>OZ023177.1:14086490-14508990 GCA_963678695.2 Diplodus puntazzo
TAAAAATAATGACCAATAAATTAGCCAAGATTTTTGTGTAAACGATGAGAAGGGATATTGCATAAATGCAAGGGAGGAGGACATAACGTAAGTGGTTATACATTCAGTATATGCTGAAGTCTGAAAGAGTGATGGATTAACGGAAGGAGCGAGGGAGACTGAGACGGAGGAAATATAATTTCTTCGGATATCACGCAGTTTTGTTGGCTCGACTTAGTTGTTGTTGGACAGCTGTCTTTCTCCTCTTTGCTTCCCTCCTTTTCTCTCCCTCATAAAAACATTTCTTCTTCTGTTCTTTCATTTTATTATCCTCCTACTGCCCCCCCACACCAAAAACAGATTTATAACTCTCGCCCTGACCTCTTTCCTCGCTTTCCCTCTCCTTATTTTGTGTCTTCTCCTCTCCTGTCCATCTTCTTTTCACTGACCTCATCTCTTGTCCAGACATTCTCACATCACATCCAAACCTTCAGTGATATTCACACTAATTCAATTGACTGCTTTGAAATCGAGAATTATTTGCTGTACCTCCTTTTTAAATTAATTTTTCCTCATGGTTTTGGATGAGGGTGTCCTAACGAGTAAAACACATGAAGAATGCTTTCGAACTCAAGCACAGTGATTATATTATTTTTGCTCTATATGAAACATCTCATAGTGGTTCTTTGATTAATTTGTAATCTTATGATTGAAATAATCAAAATTTACTAAATCAATAAATTCACAAAGATCATATAGGAAATTATTCAAACCACAGCCATTACTGTAAATTGTGTTGATTTGTCATCAAACGAAGTTCTGTTCAAAATATGACGATTCTGAGGGGAACCCTAAAACCGCGTCTTTCAGGCAACACTGCATGGCGTGTATTGCAAACAACTGTTTGAGAAAAGTTACTCTAAATTCAATGACTGCTGATTACAATATTCACAATAAATGATGTGATGGTATATGTTTTCTATAAAGTTCAGAGAGGAAAGTAAGGAAATTTGTTGAATGTGTTTGGCACGTTCTTACCTTGAACTGAGTCTCACAGGCAAAGTAAAGGCATTGGTTGAAAAACCGCTGTTTGAAAAAAAGTTTCAACAAATCCAATCACTACTGGTTGCAGTATTCACAACAAACCATGTGATTTCCATTAAGTTCAGAGAGGAAAGTGAAGTGAAGTGATATTTGTTGAATTTTTTAGGCATGTTTATGCCCTGAGCTGAGCTTCTCAGGCAAAAGCAATGACATGGTTGAAAACTACTTTTTGAAGAAAGCTGCTACAAATTCATCAGAGGGGAAAGAGTTTGCAAATATTTACGAGAGATCATCTTAGATTACAACGTGATTGCAGTGTGGTTTACAAGACGTGTTTGAATCACATGCAGAGACATTTTCAAAGCATTCGTCATCATGGTAAAAACACAAAATTAGCAAAAGTTTGCAAAAAGACGAGATGATCCTTTTAAAACAACCTCCCCTTGAAGGGTTATTTAGGGTGAAGTTCTTCTTTTTTCAAATCAAGGGTCTAAGGATTGATGCTGTTGTATCCTGCAGAGATTTTAAAACATTTTTGAAGCAAAAAACAAGTAGTTTCAAAAACGTATTCTCCCGATCTCTACCACTAAAATACTCTCGAAAAAATAAAGTCACATCCCAAAATGATCCGAACACAAACCTGTACCGGAGAGACATAAATGTGTGTGTGAAACAGCAGTAGGCTGAAGTAGAGATGTGTGTTAACTCTCAGTAAAGCAGAACAGCGGAGAGTAAAATAGGCTTTAATTCATCCAGATTGGGATTTCAGACCTGACGCCCTGCTGTTACACACACACTGTCAGCACATTCCTCCAGCTGGCTGCGACACACACACACACACACACACATGCGTGCATACTCCAAACTGTACAAACACATGACAACACACATGGCCACAAGCACACATGAAGCTAGGAAGAAAACGAGCGTGTGCATATTTAATGTACGTATATCACAAAGAAAATATGTCTGTGTGTGTGTGTGTGTGTGTGTGTGTGTGTGTGTGTGTGTGTGTGTTTTACGAGGGTGTGTGTGTGTGTGTGTGTGTGTGTGTGTGTGTATGAAGGTCGCTGCAGATGATTTATCAGTGGGAAAGACTAGGAAAGGCAGATGTGTGTATCTATGTGTAGTTCTATTTGTGTATTTTCAAAACTGCAGATGAGCGTGGTGCATTTACATGTTTTTGATTGGTTGTACTATATGTGTGAAGATGGTATATATGTGTTCATTGGACACACACACACACACACACACACACAGTCACACACACATTAAGAATATACATCAGGGACTGAAGGTTAGCAAAGTGTTGGAATAAAGAAGACATATATAACCAGATGGTGAAAACTGTGGCACAAAGATAGATAGACACTCACACAAGTATTTTACAGTGTGTGTGTGTGTGTGTGTGTGTGTGTGTGTGTGTGTGTGTGTGTGTGTGTGTGTGTGTGTGCGTGTGCGTGTGGATTCAAGCAATAAGAGAAGGACAGGGAGGAAGGCGAGAAAGTGAGACAGAATGTCATATTCCAGCTGCATGGGAGCTGAGTGAGTGTGTGTGTTAATATATTCAGTCCCAGAAACCTCTGCTACATGCCGTATCGTATATCATGTCTTACAGTAACATTAAACCTTACACCGATGTAAAACTGGGCAACAAATCAGACATCAAACCCTGAAGAGTTACGGCAGCCCGTGAGCGCAGAGACAGTTTCATGTGCATTACACTAAGATATATGGACGCGCAGGACGCAGCCACCTTAAACATCTCGTGTTTTACATGTGGGAGAAAGCCAGAGACAAATGACGTATTTGCTGACCAAACCCTAATGTCTTGTGAAAAATACGAGCAATGGCGTAATGTGCATAACTCACCGCCAGCACCGACAGCCAGCAGCTACCTGAAACATCTAACCTTTCCACTGAAGGGGGAACAGACACAAAAACACACAATATCCCAAATATGTGGGAAGAATATTCCACTGCCGCCTGAAAAATACCATGTATTATGCAAAGCAGAGCCAAAGTGTTGTATTTTTTTCAGAAGGTTGTCAAATAATCACATATGAATGCAAAAAGGAGCTGGAGGCGAGTCATGGGAGCCTTTAAAAGAGGGATTTCCAGTGTGTGAGACACTGGAGCTACTTTTGATTAGAAAACGGCAAGCATACAGGCGAAAAACAGCAGAAAAAGTAAGTGTTGGTAACAGAAAAACAAACCACGGGCCAATGAGGTCCACTGTGTCAACAATAAATAAATAATATCTTAAACAATCAATATTGGTGAGGTAGAAATACTGTTTCACACAAAGAAGGAAAAAGTATAGACACACCTTTGTAACACCTGCTGCCATATGTTTTATGATTCAAACTAAAGAAAAATTTACCTCTTAATGTGGCAATGTGTGATGCAGATTGCATCATTTTATAGGTCAGTTAAAGCGGCTCTAAAGGGCAACAAAATGCTCTGTTAGAATAACATCAGGGGTGCAAATAGTTCCTTCTAAAGAGACATTTGTAAGTAATGTTTAAAGCTAGCTCAAAAGTTCATACTTTTATCTAGGGTGTCGACTTAAATATGTAAAAACATAATTTTTCGCATACTTTCTAGTGCTGCAGCACCTCTATTCACCCTCTGTCTGAACACTCAGTTTTAGCTCCTGTCTCTGACATTATGTTTCCACGTCAGCTCTGCCAGTGTTTTTGCGACCATAGTCGTCATGGTAGATAGTCAGACATACTTTCTACAATATAGGATTTTTAAGTCAAATGAAAAACGTCAAAAATTAATCACATATAAGTTATATATTTTTGCCTCACGACAGAACATTTAAGGTGCAGTTATCTATTACCGAAACACCAGAGACGATCATCTTTGATCGGTGCATGGAAACACACATTCACACCACAGCTGAGTGTTGGGACAAAGTGGTGGCTAGAGCTTTGAAGTGATGTTGACCACAATGGATTTATATACATAAATAGCAAAGTTAAACGAAGCAAAGACTGAAACTACTCTCCGGTGATGCTTAAATCTAATCACGCATGTGTGTAGGGTGGTCTGTGTCTATTTGTAACTTGTTGTTGTGGATCTGTGTGGTCTATTTTTGTATGTGCAGGTACATGAAGTAAGAATGGACGTGTCTGTCCACTCATGAATGTTCCTGTTGCACAAATATTCAACATGGCGCCTGTATTTTGCTTAAAAGCAACGTTGGGCACATCGGTAGCCAATAAATCAATCGTAGAGTGCTTGCACACGCGCACGCTCACACATGCAAATTCACGTACAAAAACAGAGCCACACATTCTGAAGCGCTGATGCTTGTAATAATGGCACGGGTCGTTACCACGGCGATAAAACGGCCAATAACTTGCTCACCTGGCCTGTGAATGGACAGGCTGCTGGACACACACACACACACACACACACACACACACACACACACAAACACACACACAAAAGAATTCAAACTTGGTAGAAAAACTCAGAGGACAGAGTGAAGGAAAATTAAATCACAGCACATGCGCTTATTTTTCCCATGATGCCACAGAAAAAGATAGTCCCACAGCGTGTTTAAACACGCAGGACATGCTAACACGGACATTATCCTTGGCTTCTATTTCAGCCCAAAGCGTCGTTCCACTAAATTAGGCCTCATTGCAGGGTCTCAGTGAGGATGTAAAACAGCAGAAAACACACGGAATTGTCGGACTGCTGGACTGCTCTTAGCTGCACTTAAAATCCAAACCCATCTATTAAAATTACATTAAAATTTACGCTGAGTTACAGCGTGTGCATGAGTGTGTGCGGGTGTCTGTGGATGTGATCAATCACATGAAGAGCTAGACAGCGGTACATGGTTATTGCATTAACACACTACTTACTTCTATGGCTTTAAAGTGCGGGGGGAAAGAGAGAGGAGATAAAAGAAGGAGAGGTAAAGACAGGAAGTAAGAGGAGAGAGAGCGTTGATGAGGTGTCGGGTGAAGATCAAGTCAATGTGAGGGGCGACCACCTTCCTGGAACACTGGAGCGACGTGGGAAACTACTGTAGATATCATAAGAGTAGCTAATTTCAGGGAAAGTGTTAAAGGTCGTGTCTTTTAGAAATAAGAGCACCTGACACAGGGTTGGAAAGGTTACACTGTAAACACAGTAAGTGAAGGAGAAGCTATACAGGAAAGTGAATACCAGGTAGAATTTGTTGCAAGTTCAAGTGACTGTCCACAGCCAAGCGTTAGGCAGAAAGACAAACCGAGACAGTTATGATGAGTTTTATTTAGCTTGTGTCCAGTTTGAATTGTTTTTGTTTTATGATGAGTTTATGAGAAAATGAGCCTCGTCTTAGTTCGGTAAGAGGGAAAACTTTGAATTCAGGAGGTGCAGAGTTGTATTTTTCTGTTTAGTCAAGAAAAAAGAAGTGAAAGTACGGAATTTCTGGACATTTTGTGTGTTTATTTTGTTCATTTCTTGCACAAAAGGTGGCTCTCCGACTATGGCTTCTTGCAAAAAAGTGGTATTACAGACAGGACAGGCTGGGGCTGGCTGTTTAGCATGCCAACAGGCTGTTGATAATGTTAGTTGATAATCATATTTTGTTTCAGGATACTTAAGTGCTCAAAAAACACAATCGTTGTGTCATACTGTCCAGGGCTGTAGCACTGTATCCCCCCTCTGTCTGATACACTGTTTTAGCTCCTGTCTCTTGGAGGCCCCCCTCCTGAATACCCGGTCTGCTCTGATTGGTTAGTTCACACACGCCTGAGACAGCATCGTTCACCGTGTCTCTGGTCGGCTCTGTCGGCTTTTCAGCTACCAGTTAGCTTCACTTCTACAGTGAGTGATTGTAGGCATAAATTACGCAAATGTGTGACATGGTGATGTAATGTGACGTGAAGAAGTAATAGAATTAAAGGCACAACTACTGTCGAGCCGTTTCAGACACTTCAGGAACACTGTTGGTTCAAGACCCTTAACATGCACAAGAACATATAACACACTACAGCAAAGGGGGAACATGAAAAAACACACTATGTCTACTTCACTATAATGGATTTTGGGCCAGTTGATAAATAGTGACAGGTGTTATCAAAGAAATTGCCTTAAAAATTGTTCTACTGTGCGTTTTGTCAGTGGTGTGTCTTTGAAGACATGACAAACGCCCGACTGAGTTTGGACCCATCAAAGTTAACATAAATAAAAGTAATAAAACGTGTGTTTTTCTGTTCTTACTTCATCTCCAGGACCTCCTCCAGGTGCTTCCGCCTCTCGGCTCGCAGGGAGGTCAGGTGACCTTCCTTCTCTGCCAGTGAGAGCTGAGTTGATGACAGCTTGGCTTTCATCACCTCCAGTTCCTGCTTCACCTTATCCATGGCAAGCAGCAGGTCCTCCACCTGACGCACACACACACATTGGAGGACATTTAAAACCTGACATCTTGTTTTCAAACTCAGTGTGGTGTTTTGTGTATACATTTTTTTTTCCCTTGCTTTATCTTTCCATATCGATGTTGGAGTTCAGTAAGTCTGTGTGTGTTGTGTCTTCCTTTCACTCCATCTGTGCATCTACAAGCTACTCTGCTTTTGAAATGTTACACAATGTCTCTGTTTTTACATGAGCTGCTCGATTCCAGAACATCAAACGAGAATTTTTTTCCTCTCTCTGTTTTCTTTTCTCTCTTTACCTTGTTTCTCTTTCTCTCCTCCGATACATATTTTATCTAAGTCTCTCTCTGGTTGTATATCAGTTCGTCAGTTTAATGTCTGTGAGGTCCAAATGCCCGAGGTCACTGTTTTTCTCACAGCGTGACAATGAGCGTGCCTGCAACCACACACACGGGAACACACACTGAATGGATCTACCCACGCAAATTCATCAGCGCACACACACACATCTTCTCTTTGGATAATTCTCTCGCTTTTCCTATTACGTACACCCTGTTTCTCTGATGTGTCGAAGAGCAAGAATGTTGGACAATAGATGGGTAGAAAAACAGTCACAAGGATACTACAAAATCACCCTGATGATGAGCTGAATTTTAAAAGCAGCTGCTGCTCAGATAGAAGTAGGGACCAAGAAAAAAATATGAGTCTTTTCATTTAGGTCGATGAAAAATGGAAAAGAGGCTGAAAACGAGAATGGGTAACCTTTTCTCCATTCAGTCTATCTGGTGCAAAGTGACTTCTGGGAGAAGATTCTTCTGTCAGCTGCGTACAGGAGGTTTGCTATAATGTCAGCACGAATGTCAGCATGAAGGAACAAATGAGCACAAACCAAGGCCTGATCCAGAGGAAGAAGCCTTTTACAAACAGATCCCATGATAGCTGTACCAGTTTACAGTAAGTGCATTAACTGCAGTAATGTACCCTTTTGAGCTACTCTATCTTTCCACTCCGCTAAATGTTTCTGGTTGTTCGAACATCTTAACATACTGCGTAGTGCAAAGTCCTGAAAGTCAGATTTTTTAACAATTTAAACCTCTTAATAGTCAATAGGTTTTATGCTTTTTTCCTGAATTGATCCCGTATTCTGTCTTCTTTTAAGATTCGTACAGTTTCCTGTGATAACGAGTACAATTTTTTGATTACTTGAGATCATGTTATTTATGTCATGATCACGGAATAACATGTTGTTTTCCCGTGATAATGAAACACTCTATCATGAGAAAATGACTTCATACGAAGATAAGAAGAAGAACAGTCAACATAATCCATCAAGTTCGTCTTTTTTCATTTATTTTGTGAAAAAGGATTTTAGGACTCAATAACTTATAAACTGAAGATTACTTACACTGAAAAAACAAAATATGATCGGGGGTCATTCAACAGAATTAGTACTTTTTACTTTTGATATTATAACAACATTTTGCTGAAAATACTTATTGTAAATAGTACTTTAAATGCAGGACTTTTATTTTTAATGAAGTATCTTCACACTTAATTCTACCTTTACTTAACTAAAAGATCTGAGTACTTTTTTTCTCAACAAGAACAATTTCAACTGACCATCCTGCATTTCACTAATCTAATGAAAGGCATTTGATAAAAAGAAAAAAGGGCAGAATAAGACATGAATAAATGATGAAATGAACAATAAAAAGCTGGAGGGTGAGGTTTGTGATGACTGTTTGTTACCTTTGACCACCTAAAGCCGGCTTTGGTGAACTCATGCATTGGAATGTCAGAGAGCTGCGTACAAAAAGAGCAAAGAGAGAAAGAGACAGAAAGATGGGGCAGTAGAGAGAAAACAGTGGAAGGGAAGCAGAAGTGAAGGGAGCGAAAAAAGGGATACAAAATTGGGGCAAAAGACAGTTTGAGAAATTAAAGGGAGGTAAGGAAAGGAGAAAGAGCCAAGGTGGACAGAAGGAGGGGAAGGTGGGTACGAACAGTGGGAAGGAGAGAGAAATCAAAGGGGATTAAGAGGAGAAATAAGTGGGGGAAATATAGAAATAGAAAAACAACAAACATGCAGGGTGTAAAAGCACGGAAAGGGAGATGAGAAAGAGAAAGTTGTAAGAATGCTCAGGTGAAAAGACAAACTGTTCAGCTACAGGCCAGAGAAAGCAAGATAAACAAATGCTAATCATAAGAATGACAGAGATAGAAGCAGTCAGCAGGCAGCGTTAAAAATGCAGTTCAGGAGAGGAGAGGAGAGGAGAGGAGAGGAGAGGAGAGGAGACAGAGGAGGGTAAAATAAGGACACAGAGGAGTGAAGGATGAGAGGACAAGAAAGGAAAGGGAAGAGAAGAAGGAGACGACTGAAGTACAGGAGGGCACGTGAGGAAAGGAAAAGAAAGGAAAGGATGAGAGAAGGAGTGGAGAGGAGTGAAGCAGGGACATGTGACTGTAAAATAAGGACAGCGCAGTGAAGACACTGGAGGGGAATGGAGGAAAGAGAGACCTTTGGCTGACATCAGAGATGTGGAGATTGAAGGATGGAGGATGGACGGATGCAGGGAGGGGTGAGGAGTGACGAGGCCCGGCTGGAAAAGAAGGAGCTGGAGGAGGAGTACAGCAACCCCTTCAGTGTGTGTGTGTGTGTGTGTGTGTGTGTATGGTGTGTGTGCGCGCGTATGTGTGTTTAAGAGCTTTATTTAAAGAGGAAGAAGAAGGTGCACTGAGTTCAAGAATCAAAATTGTCTGGTTAATAAAAGACGGAAAGCTGGAGACGAAAACGTCTGTCTTTGGTTTTTGAAGAGACAGAGTGTGTCATGCTGTTGACTCATTTCTCTGTCACACACACGCACACACACGCACACACACACACACACACACCTTTCTTTCTTTCAATCACACAAACTGTAGTGACTCACGTCTTGCGGAAAAGGTTTAGTATATTTTTATGTGGTTTTGGTCAACTATCCATGGGACTGTCCCTCACACATGCAAACATACACACAAACACATACACATGCGTTGTCAATATATGGCTCCATACTAAAGGTGTGTGTACCAATATGCAGTCAGTGTGTGTGTCTGTGTGCGTAAATGTGCCTGGCTTGGCTGCATTTGCATGTGTGAGTGTGCCAACGCTATAATAAGCAATGCGTGTGCCTTTGAACAGGCCGTCCTCATTAAGGGAGGAAATTGTCTCTCCCTCTGTCATCATTTTATAAATCATTATGTGAAAGCTTAATTGCAGTGACGCAGTTGTAAAACGGGAACACAAAAATATTTATTTACAATTTATATATGGACACGTTTCCAGTTAGAAAACCAACGTCGCGTCCATCTGGCTCCTGCTGAATGCGCCGCTGTGCTGCGCCGCTGCACTGTTTAAACAGCAGTTAGCACTTCTTTCCGCCATGTTTGTGTGCATGTGTGTGTGTGTGTGTCGGGGGAGAATATGTGTGTATGTATGTTGTGTATTCCTATGCTGTCCGTGTGTCTGCGCTGAAAGGCTGAGTTAGTGTTGTTGATGTTGGGTGAGGACCGCGCTGAGTGTTTGGCTGCCATCTCCACTCGTTCACCACACGCTGACGTTTCTACTCCTTCCTCCTTTCACTGAAGCATTTTAACACGAGGACGCTCTCCAGCACCCTGTCCTGCTCTAAATGGCCTCAGCTCTGTCTAATTAAAGCTGCCACTTGTAGCGCTTTTGAAGCATTTCAGTGTATCGCCAGCAAATTAAATGTGATAGTTTGGAACAATCACGGTAAACAAATTAAGACACAGTCAACTTCAGGAGGATAAACATGTTGGATGTGATTTATTCCACCTTTCATTCACTTCTTCCAATCTCTCTTTTATGAAAACCAAAGCCTTTGGCCTGCTCGCTTTGATAGAGGACCCAGATCTTCTCTGCAACTGTGTCTTGAGCAAACGTTCCCCGGGTAAACAGGGTCATTGGTAGCAGGTGATAGTGTCGTGATGAGGTATAATGTATCCTCCTGCCAGCTTTTCTGGCTGAATTGTCTCAGAAACTATAAAACCACAGGACTTAACTCAGGAACTAAATGAGACACTAAAAAGTCCCTTTAAAGTAATCTTGCTTGCATTCCCATCAGATCTGAAGAACCATGGCGATTTAGTGTATCTAATAATGGATTAAAAAAGGATGGCAGCGTTTGTGACGCAATGTTTACACAATGTTGTTCTCTGTAGTTACTGTGGATGCAATGAAATGACTGCAGATGTAAAAAAAAACAAAAAAAAAAAAGAAGAAAAAAAAAACGGAGACTATAAAGTCCCAGAACGCTTGTCTCCAATTGAATCTTCCGAGAGTTTCATGGTTATTTATTCCTGCTGTTTTAGGTTACATGAAACAAATGGAAACTTAAGTTAAGTTGCTCTTGCCTCACCACTCCCTCTGCCCCTCTGCCGTCCACTCGGCTCATTCACACACACTCTCCCTCTGTATCTTGCTTTTTTGAGAACTCCGAACAACATGCCCTTAATGCCAGTTGCAACCGGTGCTTGCTACCTGTGTGAATTAAGCTGCAATGTGGAAGTAGCCACAAGGTTTGTGTTTGACAGATCAGCTCTGCAAAGACTGCCCCGAGAGTTCCTCTGCCGTCAGAGCGTCATGCCCCCTGAACGTGGACTTTTTTTGGCCAAGGAGTCAAACAGCATAAACGCAGTTTATGTTCCTGAGTTTTTTTAAATGGTTCCCGTTCCCGAAATGTCACCAAGTTGGAAACTGGCTATACGACATGGTCTTCCCAAGAAAAACAACAAGAGTTCAGGCTCGAGCAGCTATGACTTTTGTCCATCAGTAGAAAGGGAGGAGGTCAGTGTGGATGGATGTGTCAGGAAAACCTCTGACTTAAACAGGTGACCATGTTTGTTTGTTTCAATAGCGAGTCTACAGATTTTTTGATTAACCTTAGCCATGTGGTTATTATTGTAAATATGAAGAAGAAAGTTCCAAAATCTAAACGAAGAACATCATCTAACCCAAACCACGATCTTTCTCTCAACCTAGGGTTAGAGGTTAGGGTCTCCAAACCCGTCATCACTTCATAAAACAGATTTATTGTTCGACAGTGATAAACGATATAAATGGCATATTTTGACATGTAATGTAGAGAACTTTGTGCTATATATGTGCAAAAAAGCCACACGACTAGATGTTTAAATGCTTTACAAGACATCAAGTGTTTACTGAAATGTTACATATTCTGTATCTGCTTGTTCAAATCATTAAAGCAGCATCACAATCCCAGACTCAAATTATCCATGTCGAAAGTGCTATTTCTTTGTGGTTGCATCATTACTTCAAAAGGAAAACCCAAGCTGTCGAGAGCATCATTTTGAACATGTTTCCCGTAGTTTTTGACTTCGGGATCCTGACTAAAATAGAAATATAGTTCAGCGAGTTCCAAAAGAAGATAAACTCATTTTCTCAGCCTTGTTATACCTTTATTCTTCAAAGCAAAGAGGAACAATTTCCCTCCATCTGCCCTTCATTTCCTTTCATCCATCAGCTTGTTTTTTGCCCACGTTCTGTCTGTCTATCTGGAATGTATTCTTCTGTGGCACCGGCTAACATTAACCATGGACGAGGATGTCAGTCGTAAAACGTGTGTTTGCATGCCTGTCTTTATGTGTCTGTCCAGAAGTAGCCTGGTAAGTAAAGGCCAGAGAGGACGGCCAACATTTAGAGGAAGCAATAACAATGGAGTCCAGCCGTTCTGCCAATAGCTACAGCAGGCCATGTTTTCACAGGACAGTTTTCATCCATACGGCCCATGCTGTTTTTTCCCACTTGTCAAAACCCATCCAGGCTCTGAGGAACATTTCCCATCTCTGTGGCCTCGTTAAGTCGCTGGTACCCAGGGTCGAATCCACTAAACCCTTCCCCTCTGAGCCTCCCTTAACACCGCCATGAGCTTTCCTACTGTCTCAATATAGATAAAAGCGACTACAAATCGGAGTGGTCGGCTCGCGCTCCATATGAGAAGAAGCTGTTTGTGTGTTGCCGGCTGAAGCGGACAAAACACAAGCTGTTCTTTAAATAGGGATGTATTTACCTCTCCTCTAAATGAGGAGTGACTGGGCAAACACACACGCGGAGCCACACCTGAATGAGCTCAGTTGGCAAGTGTGTTGCCGCTGCCATTAGCCACTATTGGCACAGCAATGTTTAGCTATGTCAGAAAGAGGTTATATGTTGACCTAGAGATGTTTGTCTGTGTATGTTTCCTTGTGTGTCCCACAAAGACAGACAGAAACGAAGGAAATCCTCCGAACTGTAGACATTCGTGTGAATAAACAACTGATAGGGGTTGAGTTTAAGGAAGGGTTTGGGTGACACATTCACTGGTTTGAGGTCAGGGTTCTCCTTAAACATGCAGAACTATGACACATTTTTCTTTTGAGAGACGGTACCTGTTTCTCCGAGTGTGTGCGTGCCTGCTCCTCCTGGGCGAGAACCACCTCCCTCTCTGCTGTGATCTGAACGCTTTCCCTCAGCGCCTCTTCCAGCTCCTCAATGCGCTCCTCCTTCTGACGGAGGGTGTCCTACAGAGAGAGAGGATGCGATGTGATGTGAGGAGAGCACAAACTGTTACAGCGCTATGGCAAACAGCTGATTAATCTAGTTCTCTCTAGAGAAAATTAGTTTAGTTCAAAAATTGGGAGTGACTTTAGTGGTGTGGAAGTGGTTTGAGTAAAAATGATCAGATGTACAAAAAAACCAAGACAAGAACTAACTGTGACAACAAGAAGGGACAATATGATACATTTATTTCACCACCCCAAGCAGAGAAGCATGCGAGAAGAGCAGCTATTGTAAGCTCTAAACTAAACATACTCTTCAGTATTTAGTCATATTTTCAATATTGTTATGGCAGAAATCCTCTGAAATATTGTAACACTATTGGCTACCCCTAAACCAAAGTATCATCTTCAGGGGTTTTGCTTCCATCCATCCAAAAATTTGGTAGACAAATGTATTTAAATCCTCAGTGTGTTCACCAAAGCTGGTAAGCTTCATCCTCTGGTGACCATAACTGTCTGTACTAAATAAGTTGTGAACAGTGAGTGAGTTATTTCATTTTGGACAAAAGTAACGGACATCTATCCCAAAAAACACAAACAGTCATTGGTTCTAGCTTCTTAATGTCAGTATTTTCTTGCTTTCTGGAGATTGTGATGACCATTTTCCGACATTTTACAGACCAAAGATAATCGTTAAATGTAGCCCTTGATACTTATAATATACACTATTATGACTTATGGTTAGAGTTTTCTCATCCTGGGTCTTAAAATAAAATTTTAGGGAGGCTTTTAATTTACGCCTACACTAGCTGTAAAATCAATTGGCTTAGTCATATACAGTTAGTATATTCCTTGATATAACATCCCTCGTATCTGTCAGACTGTGTATCACATCAGTTTCCCTGTCACATGCTGCTTGACATGTCCCCAGAGTGAAAACCTTGGACACACTCATTCCAGTTTGCCGCTCCCAGTGACTGGAAGGAGCTGTGAAAGACTCACCAATTAGACAATCTGATCCCCATCTGGCTCGGAGGACTGTCAGGAATTCCCAATCACACATGAAGCTGTTTCTAACTAAAATAACTACAGGAACTCCCCACAAGAATTCTGCATAAAGAGCTATTTGTCCTCGCGCCAGGCAACTGACTTTTCTGGTTAAGGGAATAAGTGATGGAGACAGAACAGGAGGGAGAGGATGAGACATTACGGTGGCCATGAACAAACCTCCAGGACATCTCCAACACATGTGCTGCAAATCTGGATCCAACATTACTTGGTGTCTAACTATGCAGACTGGGACGAATTATAATTGGATTAAATCTTCTTATTGTATTGAATTAAATTTACGGTCAGAGTTATACTCACATTCCATTTGCAGCCTTCAGCGCTGCTTAAACTATGCTCAATGGCTTACAACTGACACACACGCTAGTTATGGTTGTGACCACTGCGGTCTCCTCAATCTGAGTGACTCACATAGCCATCAGCTCATCTCCTAACCACACTCATACACATAAATGACAACTTCCAAACTCCTTAAACCCAAAATCAATCATAGCTAGAGGCAGCTTCTACACACACACACACACGCACACACACACACACACACACACACACACACACACACACACACACACACACACACACACACACACACACACACACACACACACACACACACACACACACACACACACACACACAGAGTGTTTTCATCTGCCTCTAATCATCGAGACCACTGAGGTTAACGATTACTGGAAGAGGAGCGGGAGGAGGGTGAAGAAGAAGAAGAAGTCAGGGAAAGTTGAAGGCAAAGGTAGAAAATCCTGAAAGCTATAGAAAACCACATTGACATCCGTCACCCCACGCATGGCTCGTCTTCATCTTGTGGTCACTTGACACCTCGGCAGACAATTAGGAGATGCTCCCATACCACAGGAAGCATTTTAAAACCCGCAGCATTCACTTCATAGTTTAGTTTGTGGCTCCCTTGAGTCTCCTCTAATCACCTCTCCTCCTCACCTCTTTCCTCCTCCGACCATTTTCCTTCTCTCCATCTACCATCTGCTCTCCTTGTCAATCATTCTCTTTAGTTACCCCTTCTCTCACACAATCCCCCAGCGAGAGCTGCATCGTCTGCGTGTGTGCGCGTGTGTGTGCGTGACAGCGAGTGTGTTTGACATTGCCTCAGGCTGCTCCCTGTCACAATTGTCACGTTATGATGAAGCCTTGTTGTGATAGCAGACAATATTCAAGGTAGGACATGGAGTGGAGGAGGAGAGAAACTTTTTTCTGTCTCACCCTCTCGCCTCTTCCCCACCCCATAACCCTCCTCTAACTTCCTCCCTCTGTACCTTTATCTGCTGCGAGCTCTCGTTCAGATTGTCCTCTCTCTTCTTGGCGTCCTCCACCAGCTGGGCGTTCCTGCTCTTCTCCAGCTGCTCCTTGTGTTTCAGGTTGGCCACCTTCTTCGACTGGTCCTTCATTTGCCTGCACACACACACACAAAATACATCGTCCATGTCAATGCATCAGCTGCAAACAGTATCCCCAAACACTCCCTGGAGACGTGAGTCATGCTACATTGCAAAGTGTTGAGAATCTCAACTCCCAGTTCAGTAATTATATTTTTCGATACAAAGCTTAGTTAAATCATATCAGCTCTGAACTAATGAAATTAACATAGGTGTCAAGGGAACTAATATGGTACTGACAGACATCTCTTATCATCTTATCTCACCCCTCCTTTTGTTCAGTTCAAAAAGTTAAGAATTGCGATATTAGAATCCATCTTTTCAGTATCAGGTATATGACAAATAAGGACACCAAAGGTGATAACATGCTTGTATATATTATCGTACCTTTTGTATTTATTTTTGTGAAAATGAAATGCAAAAGTTAGCAATTTCACTAAAATATACGCAACTGCAATTACTGTTAATATGATTTTTTATTTTTCTTTCAGCTTAAATACATTTTTAAACCAAGAAGTCGACAGTGTCAAGCTCATTTACAGCTCTTTTTGGTGTAATGTCTTATTACCTCATATCTTGTCTAAAGTGAAAGGAAATGAATCACTCTAGAAAAAGAAGAAAGAAAAAATGCAATTTAAAAGTAAGAGTTTTGAGAAAATGGACAATTGGGCTTGTATTTAGTCATTTAGATTGTGTCCCAGAAATGCTGAAATGACCCAAACAGTAGTGGCCTGATCCCCTTATTCTTCTCAAATAAATAAATTAAAAACTTGAAAGCTGTCTCAGTAGTCGAAATTAAAGAAGGCGCTATTATATCGAACACAATCTAAATGCAAACCTTAAATTAGAGAAGATATGCTTCATACTAAACAGCATCATGTTCTTTCAGATTTGAAATCACATCGAGAAGCTGTTTATAACAAATTGGAGAAGCCGTAAAAAGTATCCGATTTATGCTTTAACAGTATTAAAACACCATCATCGACCACACGTGTATACGCGGACACTCAGCGACGACTCCCAAACGACGCCTGTGTTCACAGTTCCTGGCAGGTCACACAAGTGCAGATGATATTTAATCTACAGAGTCGAATCGTCTCCCACCTAACGCATTCAGACTGTCTGTTATTGCCATTAAGATGATACTGCAAGACAATCTGATAACCTATTCTGTGCTGTACAATGAAATCCCTCTGGGCCAATACAATGTAAAGATCAGTCAAGGAATTCAATAAAAAGCTACGAATTAATGACTAGATGACATCTGAGATTTCTCCATAGTGGGAAGCTCCGTTCACAGAGGGATTACTGGATGTCGGGAAGAGGAGACTAAATCATCATCTGGGGAACGAAGAAAAGGGAGAGAGAGAGGAAGAGCAAAATGGGGGAAAGAGAGAGAGAGAGATTCCTCATGGGAGCAGCGGGATTGGTTTAGGGTTTAATCCTTGTTTAAGCTGTCTGGAAGCCATTGTGGCTCTGTCACAGACCTATCAGCTATCACACCAGCTTGACTTGATCAGGACCTTTCGTACCTCTCATACACACACGCACACATGTTGCCTGACCCACGCTAATGCCAGCGAGGTTTAACAGCGTCTACTGAATCATGACACAGATGAAAGATAAGTCAAACAGAGGATGAATGTGGAGGCGAACACGTGTAGGCGCGCATCCAACAAAGACAAAACTAAACCGCTGACTAACGCTTCAGAAATTGATCAAACTCAATAAAAGTCATTCTCGATCTGTTTGAGTCTTTTGGGTTTTTTTTTAAATATGTGTACAGGACGTCTGCCTGCGCTGGGCAAATGTTTGTGCATGTGCGTGCGTTGCTGTTAGCGTGACTTTTTACAGGCTCGAAGATGAATCTATTTTCTTCCATTGCCGCAGCTGCCAGTAAAAGAGCTGACCTCCAGTGATGGGAAATCTGCACTGAACTCAGTCTCAAAGCAAAGCATGGCTCTCCTGGGAAATCACTTTTATAAGTTGTACACTGCGTATTTTGTTTCCAAAGGTGTAAACAGGTTCCAATCATCACATGACCTTTGTCTTTGCACCACAAAAATCTTGTTTTATTTTCACTGCTTCACTCCTTTGAGTGCAATTCCTGTCTGAATTCACAAGAGCCTGATTTATTTGTTTACATCCTGAGTGATTTACATATTCTAGTGTCTAAATATTTTATGACACCTTCTTTCTTTCATCTCTCCTGTCCGTGCGAGTCATAAACTACCTGCTAAACTAACCTAAAGTAATGTGAGCGATCCATCAAATGGCTTCAACATCAGTATCACGGCCAGAAAAGTTGAGAAATTATATTGGCAAAAGATGGTAACATAAAATCCTCTATGTGTTTGCTAAAAGGTCCAGGGGGCCCAATTCCAAACCATCCGGAGAAATTTGGGAAGCTGGAAGAGAACTTGAAATGCGACGGCTGGGCCAAAACTTTCTCTGCTGCAGCACCTGGTCGTTCAAAGCTTGCAGAATAATAATCAGCGGTTTGAGCTGCGTGCGCACGTGCATGTGTCTTTTCTGTGCATTGTAAAAGCCTACATATTGCATCATTATCACATTCAAATTGGGATCAAATGTTAAACAGGAAAGCAGATGAAGTAAGTGTGGACTCACATGCATAAAGACGAGGTTTTTTTGTTTCCTTTGTTCAGACATGATTTCAGTTTACACCCTAAATGTGGGATAATTTGAATATTTGGGATCAATTCTGCGTCCCTACGCCCAGTGTGAGTGTGTCACAGGTCATAAACAGGCAGGAATGTTCCTATTGGACGATATCCAGGAAGCTCCAAGCATCTGGTTAGCTCTCTGAGGTTTCCCCCCTTCATGCTACATTTACTGTATGTATGTGAGTGTATGTGGAATAGACCTAATTTTCAGTGTTTCCTATTGACTCAACACTCAATTCCCACTCACACTTCCTCTCTTCCCTCTTGTGCTAATGTTAAATACTTGCTCAGCTCAAACCGTGTTTGCATGTGTCACTTTTCAGCACGTACATCCTTTGCACGGGTAACTACAGCGTGTTCCTCCTTCATCTCCTCCTCCTGTCTCATCTCATTAGAATTTTCTTGCTCAACAAAACCAACACACTCTCTCTTCTTTCTCTCTACCTCCACCAATTTGTCCCCTTTGTTTTGTGCATGTTGCATTACACTCACACTGCATTAGGCCAATGCACAAGGGCAAATGCGCTGCTACTTTCTGTCCTCTCCGTACTCACTTCCTCTCCAAATGCAACATTACTCTTTCCTTTGGATGAGGTGTTCTCATCGGACCATGGACCATTTCCTCTCTCCTTTCCTCCCTCAATTCGTTCCACTCCCTCTTTTGTCACTTCCATCTCCTGTGCTTCACTCTCCCTCTGACTCCTCCAAACAACACAAACCTTTTTTTTTTTTTAAATAAAATGTGTTTTTTCCCATCTACTCAATTACGATTTATCATCGCCATAAAATTCTAATTTATCATTTAATCATGCATCGGTTTATTTGCTGCTGATGTAACAGCTGTCAGTTAATATAGCAACGTCTGCACACAGGAAATCACTGATGTACCTACAGTGTGTGCTTCTGTAGACATAGTATCCCTTTGTATGGGTTTAAAATACAAAGGAACTTCACATTTGCATAAAGCTGAATGTTTCCCACTTTGGTAAGCGTTAATCTTAAACATTTTTACTATGCATTAAGACACATGAATATCACCATTTTTTTCTGTAAGTTGCATTAAACTGGCAATGGACACATTTTCTGCTTTAACATATAATGCGGTAAATGATGATTGCACAATGTAATGGATACGGAATAATAAAACCATCTGCCTCACTACAAACCTCACCATAACTATGCAATTTTGTCTGCCACTAGGCACGCAGTCACCTGGGTACAGGAAGCCTACCCCTTGATCCATTAACTAAATGACTTACATTTTGTCCTCTGGTGTTGTTATTTGTTACACTGAGGAAAACATAAACAAGCCAGTAGTCTTTGCAACAGAGGTGCCAACAAAATTGCCACTTGGAAACGCTAGAGGGAAAAGTTCTCTTTTGCCACTTTAAATTTAGGAAAACTAAATGTCTGTATAAGTTTGAGATACTACCGTATGTCAGTTTTGTGTGTGCTTGTTGCAGTTCCTTACCAAAGCTGCAAGGCATTTATATTAAAATACATTTTTGCGACATAATTACGGACATTCTCTACATGTCATATGCATATTCCCCCATCCTGAGCTAGTTAAACTCGACATCTTTAAAAACTCTGGGATGTTTTATCTAACCGCCAACTAGCTTGTTGTCCGACCAAAAAATAAAGTCATCTAAAAATGCTGTATTTTGGCTCTAATGCAGCATTCTTTCTCTGTCTTTAGTCACTACTCAATATACTGCCCACAACAATGCGATTGGTTACTTGCGTGAGTAATACCCTATCAACATCGAACAATATGAATTTGCAAATTAAGTAGTAACTAAAGTTCTATATCTAGTAATAATCCTGTTGAGTAAAAAGTACAAGGAGCGTGGAATGAGTGGAAGTATAAAGCAGGAGAAAATGGAAACAGTACCTCAAAACTGCACTTAAATACAGTATATGAGTAAAGTGTAGTTAGTTACTTTCCATCACTGGTTGTTCTAAACTGTGACATAAAGATTTTTTACAGTTCTAAATGTATAACACACATCATATGTCAATAACGCCCTCTCTATCCAGACTAACAAACCCTTCATGTGTGATGAATACAGTTTTTAAAAAGTTGCAGTTGTGAATCTGCACATATTTAATTAAACACTTTCATTACACTGGTGGCTTCAAGGAGCAGAAGTTGCTCGGTGAACTCGATGGCTCTGCTCGGCGGAGGCAAAGTGCCATTTGAAGCTGTTTTAATATGTAAAATACTTCCTTCGCTCTCCCTCTGAAATCGCTTTCAACAACTGCTGCGAAACCACAGGAAGAGGCGTAATCACAGGAGAGTTCTCTACACCCACAGCGCTGTAAACACCACATACAAATGTGCAGTGAAACCACGTCTGCGCACACACAATCATACACTCATCGACACATGGTGAGAGTCCACATCAAGGAGCAAATTTACCAAAAAACGGTGCCAATAGTAGGGCAACATACATTTATAGCCGGTGCTGTCAACTGCTCCAAACACAACCAGCTTTGTATTAGAGTCTCTCGATCGGACCACACACACACATTCACACACACATTCACACACAAACTTATGCATGCAACTGCACGTAACATAACAACATGTGTCCGTCGCTTGCACAGAAATATGAACATGCAAACACGGTGGCACATACAGTAAACACATGCAAACGTAAACACACGCTTACATACTTGTTGATATCACTTTGAACTTCTCAAAACTCGCAAAACCTCAAAAATACCCTCATGCATGAACCATAAATGTGCTCATATATGCTATAAATAGTCCCACATACATACACACAAATGTACAAACATAGATTAGCCTGAATACTGCTGGCAACTAGCTGTGAAAAATTAAAACACACACACATATAAACACACAGTCTCATAAACTTCAGTAAAGCCTCCAAACTAAAGATTTTTACTCTCCCTCATTAACATGCTGCTGATATTCAGGGAGCCACATTAAGGTAATATTAATATTACATTTGGAGTCCTGTATAAATATTTGATTAGAAATGCTCGGGGGCCTCATGTATGTTTACTGCACATAGTTCACCCAACATTAACATCAAGGATTTCCTTTCAACCATTCGGAATTCAGTATTTCCTTTGAAAATACAGGAAATATCGGTTTGGTTTACCAAGCCCAGATCAACTGTAAAACAAGAAATAAAAAATATGATCAAAAGCACTATAGCGGAAGAAAAACTTACAGTACAAGTAGAACATTTAGGGGGGGAATAAAGAAAGAAATACTCAAGTTGTTGTTTGTGGAATGACTAGAGAAAAATCCCTCAGCGGAGAAGCTAATTTGTAAGGTACATAAAGAGGAAAGGCAGCTAAGACGCGCGTGCTCGTGTGTGTGTGTGTGTGTGTGTGTGTGTGTGTGTGTGTGTGTGTGTGTGTGTGTGTGTGTGTGTGTGTGTGTGTGTGTGTGTGTGTGTTCAAACTTCCGTGGAGTGGGTTACTGGAAACTAGCTGGAAAAAAAATACTAGGATACAACAGCAGGCAGAATTAAATGTCTTTTTTAATAGCCTCTGTCCTTATAAAAATAAATCACATGCACAGCATATATTCATATTTCAGAACTAACCATACAATTCAAGGCAAAGTGTTTGGATAATAGTAATAGTGTAAGCATGTGACAGAGAGCTGGAGTTGATCTTGGCAATGTCTTTGTTTAACATGGAGAACAACACTGTCTCTGAATGAAACACTGACACTCTGTTCTTCAGCCCCATAATATTCATCTTTTGATCTGAACTTTAGATTAGACTGTCGATGAGTCAACAGCAAAAGACGTTAATTATGCCTGAATACTTACAGAATGCATGAAATACAGATGGGCAGTCAAATATAGTGGCATTCGGTTAACCTTAATCTTCTGTTTTTAGCCATTATGCTGCAGAAAAAAATGTGTTTGGGAATTTATGATTATTAAATTCCCAGCGCTGATTGCTGTTTCAGTGCACTGCTGGGGTTTTGGACAATGAAGCTTCACTGTCAAACTTCCTCCGTTTGTTATCCTGTTGATACCTTTGTCACAAGCGCTTGATTGAGGGATCATTGCAAAATCGTTATTGCAATATTAGAGTCCCTGAAGACGTTATCAGCAAATCACCCCAAAAACCAAGCGCTGGGTGGGCTCTACGGTTTTACAGGCTACAATGAATGATTCATTTTCCATTATTGACTTATCTGTTGACAACTGTATCGTTAATTGTCAGATCAGATAGTTTGTTTTGTTTGACCTGAAGTCCAAAACCCAAAAATATTCAGTTCATTTTCATATATGACAAGAGAAGCAACAAAGCCTCACAATTTAGTAGCTATAAACAGGGAATGTATCCAGCAGTTTTGCTTGAAATAATGACAAACAATAATAATAAATTTTCAAAATTAATTTTCTGATCCATCAACTGATCGTTGCAGTTCAAGAGTGTCGACAGCACTTATCATGCAGCACCACTGCATCCAAATTCCAAATAAGCCTACTTGGGATTTCTTTTATTGGAGAATAGAGCTGCTGGGTTGTCATCCTGAGCTTTGTGAAAGACTGATCCACATTTTTCACAATTTTCTCACATTTTCTAAACCAAACAACTAACTGATTAATTAAGAAAAATAACCGACAGACTAATCAAGAATGAAAACAGTCATTAGTTGCAGCCCTTTTTGGTTATTTAGGTATTTAATCGCCTTCCTCAAATGTGGCGAGCTCAGTTCACAGCACAGTAAAGGGTTACTGATTTAATACCTGTCTAAATGTTGGGTTTTAATAAGGTTAGAAGAAAAGAAAAAATGTAAAGGAGAAAGAATATGATTAGATAAGAAAGCCTAATTTACAGTGAGTAGCCACTGCAAGCTGCACTGTAGATGTGCCTGTTTTCTGAGCACTCAAACAAAATTGTAAACAAAAACCTGTTTTCATTTTCCCTCAGAACTGCAAATACTGTGTGTGTGTGCGTGCAGGTATTCTAATTAGATAACTCTCAGCAGTCATCCTCACTGTAGTGTTGTCATCTATTAGCTGGCAAAGTCCTTCTTGCATGTGTGTGTTTGTGTGTGGGAGACAAAAAAAAAACAATGCGCAAGGTCTGTGCTCGTGTGTGTGTGTGTGTGTGTGCATGCGTGTGCCTGTTGTCACCCATTAGCTGACAAATCCCTGCACCACCTCAATGCTCAGAGTCATGTGGGAGCTCAAAGGGATCACACACATACACACACAAAGAAACAATGCAATTCCTTTTAAAGCTACAGAAACCCTTGCTGTCAAACATTTGGCAGTGGATGAGGAGTTCCTTAGCCCAAGATCAAAACAGCCAGAAAAAAAAAAAATGAGAACGAAAAAAAAAAAACACAAGAAAGGACAGAAGAAGAAAAAGAAGACTTCTGTCGTCTACCAGACGGCGAGGCAATGCTAACTTTTTCTTTTGTTTTTTTTCTCCCCCTCTAGAGTTGAATCACACAACCCCAGAACAACAGCGATGAGAAAGCTGACAAGACGGCAGGGGGAACAGTGGCTCTGGAAGTTGAAACAGAGCGAAAGAGCAAAGAAGGAGCTGGCACCGCGGAGACCTTTACAGCAAAGCAGAGCGCACAAAACACTCAGACCACCAGATTTATGCAGGAAACAGACGGGAGAAGTGGTTATTATGTGGTCGATGGCAATGTTTAGGTCAGAGAAATTTCAATATGACTTTGATATGTCTGTTTGAGATGACCAAAATCAGACTTTAGGTTCTGCATGCTGAAATCTCATTATAGAGCCACCTCCTGAGTGTAGATACAAATATTTAAAGTCAGAAGAGAAGACAAAAAATATGTTTTTTTAATCTTCAAACATGGGCAAATCTTTAGGCTGCCATACTCCACACAGAAAAAGTTTTGATGATATCTGTCCGTTATATAAGAAGGTACAGCCAGCAGTCAGTTTGCTTATCATTAGGACTGGAAATAGGGGAGGCACAGCTTGCCTGGCTCTGTCCAAAACATATACCGTGCAGTAGTGGATGGAGCAACTCTGACATTACCCATTAATTTGTGGGATTTTGAGGCCTCAAATTTGGAATTATGGTGCTATGAGTCAGACCCAATCAGCATGTTAGCAAACTGACAAACACAAGATGGTCATGCACTAAAGCATACCCTGCTTTATTGTCTGTTCTACTCAAAATTGGCTCATGATTTCGAAAATGAACATCATGCTGTATTGAAAAAGACCAAAGAACAAGAACAAAAATTGAGACCATAAACTCCTAAGGAAAGCTCACTAATTTATACTTTATACCTGTTTTTTAAAATCTGTATATAAAAAAAAGAGTGAAAAACCATAAATTGAGCTTTTACGGGCAGTTATTTTACCAAACTATTTCTTTGCAAGGAGTAACAACTTCCTGGAGTCTCCACTGATTGCCTAACTCAAGATGACGACAATCGGTCAGAACTTGTTACTTTGGACGGAGCCAGGCTGGCTGTACCTGCTGTTTACAGTCTTTATGCTAAGCTAAGCTTGCCATCGTCTGGCTCTAGCAAAGTAGCAGTTTAACAGTCTATTTGCAATGTTCATGGCAAATCTTGGGTTGTGAAATCTTGTTTCAACATTTCAAATAGCGTCTGAACTGTAGCAGTGACAGGAAACAAAATGTGGAGTGATATCTCTGTGAGAGCCACAAGGCCACACAGAAACCCACCAGAATTCTGAGCAAAGGTTCACAGCTGTCCGAGTTAATGATGGTGATAGGCTCCTTCAACAATTCGTCTTGCGCGCTGCGGTAGCTTTATATCTGAACTAAGCGCTAGTAACGTGACAAGATTAGCAGAGCGCCGCGATGGAGGGTGCAGGAAATAAACAATAACGTTTCCTCTTCAAAGAGGCAGTGATGTGGCAGAGGAAGAGAGCAGAGGGAAAGTCAAGGTGTCTCCTTCAAAGACCCACAGACAGACATGATGAGAATGATTAAAAACAGAGTTTATGACAGAGTGAGGAAGATGAGAGAGTGTCTTGATGCAAGGACAAGAAGTATGACAATGAAGGAGAGCGCCAAGAGACAGAGAGAGAGAAAGACAGTGACGGAAGAAGAAAAATAGGCGTGCAGTACTAACCTTGAGGCAAAACTGGGTAGAGCAGGAGACAGCGTTGCATTGTAAAGATAAAAGAAAAGGGAAAAGAGACAGAGAAGGAGAGGGAAAGGTGAGAGGGAAGACAGGAGTTGAGTGCTAGGTTAGCTTGATCACGATTCAAAGAGGTAAGAGATGAGAGACAGAGGAACTGACAAAGAGACAGCCAGAGAGACATCGTTAACCATAGAGATACAGCGGGCGGCATACAGAGACAGGCATGACCAGGCAAACAGCTGGGCAGACAGACAGACAGACAGTCACATCGACAGGTCAAATGCAGTATTAAGGCTAATGAGAGGCCCGCTCACCTCACATGACCTCTACAAACATTTAAGAGCGCACACAGACACAGACGGACGAAACTGCAATCACAAACCGTAGAAAGCGAGCAATTAGCCAATCAAAGTACGAGCTGGGAGCGTGCTCACTATGAATTATTTCTCCTTCAGCGGTTTTGATACTGCGGACGACTTGTTTAGCTTCCCGCTGGGCCCACTTGAGAAGTCCGCAGCCCGTGGATTTGTGAGGGAGTCTCAGCCAAAATGCATATGGCATGTAATTATTAAGATATGAAATTTGAAGAAAATCCACTTCCTAAATTGGTTGACCCCAAATGTATTCCACACAATCGCTCCTCATATGTTTGGCTGAACTGGCAGAGCCCGAAACTCGAGGGTGAGCTTATGCCTGGGAACGCACGCTAATGACGGCGTGCCAGAGACAAATTGTCCATTACAGAACAATATAACACGCAATAAACTTCTCTAATTTCCCATTACTCAGTTTTATACTCTACATCTCTCTAAACCTCCTTCATTTTTCTTTCTGTTTCTTCCTTTTCCAGTTTTTTTTTTTTCATTTTAATGCTTCCCTCTCCCCACCATGTTGTCTGTTCTTCTTTTCTTTCTCTCTCTCTCGGTCTCCACCCGTTATTTCACTTCTCGCTGTTTTTTCTCCCTCCACTACCACACCTTCCTTTCCCTTTTCCTCTTTCCTTTCCTTCTCTCTCTCTCTCTCTCTCTCTCTGTTTTCCACTCTTCTGTCCAAATCCTTTATTTTGGCCATCAGGGCAGATTTTCAGCTCCATTTCCCCTCAGTGTGAAGTCACTCAGTCTGCTCCAATTACCATCCTAGTTACTGAAATAAATAACCTGGTGCCATTACAGCTGGATTTGAACAAGGGAGGAAAGAGGGAGGGTTGATTTTTACCCTTGTTTAACCCACATCTGATCTTTTCATTAGTAGTGTCCCCGCTGCTCACTCGTAGCCCAGGGTTAGCAGCGGTTCCAAGCCAGGAGTTGGCCACGGGCGCATTGTATCCTCCTCTGACGTACCTGTTAGCTCGAGGCTTATACATCTTATAATTCACAGCTGGGTTAGGTAGCCGTGGGATAGAGTAAGCATTAGTGCACTTTATGTTACAGGGCGAGTGCTTCCTGACTCAAAAAAAGCTGGTTGCTGACATTACAGGGAACATTTATCAATCCCTGGCTTTTCCGAAGCAACATGATTAATATTTTTACAGCTGCAACCCTCTTTGAGGAGCCAATAAAAGAGCAGCTGGATTAAAAAAAACACCTATTTAGTAACTTTGAGGGACGAGTACCAACCAAGACCAAAGACACAAGAGCCAAAGAGCAGGACATGTACTGCAGGGCTTTTAAACAATGTGTTTTGCAGCATAAACTTCAACATAACACAAGCTTAAGGGATTTTCACATTTGGTTCTAAGACATAAGATATGCCATTAATACCTCACGTTTGAATTATAAAGCCTCTCCATCTCAGGTAAAAGGTGGTTGCTACCAAGTGGCTAAATGAGACTACAGAAGTTGTCAGGGATATGGAACGTCATTAGGCCAAAAATGGTACTCACCTACTCTAACCACTTATAGATTGATCAATTTATAGTAATGTATGTATACAAAAGTATAGTAAGATGCTTAGCATTGGTGACTTTGAAGTGCGACCACGTTGTAGCCTGTTTATAGACAAACATTAGCTTTTCACTTCTAGTGTTTAATTTACACACAAAAGTGGTGTTCATCTGTGAAGATTATCTTGCTGAACAAAATGTGTAATTATCATTAACTTGCGTTTGGAACAGAGCTAATTTTCGATAATAATCCAAAATCCAATTCAGAAAACTTTTGCAGAGGGAACCAAGGTGATGCTAACCTCCAGGTTGGCCATCATCCCTGCAGCACAATATTGTTTCAAAAATGACTGGGACCTTTACGTGGTAAATCTGCCACAGTTCTCATTGTTAGCTGCCTTACGTTTGAGCTTGAAAAGGCGTAGCAACAATAACTAAGGAAGGTGAGGCTTAGCTAGCAGCCCTTTAGTCAGTTTGGCCCTTTTTATGACTGTTTCACCATGTCAACTCTAAACCACAGCCTTTAGTTAGCCAGGGATGGATTCCCTCATCGTACATCTAACAGCTAAATGAAACCACTAAATGTGGGGATGTAAAAAGCATAATACGTCCTCTACAAACCACTTACTTCACCGTAATGACTGTGCGTGTGCCAGTGTGTAAAAAGAGGAAGTTACATTACCTCATAAAAATCTACTTAATCTTAATTTTACTATAACAAGATACTGTTCTCACAGATATGGTATAAGTCTGGATTTAATGGCTTTCCAGTTTCTTAAAGGCAGCCCGCAAAGTTAAGATATTAAATATCAGTTAAAGAGCAGCCATTATTTTATTGTAATCCACAGGGAGAATGAAACATATCTCGATTGTAAGAGCTTAAGAGCCCAACCATCTTACATTACATGTTATCCACAAAGCTAGTCCTGCTGTAAATCTGCATCTGTGGCTATTGGCAGACTAAATAACACACACATGTGCATTTTAAAAACCAACCAGTTTGAAGTCAGCAGGTGCTGAATTATTAATAGGCTAGCATTTCTACTGGCCAGACGGAGACACAGTGAGGAGCCACTGAATCTCCCTAAAATCATTAACAACCATTAGTCTTACAGTCAAACTACCGAACGCACAGACGGAGAGAGAGAGTGGAGTGAAGAGTCAGAGTGGGTAGAGATCATGTCCAAGGAAGAAACTGGAGGAAAAGATTAAAGAGAGAGGGAGCAAAGAGGGAGCAGACAGAAAGCATACGATAGTTCACAAATCAAAGGCATCGAGAGGCGCAGAGACAGACAGACACACCAGTTTTCACAACCACAGACGGCTCTGATCTGTCTAACCCTGAAGACAAACTTTACTCACACTACTCTTACTAAAATATATTCCAGATCCAGCTCAAAAATGAGTGATTTAACCTTATTATTTAACTGACTTCATACAGAAATACACATTAATCAACACACAGAGGGGAAAAAAAACAGACAACCAGAATGAAACATGTTGTCAAGGAGACAGGTAAACACAGAAGCAGACAGGCAGGCATGCAGGCTGACAGATAATTAGATACGTACATAAAGAAAACACTGATTAAGATCACGACTAGTTTATGAGGTAGATATAGTGTACACAGGCAGACATTAGTGAGAGGCAGAGAGGTTAGATACAGGTAGAAAAGTAGTTAGAAAACAGACAAACCATTCCTATTAGCATAAAGGAAACAGAAAAAAAAACAAAAAACAGATTGAACTGTCCAGACTCCTAATGAAAAAAAAGCGTGTGTTAAAGTCTGCAAGTCAGGCATCCTCGGCTGAAAGTAAAACAAAAGTGAAGCGTGAAAACAGAGCCACTAAGTGAAAGAGTTGCATCATTGACAGGAACGGAGGCTCAAAGAGTTTCAGGCTACACAGCAGAGACTCCGGTGCCAAGCTGTGCCCTCATTTTACAAACTATTGGGAGCAGTTTTTGCTTGTTGTCATACCGCAATATAACAGATGACAAAAACTTCTGCTGATGCACAGATGTGTGAGAGTACAGCTGGTGCCATCAACTTGGTGGACAGTCCAAATAAGCAGTACTACAGACGTTTGGTGAACATTCCAGAAATGCTGCAACTCTTTTGTGGTGATTATTAGTGAACATACTCAACTTTGTCCCATGTGGAAAAGGCCTGCAAACCATGAGAAATCCATTGACAATTCTCTCTATTGTCCTTTAATGTGATACACTACAATTTCTAAATAATCTATTTAATCGTGTTTTCTATCAAATGTCAGAAAACACATATATATATATTTATATATAGATATATCTATTAAAACTTTGCAAAGCTTAACGTCACATATCCAAATTGCTTGTTTTTTTTATGAATTCAAAGATACATATTATGACAGTTCAAGAAAAGGATTTAAATGATCAGATTAAAGAGGATAGAAACACTAAAATGTTTAGATTTTTGCTGATACATCTAGTTGTATGTATTTCATCTCAGATCTCAACTTCTGGTCCTGTGATGGTTAGACGATCAATTTCAAATAAGAAACAATTGAGGCATTTTGGGTGAAACTGTCTATCAAATTCATTTTTTAAGCATAGAGTAAACATTCAATCCCACATCTTTTCCACATGGGACTGGTTGCTTTCATAGTGCTTTCACATCTCGTCCTCCGACAAGCAAAGTGAGTTTTGTCGTGCATCTGACTGACAGGGCCACCAGCCACTCACGTGCCCAGGTAGTCCCACATCATCCCCCCCGCTGGCTGCTGAGCAGCAGCTGAGGGAGGGGCCTGTTTTCGCGACTGCTGAGAACGCCAAAGATGAGAGGCAGAGGGGTTTCTGAGGTGTACACACAAACGAACGAAAACGCACTCACACAGATGCCGAATCACGCGAACGCATACATATTTAAGCATACACACGTGGATAAGGTAAACATGATGGAAGAAATTAAAGCCGAAATGAAAGGAGAAAGGGGGAAGAGAGAAGGAAGAGGAAGGGGTGAGAACAAGGGGAAACTAATGGATTAGTAAAGCAGGGAAGATAACCACAGACTCCAACAGTATGCAGCTTGAAACTGAATAGAAAGTCCAATCTAAAATCAAATGACCTATTTAACAGGTTGAATAAAGTCTTGGTTGTTTTCTACTTGTTCAGATTAATGGAGGAAAGTGAAAATGGACTAATAATTACTCATCTCTCACCTCTCCAGTTCGTGGATCTTTTTCTCCTTGTCGTTCTTCTCATTCTCCATCTCCCTCAGGATCTCCAGGAGTCGTTCCACCTCAGACTGGGCCTTTCCAGCATCCTCTTTGTGCTGGGCCACTTCCTGCTCCAGGCAGGAGATGCGTTCGGAAAGTTCAGTGCTGGCCTGGGAATCTGCGGCTGCACTCTGAGCCTGGAAGAGGAATTAATTACTATAAATAAACGGAGCAAAATTTCGGTGACCACCATTTGATGGAAGTGATGGGGTCAAATTAAAAACTATATGCCAATAACAACAAGTGTGTTGAGGAGGGCTTGGGTGGATTCAATAAAAGTGCAACTGTTTTAGAGTATAGGTGGTCTATAATTTGTCTTTGGTTGATAAAATGACATTCACAGACCAGATTTTAGGGATTAGATACAAGATTGTGCTTTTATGTACCAGAAGGTTACATTGGATTCAGCACACCAGGTAGATTTTATAATATGATTGAAATACAGAAGCCTTAACATAATGAGACCTCATTAGTTGAGATAAAACACAATGTCATTAAGTGGAGCAACACCAAGCCTGGCTAATATAAACAAAAAGTCCTTGAAACATGCCATACATTTAGTGCTACAGTGTTTCTGTTAAGAGCTGCAAGTAATAATCTGTTTCAAAAACAGCGCTTGTTTTGACACATTAGTCTTTTAAGTTAAGAGATAAATACTGAGCTCATTAAAATTTTCTCCACTTTTTAAAAAAAAAAATTCAAAAGGACATGTTTTTGTAAACTGTGGTGTCTTCTTACAGCAGGAAACATTTTACATTGCAAGGCAGCTTGATTTGCTAACCATCTTGCCAGGCTTCTACCTATATATGCACTTATGGCTGAACACACACGCTTTGAATCAATCAGCGTCCTGTGAAGAACTGGCAGCTAAGACCGTAATTAGGTGTACTGTACAGCTATGTAATGTACAGCAATTATCTATTCGTTTGAAAACAATAATGCTGGCTCCTAAAGAGGTCGGTGTCAATGCTATAGCATCAGTAGTATAAGAACTAAAGAGTTTATTTCATTGAAAGAAGGCCAAAGAAAGCGTTTCTCAATGGAAAACGTGTTTTCAAACTCTCTTCTTTCCTAATGTTGGTCTGAAGTTAGCCTGCCACTTTGTGAACAATTTTCTAGCAGCTAATTTCAAGATGGTTGTGTGTAAAAAAAAAAAAAAAAACTCATCAGGTGTGCTTAGATTAGCACTTTAGCATGCTCACATTTGATTTTCTAAAGACTAAACACAAAATATAGCTGACAGGCTGAGAGGAATGTTATTAGTTTTGCAGGTATTTCATTATGAACCAAAGTATTGGACAATGACGCTGTTTTAATTTTCTGTCAAATCTAATGTTCTGTAAATCTAAGCATTTCTGTGTTACAGATTTGTGCGTTATTCAGCGACAGTATGTTCGTAATAAGTGTGAGCATTGAAGTGTGGCTCACTGATGGTGCCTTGGGTTTGAGCTGGTTTTCCACACACACACACAACAGCACATTAATGCTGATTTATGTAAGGATTAGCATGAGCATGAAAAGGTGAGTTAATTAAAAAGCAAATTAAACAAAGTTGCAGTTTCCTTATTCTTTTCTGCTGCTCTGCTCAGTTACACAGACGATGCCGAAAAATGAGAAAGAAACAAACGAGGTAAAACGGACAAAGAAAAAAAAAAGAAGTTATGACCAGCTTAGAGGTTAGAACAGCTGTGTGTGTTTCCCAGAAGCAAATGTTGCTCTTGGGACAGATTGACTCTGTGCGTGTCTGTGCACACGCCTTGGTCACACAATACATAAACCCTATTAGTTTTGGAAGCGCACAACAGTTTTTACAGTTCTTTATGTGGAGAGGAATTGTTTGGGTGTCTGATGGTATTATAAGAAGATCTGGTTGGAGAGAAAAGAGAGAGTGAGGGAGAGAGAAGAAAAGAAAAATAAGAAAGGAAAACATCACAGTCAGTGTCACATGAACAACACACAGACGAGTTTTCAGTCTTTTTTCCATCCTCGGTAACAAAAAGAGACTAAGAAATAAACTCTGATGAGAGAAACACCAGAGATCCACTGACATTTTCACACACACACACACACACACACACACACACACAACACACACACACACACACACACACACTCAGGGTGTGGTGGAGGTGCTGTCTTCTCTGCTCTGTGAAAATGACTGTAAGGCTGTCAGCGAGCCGTCACACACACACAATTTTATGGGCTGCCGTATGGAAGAGAATATGTGATATGCAAACACACACACACACACACACACACACACACACACACACACACACACACACACACACACACACACACAGTTAAACAGCCAGACATCTCTGTTGGAAACCAGTTAAGGGAAAATGAGGGAGGGGAGAAAGAGGCGAGGGTCTATGTATAAACTGTGTGTGCTTTTTCACTACTGAGTTTCATATAACTGATGTTTTTAATTAGATGTCCATCCACCATGACAATGACATTTAAAATAGAACAATTATTTCAAGTCTTTGCCGTCCACCTGTTTTGGTTTCAAATGTAGAGTAAGAAAGGCGCCAAATTTGGACAATTTATGTGACCTACATCGTGTCATTTTCAAGCTTTCAAGCTGATCCCATTTTCACACTCTTTCAGCCAAAACTAAAATTAAACTAGAGGATTAATTTCAAATAAGAGTAATTGATTCTAACCTTCTTGAGTTGGTTATCTAGTTTGACACACTCCTCTTTCTTCTGCTCCAGACTGATCTCCAGACTCTTCAGCCTGTTGTCCTTCTTCAGAGCGGAGGAAGCCAGAGAGGAAGCCTTTTCCTTCAGATCCAACACTGACGTCTGAAACGGAGACAAAGATCAAGAAAGACAAGTGATAAGGAAGGAAGTCAACACTACAGCTTCTTAGACCACGATACTGAACCGCTCTATTGAAGCAGTTGGGAGTGAGGTGCCTTGTATATCTAGAGGGGTGGGAATCTCTAGAGAGACCTCATGATTCAATCTGATTCCAATTCAGAGGGCTGCGATGCATCTTGATGAATCAGCTGTTTTTATTTCTATACATGATTTACTCTGATGATCGATAATTAAAATAAGCAGATTCATTTACTCCATTATTTTTGTTCAACCTTCACCAAAACTAAAGAAGTATCCAGACAAACTCTGCTGTTTAAAAACATGTTTACACCCATTATGGTTTCCATCCAGCTGGTCGAATTGAGCTACAAAATTGCTCTTAGATTGCAATCTAAGAATCGATTTTTCCCAAACTCCCATCAGTTTATTACATCTCGGGACTTATTTTTGTAACATTCCACCAGCAACGATAGCTTTTTTTTGTGGTTATGTTGCTTAATTCCTAGATCAGTTAACTTGATGAGCACAATGTTATTATTACCGATAAAAATAATGGCTAATATTACAAAAATAATACCAATTTAATATGTGAGACAGACTCTCTCCCTTGTTCTTCAAAACCATTTCCCGTGACCTGTCTCTTTCCCCACTCTTCCAGCTCAATCTCACCATCCGTGAAGTCTCTCTCCCTTTCTTTTCTGGTCTTTTCCTCTTTTGGTAAGGCCGGTGAAACACAAACCAATGGGACCAGAAGGAGAGACACTCAGACGTGTAATTTTACCCTTGACTGACAATACCAACTCCAGACTAGGGATCATCATGTTTGACTGGGCTTCGGTCAGAGAAACCTTGCCTCTTTCTCTGATTATATTTAGGTACGTATATATATTGCTGTTGTCGGACAAACCCCACATCTGTGTTTAGTCGTGTAGAAAGGAATGCCTGTTTTCTCTGTGAGTGTTCCCATGTATTTCTCAAATTATATAATGGGACTGTTACAGGTTTTATGACACCGCAATCACTAAGATTAGCTGAACAGCCCAAGTTAAAAAAGGCACATACAAATACATCAACACATGTGCGTTTGATTTTAGAATGAATTTTTTTCCACTTTGAAGGCTTTGACTTTATTTGTGGGAAATATGTATATTCTCTTTCTCTTCCCAATAGTCAAATGAGAAATCAATACCACTCTGATGTCTGCGCACTATACATAAGGCTGTCGTCAGCAAGCGGTTAGCTTAGCTTAGCTTATCTTAGCATAAAGACTTAAAGTTGTAATATTGAAGCTTAACAGTGTGGGTTTATTTGTTTATTTCACGTTTTCGTCACCTGAGACTCTTGGATGCACGTGCATAGTACTATTTGTGTGTTTATTGACTCCATCATTTTGCAAAAGGATGATTTCCAAGCACCTGCTTACACCTTTGAAGGATAATGCCTTAAAACTGCCTTGCTGAATTTTGTTTTTCCCAATGTGGTTGGATTGTAACTTTCCTATTCTGCTGTCCAACCACTGCGGGATGTATAAAGCAAAGACAGTGCTTAAAAATGCTTTGTCATCCTCTCTCTCTCCCTCTCTGTCTCCGCTGTGGTTTTTCGTATGAATCACAAAGCGAGAAGAATTCATCTCAAAATACTGTTTTTGTTGGTGAAGAATACTGTTGTCAAGGAAATGTGCCTGTTTATCGTTGTTGTCCTTCAGCACGAGGACTTACGGAGGACACGAGGTTCCGCAGTGATAGATCAATCACGTCTCCTCGACAGGGACACAGAGAGAGTGTGTTTTTCCGACTTATAGCGCATAAACGGATGAGTGTGTTTTCACGTGTGTGTCTTCTACCTCACGGTCAGCCAGGTCAGCCTGCAGCTGGGAGACTTTCTCCCTCAACTCCTTCAGCTCCTTCTTGCTGGAGTCAATCTCCTCCCCTTTCTCTCTGTCCTCCCTCTCTCGCTGCTCCTTCAACCGCTCGATGATTCGCTCCTGAACATCAGAAAAGAGGAGGAGGAGAAGGAGGTAGAGGAGAGGATCAAGGGATGAAAGTAAGAAGATTGGAGACAAAAAGAGTCCAACAGTTATTCACAGTCACTCAATATCAAGTTTCTATACTAATAACAGTTGCATTAAACTTTATGTACATGGCAGCTTTGACAGGATCTAACAGCCAGCAGTGATTTTAGACACGTAATGTGTTCTGGCACGAGATGCACTATTCACAACCACTAAAACAGTATAGACGTTCTCCAGCTATATAACAACACCGCTGCCAGTTCAAGCAAAAGTAGAAAGTTCACATACACGCACACAAAAGCAGCGCAAAGTGTGTGCTCGTACTGGCTGTGCTGCGTGTGTGTGTTCTTGTACAGTGGTTCTATCTTTGTGAGGACTGATTGAAGTTTTCAGCCTCGGGAGTGACAACGTTTTAACAAAAGCCAGAATATTTTTTTCCCAGTCCTCACTTCTTTAAAAGCTGTTTCAGGATTAAGATTTAGTTGAATGTTAGGGTTAGTACTAATTATTTTTTTTAAATGATTGATTATTAAATTGTTTATCTTTTGGTTTATAAAATTTTAAAGAAAATGTCTGTCTGAATGCCTGTCAGAGCCCAAGTTGACCACGTCAAAGTGCTTGTTAAATCCAAACATCTGTCCACAAACTGATAAACTAATTTAAAAATGCGCTACTTTGGCTCTGCTGCAGCTCCTCTCCATCTCTATTCACTTGTCTGTGGTCTCGTTATTCCAAATTCCAAATATTTTTACTGTAAATGTACTGTCGGGCTTATGAGAGTAGTATTGATAAAATTTTAGATTACAAATTTGGACACACATGACTGATTGATTAGCAAGGTGATTGTTAATCTAAAGTATACATCACTGTATGCAAGGACAAAACTGCATGTAATACAAAGACGTGCAAAAAACTGAAGTATGACAGAGTGTGAAAACACTCAACACAACTTATTTCTGCTCTGCTTTGAAATGAAATGGTGTGAAACAATTTGTGCGTGACAGAGAAAAGGAGTCGTAGAAGAGAGGCATCAGGGGTGGAAAAACAGGCACCACAACAATGAAAATGAGGGAAAAAATACTTGTGAAAGTCATCTGAGTGAACTTATTTGTCAGCCACCTCCACCTGCCAACACTCACACATCTAACCGACACCCTCAATATTAGTCGCTAGACAATTAATAGCCGTGTTTCCTCTGTCTGTGAGTGTGTGTGCGTGTGAAAGAGATCAGGTGGGTAACACAATCGCGCATAACAGAACAAAAATATATTCCCCATCAACACTTTGAAGTTGTCCGCTGGTGTGAGTGTCACTGGTTCGTTTCCCAGACTCAAGGTCGAGTCCTCGTTGTGGAATAACACATCATCAAACAGCGGTTGAGGGTTCCATTCTCATGATCAGGGCTGTTTTATGGCTGTGGTACCTGGTTGTTTAGACCCAGATGGTGACTGTGGTTGTTGGTTCTGTTCCTGTCGCTCTGAGCCATGTGGCTGCAAGTTGGATGTACCCTAACCTTTTATGAACACCGGCTGTGAATGATTAAATAATGAAACAGCCAATGTGATTATTGGTTCATTTCCATTTATCCAGAGTCATTTGGTCATCGCACGGGTGGTCGGCGGTTTTACTCATAGTGGTTTTATTAGTGTAACCTTGCTCGGGGGATTGACCTGAGGTTGACCGGCATCAAGTGTGTGTGCGTTTGTGTGTGTGTGTGTGTGTGTGTGTGTGTGTGTGTGTGTGTGTGTGTGTGTGTGTGTGTGTGTGTGTGTGCGTGTGTGCGTGTGCATACGTACCTTCTCAGCAAGAGCCTCCTCCAGTGTTCCCAGTGCTGTGTCTGTGTTGGAGGTGTCCGTCTGTAAAGACTTGACTCTGTCTTTCAGGCCACCCAGCTGTTTCTCTTTATCCCTCAGCTGATCCTGCAGGTTCTCTATCTACAGAGAGAGACAAGGACAGAGAAACTCATAAACAGTGTTGTTTATGATGCATAATTCACTTACCGGTATTTAGCCCCAAAAATTATATTGTGTTGGCGTGTGTATAAACTCTCACACACTGGGGGAGACTGCTTGTAACTAGACCCGAGAGTCGTTACTAAATTCCTGCAGATGAACAGCAAATAGACTTAACTGAGCAGAAAATTTAATTAGTTTTAACAACATCAAAAAGAGCAAGAAATATGACAAAATAAGAGAAAAATATACAAAACTGCAACTTATAAAATTAAAACAAACATAAAAATGCCTGCATTTATAAATCAAATATTAAATTATATGGCGTGTGAAATTCTTTGAATTCTTGTGAATTTTCTCTGCAAACCTGGATGATGTTTAACAATTAACCCATCTGTTACTTTTGCAATTTAGAGATTAATGGCTTAGTCAATAAAATGTCTAAAGAAATTGTGACAAACGCTCATCACAAATTCCCAAAGAGCTCCATATGACATCTTCAAGGAGCTACTTTGTTCCAAGCTCCAGTCTAAAACTCTTCATTTACTTTCATAAATGACAGCAAATGAAATGATTAAATGATAATCAAAACAGCTGGTGATTAGTTTTCTTTTTATCGACTATTCATTGCAGCATTAAAAAGGCTAAGAGGCCTCAAGTCAAATTCAAACTTTCTCCCTAAACTTAGCTACCTTTGACCTTTTCTCCAAACACACATACACACACTCTCTATTATCTCCACCTCTTTGTCCCCTTCTCCCTGCCTCCTCCCGTTTCCTCTCACAGTGATTTGGTAGCAGATTAATTTTCTGTTAAAACACGAAATCAGCAGAAATAACCAAAGGACTCGCTCTTTCCCCGAGCCCGCAATGAGTGTGTGTGTTTGCACGTACGTGTGAGCGCGAGAAAGCGAGATCATAGACGAAGATAAGGAGCAGTGTCAACTGTGTGGTATTCATTAAAAAATGGATGGAACAAAAGGTTGAACAGAAATAAGGAATCGAGGGGAAACGGGAGAGAGATAAAAAGCTTATGTAATGTGGTGTGAACTTGTAAAATTACTATATTTCCATCTCCCTCTCTATCTGTCTCCCCTTCCCTTCACTTTGGCAGAGAGAAAAGAAATCAAGCAGTTGACAACCCATCACAAAAAAAAGGGAAAGTCAGATTGGTATGTAACCTCTGACTCCACTGCAGGTGAGATGCACACATTTACAGTACCGCAGAGATTGTGAGCATGCGTGTGTGTTCATGAAGTAAAACATTTCCAGCGCCTCATTAATCAACCGCTCACCTGACAGCTTGACTGACACCTCCTCCTCCCCCCCCCCCCACACACACAAACGCACACACTTGACATTGAGAGGCAGGGAGACTCTTTGATGCCGTCTGCACTTCCTGAAACTGACAACTGCTGGATGCCTGGCACACACACACACATATATATAAATATATACGGTACTGACACACACACACACATAACATGCCTGTCTATGTTAATCCCAAAATCAGGTGTGATAATGAACTGAAATATGTTAACAAAACAATAACCGGCTGACGCTTCTCCTCATCTGTGTCATGCTGCTCCTCACATATAAAATTACGTTTAACAACAAAGAGGCAAGAATGATGGGAGATCAGACGGATGCCTATAAAATTAATTCCACGCGTGCATGGTAATTTCCTTCACCACTAACATAAAATGGGAAGTAAACACACGAGGAGGGGAAGACGGAAGAGAGGGGGGAAGAAGGGTTTTTTTGTTTTTTCCGCAAGCAAAAAGAAAAGAGGAAATCATAAGTGCAGATTAGATAAACGAGGAGTCAGCAGCGTCTCCCTCTCAGACACTGGTCTGTATTCTATTTGAAGATGGCAGAGGTCATCATTTATTGAACAGGAGGAACTCATTAGTATGCATCTGATTTCAAACGCACTCTGTCTCTCTCCTCCCCCTCCCTGTCCTGCTTTATGTCTGTCTGCTTGATTGTCTCTATCAATTATCTGCTCACACTCTCCATTTTTTTTTTCCCCTCGTTTTTTTTTTTTCTACAAGTGACAACCGGAGGGATGGGAGAGAGAAAGGAGAGGAGGTAGAATTTTCATGGCAAGACACACAGATGCAGAGGGCTGGTAATGGGAGAGTTTAACTGGATACTGGATTCTTACGTCGTTAGACCCCTTAGCCTTACTCTTCATCCACCAATTCATCTAAAACCAGTGTGTGTGGGGTCATTTCTGTCCATTCATCTAACTGACAGCACTAACATAGAGATACACATCGAGATACACATTGGAAAGGTACCCAAAATATGTAGAAAACACCTGTAACTCTGTTGATCAATAAATACCTGTCTGTCTGTGCCTCTTCCTGTCTGACTGCTTACTTCTCTGTCTGTCTGTCTGCTGTGCATCTCTCTGCTTTAGCTCCCAAACTACAGACTGTCTTACAGCTCCATCTAGTGGCTGTAGTATGACATGACAACATAACATTTGTGCTACATGTAGAGTTCAATTAAAGCAGAAATTGGTCATTGAAAAATGACCAATTGTCACCCACAACAAGTTCATGTTCAACAGTATCACATCAGGTCAGTTGTCAAAAAGAGATCACAGAGGGAACCCAAAATGTGATGAGATACTTCCTAGATACAGTAGTTTGGGGGAAATGTACTGTTTTTCCTACATTCCCAGAGTCTGAAACTAATAAATGCCTTAGTAAAAGGTTTTAAGTTCAGGCTGTTTAACTTGTTGTTGACATAAAAATTCTCTTAAATATGCAGGATATCTAATTATTAATTATTTGTCATGGTGGCAACAGGAAGTTATTTTGGCCTGTGGCTTACAATTAACTTTCAGTTTTCGCCTTCCAAGGGAAAACGAGACCCTCGTCTTTAGGATTAAATGACATAATCATGATCCCATCGGCATCCGGTAACTGAGCGAAAATAAGGCAGGGTAAGTGGGTATTTTAGTCCAAGCTTTGTTTGAGGGGGTCACACTACTCAGTTGCATTAAAGTCTTTTCAGGTGAAATTAAATTACTGATGAGGCAGTGACACTAGTTAGTTTAGAATAAGGAGAAAAACTAGTCGGTAGCGTGAGCATCGGTAGCCACTGTGCCAAAGAGGAAACAAACAGAGTGGCACTTATACTTATGGAAGCCAAAACAGGAAGTCCATTTATGATGACCATCTGATCTGCATGCAACAACATACCAACGAATGTATGCATGTGTTCACTTTAGTGCGTATTTTAATTTAGCACCATTCTAGTACAGTGTATCAGTCCCATTGTTTGAGAGTTGCTATCTTTCTTTGTTTGGGGCTGATTTTCCAAAATCCCTCAGGACTAATTGCAGAGATTCAGATCAGCTGTGCGCAGGGCGGTGGAGACTGACTCCTGATTGAGGAGTAGAAGCAGCTTGGGGGCATTTCCCTCCCAGCCAATCAAGGTGTGGTGACACCCTTTTTGTAAAGGAGGCGGGGAATGGCACACTGGGGGCAGGTATTTGTTTATTGTCCAAGTAGTGGAATTGGGCATTTCACCCAGATTTACGTTTGTTGTTTATATTTTTATGTAGGTTGGGCTGGCCTGTAAACATTTTACCACCATTACGCCACAACAGTACTTTGTGTTTTTCCTACCTTCTTCTGCAGTACATTAACTTTGCGTTCCTTGACATCCAGCATGTCTTTGAGGTCGCTGATCTCTCCTTGTTGAGTGCTCTTCTCCTCTGTCACCTCTGATATCTGCTGACTCTTTTTAGAGAGGAGAGATTCCTTTTCCTCCAGACGCAGGCGGAGAGCATCCACCTGTGCATACGAACAATTTAAAGTCAGTGATGACTTATACAAATATTTATAAAAATATTAATTTTCTTGTGATAATTACCATTGCATAGAGTGAGTATGAGTAAACAGTAGCTGTACCTCTGTCTGTAGGATAGCAGCCCTCTGTTCCTTGGCAGTGAGTGACTCTTTGAGTACATCCACGTGTTGTTTGCTGTCGGAGAACTGATTGTTAAGAGTTTCCAGTTTGGTCCTGAAAGCCAACAGCTCGCTGTCCTTACGACTCAGGTCCTGCTTGGCCTGTTCCATCTGAGTAACACACACATGACATGAGGAGAGAGGGCGTAGTAAAAGGAAGAAAGTTAGAGTGTGTGTGTATAATGTATAACGCCCACTACAAGCTTTACTAAGTGAGCACTGTTCTTGCCACTATTTGGATTTATACTTGAAGAATACACAGCTTGTGAAAATGACAGGCCTCCTAAAGGGATTAGCCTAGGTTCTAACCTCTCTCCTGGAAAGCAAACAACGATTAGAAACACATCCCAACAAAGTGAGTGCAGTATTACTACTTTTGTGTACAAGAGGGCCAGGGTCGATTCTTTCAGCTATCCCAAAATGATTCAAAGAAAGAAAAATACATGATAACGGTTTAAATCCCCATAATGACAAAGTTAAATTTCCTTTGGCACATAAGCAGATCCAGGTGTGGGGCCACAGTTAGTGCTCCTGCTTACTTCAGCACACTCTATTGGCTGGCTTTTGAAAGATCTATATGTTTTGATTTATTTCTCCCAAAAAATCCACTTGAAACAAGTTTCTACATTGAAACTACCGCACCTGCACCAAAAGACCCTTAAAGGGACCAAAGTTTCTGCATGATCTCTGAGCTGCCTAACGTTAGTGTGTTTAATCAATAAGTTATGATGCAACAATTAATTAGTTAACGTTAGCTAGCCAGCTCTAGTTGGTAAATTCAAATCATTGTTGGAAGATAGCGTTATCCAGCATACATGTAGTGTTTACAATAGGCTTTCAGGTAAACGAATATTTCGGCATGTGTAAAATATAGCTTAGGATCTTAGGGACTTGTACTTTTCCTCCCCAGTAAATGCTGTCTGGCACCTGAGCCCTTTTAAAAGACAATTCTGCTGTAAGTGGATCCGCTGTAAAGCAGGTTTTATGCATAAAAATCGAATTTCCCGGGAGGGGAGACTTTGTGGCCCCCGATTTAGAAAAAATAGAGGTTCAGCCCTTCTTTGGCATCTCCATGAAGGGACTGGGAGTGAATTTTGGTGGTGAATTCAACATGGAACATAAAAAGAATGGACCCAAACCACACAGGAAAATCAGTTTTATTGTAAAATAAAAACTTCAGCATACTTATCAAAGCCACTAGTGAAAGAAACCTCATGCAAGAAGAAAGACAAGCAGGTTAGAGTTTCAAATTCAGTCGCACAGCCGAGCTGGTTTCTCAGCTTGAAGTGTTCAGACGGCGAGAAACAACTATCACTGTCAACAGCCACTGATCATAAAACAGTATTCGTACCAGCTGCTTCAAGTGAACGGTACTTGAGAGTTATAGTTGCTCACTGCTGTCTGAACACACAGTCAAACTACTGGGATTCTACTGGAAGTCAACTCAAGCAGCAGCCATTAGCCATGAGCCGACCTGGGAGGCAGAGAGAAACTAGGAAAGGAAGAAAGGAAGAGCACACAGGTGTGTCTCTTACTGCAGACACCTCCCGCTGAAGCTCATTGGCTCGTTGCTTTAGCTCGTCCTTCTCTGATTGGCTTTGCGTTAGCTCTTCCTTCAGCTGCTCAACCTGGCAGGAGAGGAGGGCGTCACCGTGACCACAACATTTCAGCCACCACAGTCGCTGACCAAATGCAGCATATCTAAACTCCTTGCATGCTGAAATAAGACATGAAGACCACCTACTGCACATCAGACCCTACCGGTGAGTCAACTGACATATGAAGATATGACATTGTCAATGTTCTCATTCATCATACAAGTACTTAATTGATACGTGATTGATTGATATGATTAACTGATCTGTAAAAAAAGGAATAAATCATACTGTCTATGATGCATAAGGAAGTTAAAGTAAAATCATTGAAAAAATGGATGCTAACAATGTTTATATCAAAGAATGAAAAGGTGTAAATTGCTTCCTTTCACATGTGAGATACATAAATAAATATTTCTCAACTCAAGCAAACAAGCAAAGAAGCAAACAGAGAAAAACAAATCCGCTGAGTTCTATTACTGTCTTGTCTCTCCACACGACAGCAGCACTGGTGTGTTTTAATGAGGGTGTCTAACAAAGTAACTCTTTTTGTTCTTGACACTAAAGTTGTATCTGTGTGAGGAAGTCGAGTTATTTCCCTGTAAAATCCTGCCATCTTTCAAAATGTGAAAAAAGGGATCATAGTTAGACAAGAAGTTGAGGTTTGTGTGTGTGTGTGTGTGTGTGTGTGTGTGTGTGTGTGTGTGTGTGTGTGTGTGTGTGTGTGTGTGTGTGTGTGTGTGTGTGTGTGTGTGTGTGTATCTGTCACCTTGTTCTTCATGAACTTGGAGTGGGATCTGTAGACCTCCATCTGTTTGATCTCCTCCTCCCTCTCCTCGCTGCTCAGAGCCCCGTTGGACTTGAGCATGTTCACCTCCTCCTCCAGCTCTCTCATGGCGCGCTCCAGCGAGCTGATCTTTGCATCCTGGCGGGACATCAACATGCTCGTGATTAAGAGGAAAGCCCAGGTGTGATTTACTGTACCTGGGCCATAAATATTATCAAAAAATGAAATGCATTCCTTTGGTGTTTTCGACCGAAGAGCAGAGTTGAAAATTCAAAGGAAACCCCATATGAAAGGGAACATTGGCTCGATTGTACATGTTGTAGACAGGCAAGGCTGTAATACTGAGTCACTAACTCATGATAACAGCCTTGATCTTCAGGATGAGCAATACAGCTGGTTTGGAGATGTAGCTCAAAAGGGAAAAATATGAAATAACCTACAATGAACAACAAGATTTAGGAGAATTGTAGCAGGAACACTGTTAACAAGGCAGGTTTGAAAAAACTCAGACAAACTGCAGAAGTATCTCCACCAGAGGGAGCACTTTGAGTTATTTTGTGAGCTTTGGTATCTTTAGGATACTCCTAATATCTTCTTTCAAGTCTAGCATGTTATGACCTGACCCATATCAAAGTGTGGGAAATGGAAAATATTGTTTGATAGAGTTGCACTAAAAAGAGACAGCTGTGGTTTTGTTTAAATTTCCAAAAAGCATGTTTGGAACATTTTGTGGACAAGTTTTGACTTAAGCTGCACATCAAAAGAGTTTGACATGAGTTTCAGTTTGGCCCTCCAGGTTCAGTTAACGCAAGACCTAAGAGCAAATCTCAATACTCCTGAGTGAAGGGACAACAGCTTCTCAAGCTATGAAATATAAGTCTGCCTGCCACAGCCTGAGGGACTCACAGTCACTAGAAGAGCCCAAAACCGGAAGGATCTGTATGATATGAGTTCACTGCATTAAATTATAAATCAGACACACAATTAATCTGTACCACAACTTCTGAAAAAATATTAAGTCAGTTTTAAAACAGTTTTTTCTGTATGTCTGATACAAGCTTTAAACATTTATCATATCATGAAATAAAGCAATTTTCATATAAAGCACAGACACACATTTACATGAAATAATAACGAGACATGTTTACCTTCATTTCAATGACTGTCTGCAGAGCCTTGGTCTTTGTTGACTCTGGAGCTGCTTCGTATCTCCTGTGCAGCTCCTGAGGGACACAGACACCATGACGGTCAGCAGATGACAGAGAGGGAGACACATGGGGATGGAGCAATGGATAAGGAGGAGAAGGTCGTGGGCCAGGAAGGGATGAAGGGAATGGTGGAAAGGGATGGAGAGAGGGCTGAATGGCGGGTGTAGGTCTTGGAGCAGGAACAGGGAAGGACGGAGAGCGCTGGAGGGAAGGATGGACCGAGGAGGCGACGACGAAAGAGGGATGGTGGGGAGGACAAGAGGAGTGGAGGACGACAGGATGGACTGGGTGACGGCGGGATGGAGGGGAAGGTACGGGGAAGGAGGGAGAGGAACACAGCTGGTGATGGCGTGAGGGTGAGAAATGAGGAGAGGGTTGGAAAGGGGGAGAAACGTGGAAAGGAGGTGGGATAGGGATGGAGGGGGAGATGGGAAAAGAGGGAGAGATAGGGATGGAGGGGGAGGGCAGAAGGAGCTGTTTCCCTCTCGAGGAGGTGCTGGCTTTTAGCCTCCTTGGGTCGATCCGTCCATCCCACATCGTTCCAGCTGAGAGGGACACCACTGACTGAGCTGACACTATTACTATCTCAAATATGAAAGAATTATCAAATCTGACGGCCTGATATGAGGCTAATTCTATTAATGAGCTCCCAGCATCGAAGCCTTTAGGTTCCAATGAACTCCAAAGGGGTGCAGAATATAAAAAAGTCCAAATTAGAACAAACAACTTTGTTCAAACAAAGAAATTCAGTCTTGTGGCTTGAAAATCTAACTTCAGAAAGCCAGTTTTAATCTACATAACTAATAAAAAAAAACCTTCAAGAAATAGGTGGATCCACACTAAACACGAAATTTTAACAAACTTCCTGAGCGACAAGCAACATAATCCCTACTGCCTGGCTGCTGTAACCACATCACAAGTCACTAGTCAAATGAAGTAAGAGCAAAAGGGAGAGAAAGAAAGGGGAGTGTGGTTGTAAGGGCACAATAAGAGACAGAAAGGACAGGGAGGAAGAGTATGAGAGAGGGAGGGAATGAAAGCAGAGGGGAGGATGCAGCAGTGTACGCATCACTGCTTTTCTTTGGAGGAAACACACTTTGAGGCTCACAATGACGGCTAATGCAAGAGCCAGGAAGCGCAGAAACACACATACATGAAAAAAGGGTAGTAGGGTGCTGTGGCTCAAGGGGCTGGTATGAATGCTGTGAATGCTCACGACCAAGCAAACACACACACACAAACACACAGGCACACACATATAGTCATACACAGATACTCCTTGTGAAAGACTGTTGTTTGGTAATGACTTCCTGGAGTGTTACAGGTAAAATTGGAGCTGATGCAGCCCTCGCAAAGGGATTTGTAAATTTAATAATGTTATAAGATAAGATAAAACAAGATTGACCTTAAGGACAGAAAAGGGTGCAAACAAATGCACCACTACATTATAGCTAGCATGCTACTGTGGCTGTCTGGAGCTATTGTGTTGCTAAGACAACATTCTACGTAGCTGTTGAATTACAGTTGGGATAGCTGTTTCACAGCTTTTTTACTCCTTGTACTTTTAAACTTACTTACTTTACATGTATGTTGACAATTATTCACTGTGTTGTTGTTCTTCCTATGAGGACTCTACATTGATCTTTCACTAGCGACATTATGTTTAATTCTGGCATACAATAAATCTATTTGTAGTTCAAAATAATCGGCAGAATAACTGATAATGAAGCCAAATGATAGTTGCAATTGTAGGATTCAGTAGCTTAGATTCAAATGCTTACAGCTTCTCTTCGCTTTCATACAGAAGTCCCTCTTCTCTCCATTTTGAAGAATTCTGACACTTTCTCTCTTTTTAGCTGCAGGAGTTTGTGAGGACTGGTCCGATAATTAAAAGAACAACGTCCAAAAAACAAGTGTCAGCAGTGCAGCAGGAAGTCTGCTTGACAAATGTGCAATAGACACTTCCACATTATTTACTGCTGTAATTTTTTATTTTAACACGGACTAAGACTATCCTCCAGATATTGCGTAATCTTTTTCCATCTTCCCTGAGGCCCTTTTCTGCTTTGTAATTAACAATGTCTGTTGTCAAATACCGTCAGAAAACAGAAACTCTTTACAGCACACTGATGCAATGTGTAGCAACATGGGCCATTAAATCCTTTCTGAGCTGAAAAAAAAAGTCTTTTTGGTTCAGTCATTTGCTGCCTATGATGCATTTAATGATGCACTGCTTGCTCTTGTGTGTGTGTTTATGTGTATTTCTTCCTCACAGCTGTGGCTCATGGTGCATTTGGAGCTGGTGATAGAGGGCTGATCTGAAACCAGTTTCAGTTTCAGTGTAAGTGAAACTGGTGGATCTTGAAAGTTAACAATTTAACACACACAATAATCATATATGTAATGTTGCACTGTAGTTCTCCTTAAAATCAAAAGTTGAAACAACATCTGTCAGACTGCACACTGACAAAAACATTAGTATTTTCATGTCAGCTGTATTTATTTATATATTTTATGTATTTGTATGTTCTATGTGAGACGTGATTCAGAATGTGAAAACAAATTCGGGTCTATTAAGTAAAATTTCATACATTCCTCGGCTGTTACACTCTCTTATTTCTTCCCCATGCAGCATCTTCACCCTATCTACTTGATCTTTTAGTTGCTAACAATTTATAAGAACCAATATTCTCAAATGCTGAATGTATACTTAGTTAATAGTTTTTTCACTATTAAGCATAGTCAGTTATAATACATAATTTAATTAAACAGTATCTATGAACCATTTATTAAAAATCATATACACCCCTTGTAACGTTACCATTACAATTGCTAAATAAAGTGAAATAACTATTAATTTAAGTTTAGTTAAACATACATTTTTTATTTATTTATTACTTATCATGCATTATTTATTTCCATGATGGTTATAATATAGTTGCATCTTGTAGTCAGTTTTCATATTCTTCAGGGCTGTAGGGAAAATAAACTTTATTTTGTGACGTTTTAATGAAAAGTCTAACATCCTTCTTTGGTAATTTGTCATTCATTAACAAGGTCTCACCACTAGAGGGAGCTGTTGTATGCAACAACAAACACCGACAAATGAAAAGCTGAAACAGCTGACTGAGAGCTTAGAAAGGAGACAAAGCGAGCAGAAGAGAGAGGACAAAATGGGATAAAGTGTTCCTTCCTGCATTCTTGTGTTTGTCTCTGTATTTTGATGATGTTTCTGTGTTGTATTAAAGCTGAATTATGAGCCAAGAGTCGAAGCAGCCAAGAGCCGTGCCTGGATATGACATGGTTTGATTTGCACATCGTCACATCTGGCTGTACACAAAGACACACACACACCCACACACACACATGGGAATGCTTGAATGCACGTTGTTTCCTACCTCTCTAAGTTGTAGCATCTCTTGTCTTTTTGCTCCAGAAAACCCTCCAGTTGGTGGATGGTCATCTCAGCGTCAGCAAGTCGCCTTGTTCGTTCATGGTCTTCCTCGGTTGCCCTTGACGACAGGCCTTTACTCTGCAACATTTCCAGTAACTTCTTTATGGATTCATCCCTGTTAGAGAAAAATAGATTTATCAGCCGAGAATTGCAGCAAGAGTTCCCTGAAATTATGACACTTTACATTGCTTATTATCTTTACCTGGCAGTAAGCGTGTGTTTCTGTGTATCTATCCTTAGCTCCATTTCTTCCACAGTCTTCCTCAGAGGAAGAGTTCTTTGACCTGTCGCTCGAACTCGCTGTGAAGACGCAGGAAGTTCTCCTCTGTCATTTCCTGAGGTGAGATGGACTGGCCTCCGAGGATACCAGTCTCTGAGTAATCGGACTGGAAGAGCTGGTTGAGATCTCGCTGGATTCTGAGCTCATCTTGTAGAGCCTGGATGGTGCACTGAAAATGCTGGTGAGAGAGAAAGAAGTTCAGTTTAGAATGTTATAGGTGTAAGAGATTAACAGGAGTCAGATGCTGTGGTGAAGCTGCTGAGGAGATTAATACAGCGCGAAAGATGTGTTTTACTGTTCCACTGCATGACTGGAAATGGAAATAAAACATTTGAGGTTGTTGATCAGTATTATCAACTCAACCTTTATTGTAACAGAGGCTGAGATTTCTGCCTTTTTCAAATTTATAGCCAGTCTTAAGGCTTCAGGCTTCAGGCTTTATTATGGACCAGGCGATGCCTATCAAGCCTGGCGCCTGCTTCAGGCACAGTTCAGTGAGTGACAGCTGGTTTAGGGTAATTTCATGGTAAAGACATTGTCACTTGGGGACATTTGCTTCAGTCTTCAGGGTTTTTATAAATAGCATGGATGCCATTTTTCCCCTCATATTTCAGATGTTTTGGTCGCGTCCAACTAGGAAAACAACCCAGGGTGAACCCAGAGCATGCTGGAGGGATTAAATGTCTCAGGTGACCTGAGAACACTTGGGCAAAAAGACTGCAAACTGCAAACCTGATAAGGATTAGTGACTTGAAAAGTAATGGATGGACGAATGGATGAATAGATGGATGGACAATAGACTGTTCATTTTTGCTTTCTTTGATATCTTGGTCTGGTTCTGGACCAGAGCTGCAACAATTGTTCAATTGTTAAGTCAAGCGAAAGAAACCTTTTTGATTATATTTGAACGTTTTGGTCGTTTTTTCAAATGAAAAACTTTTGCTGCTTGAACTTAAGGATTGCTGTTTCTATTCTTCATCTATAATAATAAATGAAGCATCTTTGGGTTTTGGAGAAGCAAGTTGAAGAGTGAAGAGCATTTTTCACAATTTTCTGAGATTGTTTTTAAACCAAATAAGTAGTCCATTTTCTTGCAAACAACAGGCAGACTAAATTATGTTTCGTAGGGATGCAACGATCCAAAATATATCGTCCATTTTCAATTCAAAATGATTCCAATTCATTCAATGCAGTGAGATTTAAAAAAAAAATTAATTTGGGAAATAATGAGCGCTAGTATAAGATCAATCTTGGATATTGGAGAAAATGTTGGTCCATTCTTTGTGGAGTCAGAAATGAACCTGTAAAACGCAAAGAGGCAATGTATAATACTGAGCTACACAAATAACTTCAGACTTCAGTTATCTGTTCAAAAACACTAAGTCCGATTATTTGTGCTTGGATCAATACACAATATAGATCAAGACTTATCTTAAGCAAGTTGTGTGTGTGTGTGTGTGTGTGTGTGTGTGTGTGTGTGTGTGTGTGTGTGTGTGTGTGTGTGTGTGTGTGTGTGTGTGTGTGTGTGTGTGACTGACTGTATGATGAATGAATTATTAAAATGTGTCGGCAGGTTAGTATCACTAACATCAAGGCTGAGGACAACGTGACATGACTACCCCTGAGTCAGACAAAAGAGTTTGAACCTTCTGCATGTGTTGTCACTAAGATGTCCCAAGGCTTCCTTACAATGCATCAGACACAACCTGAGCAGCCCGGTTCAAGCCACATGACTCACAGAATATTTCAAGTGATGATAGAAAAAATAACACAGGTAGCGTTAAAGAGAGCAGAAGTAACCGGGAGATTAAAAATGAAAAGAGAGAAGACAAAGAAGGCGACGAGGTTAAGAAAAACGGTAGCGATGTTATCTCTCCCTTGCAGCTATCATTTATCAGCGCTGATGAGGGAAAGAACAAGATTAAAGGAAAGAGGAAAGAGATGGATGAGCTGGGAGGCAAAGAAAAACACATATTAGATATTCAGAAAGAGAGTAAGAAAAATCTGCACAAAGGGAAAACAAATATATGCTCATGCAGACACACTAAAATAAGATGACAGATAATTAGGTAAAATCAAAGCAGCTGTCTTTTATAATAGCTCTGCTTTATGCTGCACGCAACCAGGGTAATGTTGTCCAGCTCTGTTCATTTTCATATATTTCTAGAGAAAAATGTACTGAATACGATTAACAAACGTTTCTATATTTCATCTATTCCTCTCCTTATTGTGCGTTTGTGTAGGTTCATCTGCTGACTCATACGACATCTCCTCAAACACGTGTTAACTGCGGGTTGACATTTATAGGACTTCGCTAACGAAGAAGCCTCCTTCACTCTCTTAAATACTGCCTCTCTGGTTGTATCCCTCTGTCTCCGTGCCAACTATGATTCCTCTCTCAGACATGCAAACACTGACCCACCCAAACAACAGAAAAGTGCAAGAGTTTGCAAAAAATCTCAATTGTTGTGAAGAATCCATAAACATAGCGCCAATAACTTAGTTGATCAACAGAAGTTTTTTTATTTGATTCCTCATTATTTGTTTTAAGCATTTTATCAAAACAATACAAACATTTTTGAGTTCTTCTGTCCCTAATTAGAGAATCTGCAGCTTGTCTTTTTTGCATCTCATTTCACATCGAATCCCTTCAGGTTTTATTGACTTTAATTTAGTTTTTTAAATCTTATATGTATACATCAGGATCGCCTTATTTTTTTATAAAGGTTCACACTGGTATGTAAAGCACATTGAAATTCCTTGCGTATGAATTGTGCTATAAAATGAGTTTTCCTTTGCTTTTTGCCTTTAAGTAATCAATTGATTACCCGTAAAAAAATAAACACCGGATTAATAAGAAGAACAACCACAACTTTGCATCTTTCTTGTGAAGTCGCTGCAGTAATCATGACGGCAGCAAAGGAGGAAGTCAGGGGAAATAGTACAAACAGGGAGAAAGTCTGTGTGGGTAAGGATTTATATCTAGGAGAAAGCAGAGGAAGTCATTATGTATGTAACTAAAGTTACATACACAATGTATGTAACTAAAGTTACATACATAATGTAGGTACATTTGTAATGTAAGTAATGCAGTTAATTTAACCCACACCTAACCAAGTTGTTTGCGTGCAAAATCCAACCAAGTAGTTTTCTAGTCCAATCCTCACCAAACTGCAAGTGTACGAAAAAGGTACTGTACCCCTGTTGCTGGTACACGGTACCGGTGACAGTCTTGTCATTTTGTGAACTGTGATAATTGTAATTTTGGGAGTCACTGGCCTATTCAGTCGTTTTAGTATGAGCATGTGTTGGGAATTAATCATTGGTTGCAGCCATAGTAATGAATATAAAATATATGTACACAGAAAAACCCAATTGTATGTGTGCCACAGGGATAGAAAGAGAGACATTCCCACAGACACCCATGCTCAGTTAGATGAATAGAATAGAATATATTTTGTTTGCTTTTTCAGCATTAAAGAAATGCAAACGCATGCCTGCAGCCGTCATTATATGCTGTAATCAGTCAGGAAAACACACACATGCACACACAGTCACACACACTCACATCAAGCATCCAAAAGTATGTCAGAGCTGCACACACACACACACAAAGCCTCAATAGTCTCAGAAATGCATATCATGGTCTATCTGCATGAATTCAAGCAAATACAGTACGAACACACACAGCTTCAAAAGGTTACATACAAAGAACTCAAGAATCACACACACACACACACACACACACACACACAAAGCCTCAATAGTCACAGAAATGCATATCATAGTCGATCTGCATGAATTCAAGCAAATACAGTATGAACACACACAGCTTCAAAAGGTTACATACAAAGAACTCAAGAATCACACACACACACACAGGGGCTCTTGGAAGTAACTCCCCCATCACACACACACACACAGCTGGAATGTAGAGCAGAGAAATGCCAGACCACGAGAGACAGGGAAGGAAAACAGGGAGTGAAATATAAACGGAAGCAAGCAGAAAGAAACAAAAACAGAGAGGGAGATAAGAAGAAGGAGTCGAAAGGCATTAGAGAAAACAGAGAGTTAATTGTGTCCAGCAGAAGTTGAGGGGCGATGAAAACAGGGTCGAAAGAGGGTCGGAATACAAGTTGTGTTTTTCTTCGCAGTTTCTGCTGAGTCGCCTTTGCCTCCTTCACCTTTGACCCTGTCAAACACGTCCTGTCACAGGGGACCAAGAAGGTCAGCCACCACGCAAAACATAGACAGAAATGCAAACACACGTGCATCCAGAAACATGAACACATTCACATGTCCATAACACACTGTGAGCCAACAACACGTATAACAAAACATGTAAAGTGTCACTATGTTGACACTGCAGTTTTCATTTTAATTTCACACTTAAATGATGAACTAGCAAGACAGAGAGACAAATCTAAACAAATGTGACACACACACAAACAGGACGTCAAATCAAGATGACAAATCTCTGCTTCAGATGTCAAAGGGAGGGACGGATAAATTCATCAAGCTGATGTTAACAAGTGCAAGATGGGAAACCATCTTGCTCCCGGTTAGTTCAGCAAATCAGAAATTGTGAGTGTGACTGAGCAGTCCTCATATTTACATAGTAGGAACGTTTGGAAATCCTCCAGTGCATCAGCTTCGTACATGATGTCAACATGAGTGCATTTAGGTGCACACACTGGAGCGCAGCTGACTGACAAAACCTGCCTGTGTGAGGACAACAGAGACCGTGAACTCCTCAAAATTCATGATGACTGTAAATAACTGTAGAAACCACCATGACAGCATTAACATGCCCTTCATTAATGAGGTTACACAGGGTTACTTTGAGAAATGGCAATGACATTGCTTAAATGCACAGTGCGTAATTTCTGGCATTATGGTTCTCAATCAAAACAATGAAAAACAAAAGACATAGTTTGATGACTTCCTGAAGTAATGTGGGATCATGGGAGTTGTTGTCTTTGTCTCTTAAATAATCACCATTTCTGATAAAAAACAATCTCATTTTTCATTAACATTACCTTCTTCACTTTCTGATGTATCATCTGATGTTTCCCTGATAGGTGACCATATTAAATGCACCTTTACCTCAAACTCAGGGCTTCAACATTGTTGGAAACAAATATGTAAAATAGGGCTAGGGTTTGTTATACATTTTAATGTTGAAATATTACATATTATATATTTAAGCAAACCTGCAGGTATATCAATTGTATGGTTCAACACTCTGATGTGAGGAAATTAGATATTTGTTGAACAGACTACAAAACGTTTTGTTCTCTTTAGAAATCTATCACTTGCAAATTACAGCATTAATAGCCAATGCGGTCGTGAAATCAACAAATGCAAATACGCAAAGTGATGAGTTCCTATGACAAGCTGCTAAACCAGAGCCTTTGTCCATCTGTGTTTTACTTCAGTGTTTTCAGTTTGGACAATATCAGAAACAAAAGTACCCCGAGGCATCAAATCCATATGACGGCAATACAACGCCACTGTCGGCTGAGCTGCTTTGCTTTTTTCCACCACTTTAACTTTTAAACCTCACGCTTCAGGGACCACAAAGGCCACAGAGCTGGTGGAAGGACTTTAAAAGATTTCAGAAACAAACACGCCTGAACTACCATGATCTGCCAGCTGTAAAGACTAATCGATTCATCAATTAGCTGTTACTATTCAAGTTTTTTACCATTTTTTTCTGCTGAATGATTAGTGGATTTCAATTTTCTGGTTTCTTTACTCCTCTATTAAGTATTGAAAAAACTTACCGGCCATTTTCTGACATTTTATAGACCAAATACCTCATTGATTCATTGAGAAAATACTCAATAGATTAATCGAAAGAGATAATAAGTTGCAGCTGTGGTCAAAATTTGCTGCACAATTTAATTTAGACCCAGTGTCAGTAGCACTGTGATGTTTCTGCAAATCGAGACACAAATGTGCCTGAAAGTAGGATTAAAATGTGCTTCTCACAAAGAAAATACAATAAAATAAGGAGCTCAAGGTTGTAATAAAAAAAAGATCTATAGAAAATCAAATTAATGATCTTGTTGCCTAATGAGCAGTCTACATAAATTGAAGAGAAGAGAAGAGAAGAGAAGAGAAGAGAAGAGAAGAGAAGAGAAGAGAAGAGAAGAGAAGAGAAGAGAAGAGAAGAGAATCCGTTTGTGAATATGGTGACAATATTTCCATCCGCTTGTCATCCAGCTCCTCAGGCCACTGCTCATCTCCCTGTTTATTACTCCTCCGTCTCATCCCTCGCTTATTCTACTCTCTCGCCGTGTGAGTCACGCTCCCCCCCCCTCGCAAACTGGCACACACTGTGACAAAAACACGCAAACACACACGTCGAGCGCACGAAAATGCCCACACGCAGACATAATGTTCGAGGCAGTGGTCGTGCTGTGTGTGCGTGTGTAATGACCGTGAGCAGTTTGAAAGCATCGCCCACTCAGGCATCAGACAACACTCTGATTAACACACTCTCTCTCTTCTTTATCTGAGGATGAAGGTGGAGGATGAAGAACAGAAATGACGAGGAGGAAGCGAGCGGAGGACACAGGAGAAAATCCCTCGCTTTCCTGAACAAGGAGGGCGAGCCGACGGAAGAAAATAACATCAGATTGTGCACATATTGAAAGTAAAAAACAGAAGAGGAAGATGCAGGGAATGAAATTAGAGGATAAGGAATAGCCAAAAGGGGAGAGAGAAAGTGAGGGAAGTGCTGACCCTAATAAGTCACTTTGTGACGCAACATCAGGGTCAGTAGTGGGGTTTGAAGAGCGAGGGCAGAGAGGAAACGCTGCGGCTGTCACATTCATTTAACATAAACATATCACACACAGATAGACGGACAGATAGAGTGGTATAAAGATAGATTTCTAGATGCAGAGTTGGGGGGGGAAAAGCAGCAGAAGAAGAAGGGGGAGTGACTGCACTGTAATTCTGTTCATTCCTCACCCACTCTTCCCAAAGCCACTCCATATAAGGAAAGACATGGCTACCACAGGCCTCCGCACACACACACACACACTCACACACACGTGCGAAGAGAGAAAGCGAGGGAGAAAACTTGCAAAATCACAGCCCTGGAAGAGAGGAAAATGACCCTCTCTTTCCTTTCACTTTCAAATTGGTTTCCACTGTAAAATTAAAAGAGCGCTACTTCTCCTCCCCTCCTCTGCATTTAAGTTAAACTTTTATAAGACTCCTGAGCAGCGAAGACTCCTCCTCTTTTCTCTCCCTCGTCGTCCTCTCTGTTTCTGTTAAACTCTCTCCACGAATCCCACTTTCTCTCTCCAATCGCCGCCTCCTTCCTCCCTCCCTCTGCCCATCTGCCCTCTTCTCCCCTGCCATCATTCCCTGTATTTACCTTACTACCTTTTACCTCTCCCTCCTCCTCTCATCCCTCTTTCTCTCTCTCTCTCTCTCCCGCTTTCTCTTTCTCACCTATCTCCTCATCCGGACTGAATAAACACACAGGTTTGAGGACCATCTGTTACCGATGAGCATTCATGCGTGACGACACACAGACACAAAACACACCCAATGTAAGCACACACATACACACACACACATATTAATGCAGGGATAATAATTGCAGTAATTTTCGGAGGGCTTTATCTTTTATATCTGGAAATTGTGCTTGCTACAAGGTGAGCGTCAAACACATGTACATGACACACAAGCACATACAGTATGCTGACATGAGCGCACACACTCAGGCACACAAAAGAGGCATAATGATTCATGGGTTGATGAGCAGAGGATGGAAAGAGGTGCAGACTGCAGGCAACAGAAGGAGGAAGGCAGGGCAGGCAGAGTGAGCCAGAGAGACCATCGTCAGTGTATTTTAAAGAGCGTTGTGTATCATGTCTCAAAGGCAGGAGGGCTGGAAAAAAATTATTATTTTATATTTTGCTGAGCCTGCATGCTGTCTTCTCCAGGACCGTCCTGCACCATATTCACACAGTCAAACACATTCACTCTCAGAGCTGCTTCAGTCTAGAGTTTAGAACAGGCAGCATTTAAAGAAAAACTCACACAAGCAGTCTCAGGCTCTGCTGTCTCCTCATCCTCTATTTGATTAAATCAACACAGTCTGAACAACCAGTCGTCCTAGGTTCAAGCAGCTTTTTAAGAGTAAAGTGCTGGCAGTTTTCAATCAAAGTGCCTGAACCAAAAATCTGCGAGAAATTAAGTTTACCCACACCGCAATTACAGCATATTGTCACTTGGTTTGTTTGACCAGCTCTGATCATATTTACTTTGATTGTATGTTTTGATCATGATTTTTTAATGTTTTCTAATTTTGACGCTAATGACAACAGATTTTTGATGAATGAAAGCGTGTGTTGATGAAACAACAGATTATTATTAATCTTTCAAGGGTTATATTCAAATTTTAGCATGTTCCTATCCTTGAAAATAAAACAAAATAAATCATTTTTAAGAAATGACCTGGTATTTTAGCTTAGCTTTTTGCAATTCAGGATTATTGCTCAGAACTGGAAGAATGGCGAGCAAAAATAATTCAGAACGAGGAAGAAACAAACAAAAACATTACCACTCAAAATGTCAATGTCAATGGCATGTTTAAACTGACAGTCACCCTGGATCAACCTTGAGCTACAGCTCCGAGTGAGCAGGGGATGAGGGATTATCGCCAACATTTCAGGTGGGCTCATGTTTCTGCTCTCTACATAAATTGGTTTAGATAATCTGGCTATGATGATCATTTGACAAATCTTGTTTTTTGCTCTGTTGGACCTTGTTTTGGAGATGTTTCGGTGTTCCCACAGGTGTCACTGATTACTTGAACATGTAGAATATCATCCTAACCGAAATCAATGATGGCGACAACTAGAAAAATGAAACCCAAACTTAACTAAACTGGGAGAAGGCACAAAAAAAACAAAGATAGAAACAAAGAGGATTTGGGGAATAATCCCCACCCTCTCTTCAGATGTTGGGCAAGACACACAAACGCATCTGTTTAATGGTCAGCTGAGTGACTTCATCACATAACAGCGGAGAGACAGCAGAAATTGCAGAGTTGGAGATCTGCAGCTGAGAAGCGTGACTCCTCTGGAATCCACAAAATGTTTGCAGAATCCTTGCGAGAGCGAGAGCGTGCGTGTGCTGAGCTTTTTTCTTTGACTCACTTTCCATAAATCCTTCCCCTCCCCTTCCCCTGCTTCATCTGTAACTCCGTTTCAAGAGATTTACATCCAAGTTTCTCTTTTTTAATAAGAAAACCTTGCAGTTATCTCGCCAGAAAAACTACAATTCAGTCCAGATTAAATGTTAATCTCTGAATTCCATCAAATCCTCTGTGATTCTGGGCTCGCTGCTCTTCTGCTATAGTCGGGGTAAACTCCCCATTGAATTGGAAATGAGCACAAAATTCCCTGTTTCTCCACTCTCCTGTCTCCATCTCTATCTCCTCTCTTCAAGTCAGTCCATGACTCTCATCTTTCCATTTTCTTAACCCATTTCTCTCCCGCCACATCCATCAGTCTTTCCATTTCTCCACACTGCATCTGCTGTTTTCAGCTCAACTCGTCCGTGCCATCCATTCATCTCTACTCCTTTCCACCCTCCTCCTGGCACTTGTCCCCAGCTCTCCGGTTTGATCTATCCATCTTATCCACTTTCCTAATTTCCTCCTTCTTCCTCCCTACGTTTTACACATCTTAACATCTCAATCCATCTTGGTGATCCATTCGTCTCCGCTCCCTTTCTTTCACTCAGGTCTGCGCTGGTGTACGGTTTGCCAGGCAAAGCATTTTCTTGCGGCCAGCTGGCTCAGAAACTCCTGCTGGCAACATTTTTTTTCTGTACAGTAAATGGAAATCTCACACAGGAAACACTTGGCACCGTCCATTTCTATCGGATTTGAACTAATATGAACCCATGAGGACGAGCTCAGTGCCAGCTTGGAGTAATGTAATTGGAAACGCAAGATGCTCACTTCAGATCCAGGTGTAATTAGATTAAGTGCTGAGGAGTGATTATGATTCTTTACTCAGTCAGCACAGACCAATCCAAGATACATCTACAGGATATTTACAGTGAAATATCATTTTGTATTTACTTTATTATTGTGGTTCATTCTTCTTTTATTGCACTCTTATTTAAAAATAAACAAATAAAGTGAATACATGTCTGTGGTTGTGATTATTCAACTTCTTTCAGATGGTTTAAACATTCCAGTGAAAAGGCTCAGCGTTCTGATGGCACCATCCATTAACACATTAACCTGAAGGCCTGATTCACTGCCATGTTCATAGAGCGGAAAATACACTCAAGTGCCAGTTTCTGCCTCCTTCCCTCTGATCTCTCTAACTTTGTCGCTCTGAGCAAGAGGAAGAAATAGGCAGAGGGATGACAGTAGAAGAAAGGAAAGACAACCTCTCCTCAGTCTCATCTCTACCTCTGTCATGCCACCCTCGACCTGAAGGCAAAGTGCCGCCCTGGTATAACAGGGACTATGTTCAACCTGCCTGCTTGGATTAACCTCCACACACACGCCAACAACAACCCCACGGAACTTTTGCCCACTGGCCTCTGTAGCTTAGTTTGCCACTTTATTGGTACTAAAAACAGGTGGTAAGTGTTTTGAGGCGCTTTGAGCTGTCAGTAAGCAAGAAAGGCAATATAGAAATGCAAGTCCATGTACAACATATTCTATTTGGTTTCTGACAAAACAGGCAATCTTATATTGCACCATTCACTCGTAGTGACAACAGCATTTCTCATTTATGGTTTTGTTTAGCCACTGACAGCACTTGGTTAAGGTTAGGGAACGGTCTTGGTCTGTTTTGATACAGAATTAGTCAGCAGTGACTTGAGACATGAGATGTTTTACCATTAACAGAGGTGCTTTTGCAGCCTAAACCTAATGGATGCAAACCATGTGGCTGCAGTGTCCAAGTATCGTTTTCTGATATTACAGACCATATTGGTGTATTACAGATAGGTTGGTATCTGTTTATATGTTGTCCAATATGCACCAACAGAAAAGCTTTTTTTTGAGCGTTATAATGCAGAGAAAGATGCCCCGTGTAATTTATAATTCATATATCATATGTATTACAAATTCCCAGAGATGTTTACTGTTTCTTCGCACTGATGTCATTTTATACTGTAAAGTTTATTGTTTAACTACAACATGTCTTGCCTCTGTTACTCATCTTTGTCCCAAGTATTATCTGCTGATATACTAATGTCGAGATTTGGCCCCAAAGGAGTATTAGTCGGGCTCAGGTCAGAGAAACATCTATGAACATAATCAGAATAAATTACGTTTCACCACAACATAGTAATAAAAACAAGTTAATAAAATATACAAATGTAATTTCTAGGCAACAGGATTGGTCTCGGAAACCTGCAAACTGAACACAATCTCATTGAGATTCATGTATTTTCATAGAGGAGAAATGTTGCTCTCTCTCTCTCTAGCCGACGCACACAAACACACACAGCTCTTATCCCAGCACCTTGAGTATTAGGTTAAATAATTGAGGAGAACGAAAACAGTGCAGCAGTAAAAGTACAACAGCCACTGACTGCTGCACTTTCTCCAACACACACATATACAACTTCTGACATCAGAGCCTTGCCAAAACCTTCCATATCCACAAAACACACACACACAGTGTTGCAAGGAAACAAAAACATATGTGCTGCTTGATAAAAATAGAATCGGTACATGCAGTACCCACGCACAGTCCCAAACATGCATGTGTCCAAATGCACATAATGGGTATACACTGACACGCACGCACAAAATACAAACACACAATTATAAACAAGCAGGCAACCATGTGATTTGCACCCACACAACCACACACACACTCATGTATACAAAAAGCTGAATTGTCCTGACACATATGCTGGCCAACAAACACGCAAGGACACAGATTACCTCCTGGTACAAGACTCTCTGTGTGGCTTTTTCTTCCCTGTCGCGCACAAACACAGCTGGCAAAAGATTCCCCTAAAAAATGCATATGTGCAAATGAAATAAACAATCAGTCACACACATGCACAAATACAGTGTATGCTTGTGCGCACACACACAGACACACAGTCTCAAGCACACCTGAAACTTTCATGAGACAAAACCTAGCCACCATACAACTCCCTGTTTCTACATATACACTGCCTCCCTCTGTCTCACAGTCACACACACACGGCGGTGTTGACGTCACACAGCTCGCCTAGAGTACAGTAGATGATAGACTGGATGCAGCAGGCCCAGAAACGGACAGACAGAGTGGTTATTGTTCAGCTGGTATGATTCAGCTCTGGGACAAAACCACGTAGAACAGTTAACAATTATCAGTTATCCTACACAGTTCAAAAACTTAGTAAGCATTAATTAAGGTGTTGAGCTTCAAGTAACACTTTATTGTGAGTATTTTGTTTCGATCATTTTGTGTAGTTTTAGTATTGAACTCCTATTAGATACATGGATGTATTTTCAGGACAGGATCGTGACAGAATGGAAACAGTGATGCTGAGCTGAACCCTGGATGTCAAGGCTACAATCATCAAGCCAACTGCTGCTTGTCGTCTGCTTCAGCCTGCATATTTATCAAATGCATTCCGACCACTGTTAGGAGTACAGAGGGGAGAAGAGGAAAAAGAGGGACAAAAAGAGACAAAGCTTTTCTGTGTCAGAAAGAAAAGAAAGTAATTAAGAAAAAATGACAGACAGAAATAAAAAGTAAAGCTTTCCTTGAGCATTCCAAACATTCCTTCATCTTTTTCCTTTTTTCTGCACTCTCTCTTTCGTTCCCCGAGAAACATTGTGCATACCTGCTGTGATCAAAGAGGTGGAACAAATTGGGCGAACACACTCTCACACACATGCACACACACACACACACACACACACACACACACACACACAACCACAGCAAGGCAGCGCACTAGGAATGACAAAGGAGAGAAACAACACTGTCTACAATATTAGACTAAATACAGCAACATGCATCCAGATCAAAAGATTTATAAGACTGAGCAGGGTGTGTCTGTGTTACTGACTTCTGTGGCAAAACGGCTCCACAGGCCCAGATGGAGAGCGAGGACAGAGAAGAAGGGAAGGACTGGGGCCGGTGACAGAGAGGGTGTCCAAAAGCGGGAGTGAAGTGGTGAGATGGAGAAGCCCAGTGAGAAGGAGATGGAGAGTGTGGTGACAATGAGTGGAAGGTGTGGTGAGAGCAAATTACAGCATGTGGGAAGCGAAACAAGAGAAAGCAACTGTTGGTAAAGAGGAAGAGAATAATAACTTAGACCTCTGTGGGGAAACAACAAAGAGCGTCCGACTGAAAAATGAAAAATGTTTGTAATTCACTTCCATGCAGACAGAAAGTAATAATGTAAAACAAAATAGATCTTTTCCCAAACAACTGTGAGCTAACACTCCATCCTGAGAAAAGTTGGTGCCTCTTCCCTCTTGCAACTTTGGTATTTTTAGAAAAAAACATCACATGCAATCACAAGGTTGGCTAACAGAAAGGTGTAGAATTTGCTTTCCTCTTACTGGCTTTGTGAGCAACTAATATCCAAAATTGCTCAGTTCAACCTTAAACGTGAAATATGTGAGACTTTTAGGTGAAAACTTTTTAAAAATTAACTATCTATTAAACTTGATATCATGATGCCAACTGAGGCTAGTGGGCTAACCAGCTACACATGTCCCATCCTCGCCCAAAGCTCAAACAAGAGGCACTCCTTTGGTGCTCCGAGCTCCCAGTCTGGACAACTAGATGCATGGCTAAACAAGCTAAATAGTTAATTGTGCCTACAGTTAGCAGCAGTTAGCTATTAACTTTGGTCATATGTTGCCCCCATTTGTTTTTAATAATCGAAATGAATTTAAAGCTGCACTAAATCAACTATGGGTTGACTTTCTATATGTAAAAGGGGTCGTTCATAGTGACAAAGCAGAAGAGAATGATCACCAGCTCAATGGAGCCTTTTCTTTAGCATCTTTCAGCTCAGTGTTTTCTTTTACCTTTACTGCTCTGTTTGCATAATTTTCAACCAAGAAGCTTTGACAATTTCAACCTGCCCAGCAACAAATGGCAAAAACACAAAGTTAGTCTTTTTTATCAACTGGAGAGCCTGATATTTACTTGGAATTTGGTGGAGACCAAAATAATGCTAAAAAGGTATTTAGTATTGGATTTACATCAATCAGGTGTCCAATATAGGCAAATGTTTGCTTACAGCCGCCCTATAACCTTTATAAGGTGATTCTATGTCAGTGTTGTGGGCTTTTCTGCTGCCAGCTAGTGGCCAGGAAGACTATGAATACAGCTTTGATAACAGTTTTTAAAATTAAGTTAGAAATATCAACAATAAAAATGTTTCAAGGTAATATATCTAGATTGGTGCTTAGAATTACTCTATTAAGTATTTGTTATACTAAAGCAAAAAGAAAAATAACCACCAAATTCCCCAGCCTGAGGTAGTATTTTCAAATAGTCTATCTTGTCCGAAGAAGATTCCCAAAAAAAAGATAACTGACTCAAAATTATTCTAAATCAGCAAATCCTTAGAATTTTAGAGCACAAACCTGCAAATGTTTGCATTTTTTATTTAATAAATCAATTAAATAAAGCAAAGATACATTGTTGTCATTGCTGTTGAATGATTTTCAAACTGTTGAATAATTATAGCATTAAAAATATCTATATTTATCAGAATAAGCAACCGACAACAGGAGATGTTGTAGTATGTACAGTATGTAAGTATGACAATATTGTAGATTATCATTCTCTCATGTGTTGGATTTTGTTCACTAAAGTCTGTGCCCAACAAGCACAAACATGACATTAGGAATGTCCGTTATTCTGATTTTGTATCGGTGGTGACACATGGTAATAATATGAGAGGAAAGGAATCTTGCAGAGTGAGTGCAGACAGGATGAGAGGAAAAGATAAAGACAGAGGCGGGTAGAAGAGAGGTGAAGATAGTGGGCCGAGCATGAAGGAGGAGGTGAGTAAGTGAGGAAGCGTGGAGGAAAGAAGAAGGGAGGGTCGAGGGTGGAGGGTGGAGATGAGATGTGCATTCCTCAGCAGGGGCGTGACACAGTGTGCATGTGTGTACCGGGAGGTAACTTAATTCAATTTCAAACATGAAGATGATGGCAAAGACAAGAGAGCGAGGAGGGAAGGGAGGAGGGAAGGTAGGAGGGAGGGAGGGAGGGAGGAAAGCGAGAGCTGACTCACCATGTGCTGACAGAAATAGAAGAAATGAAGGAGAATGAGTAAGAAGAGGGAGAAAAAAAGCAGCGAGGGCACGGAGGAGAAAAGAATAGAAGGAAAGTGAAGGGATAATCAGAGGAGGCAATGAAAAGGATGCCTTCAGTTAAAAGGGTGTGATTTGTCTGGAGGAAAGAAAAGGAATGGTAGTGACAGAGTTTAAGAAGGAGAGAGAGTGTGTGTCACATATTTTTTCTCAGCATTAGAAATCAGTACATTTTCTTGCATGTCTCTACATGTGCATCCACAGACTCACACACACCCAAAGACAAGTGTGTGTGTGTAAGTGCAAAGGCAACTGAGGATTTTTTTAGCAGTGGCAGGAGGTCAAATACATGATAGATATATTGTCTGTTCCTTTATACTCTCACACACTTCATCACTTTTAGTGAGTGTGCACACACAAAACACACATGTAGACCCAGATGTTCACACACACACACACACACACTACCAGCTGTAAATATTCTAAGACAGAGATTTGATACCTGTAATTTCACAATCTCAAGACCTCAACACACATAAGAGCAATATAATGATAATAATGCAGATTATTTCCCTGAATTGAGAATAAAGGCGGCGAGGACCGAGCACTTTCTGCACCCAAGATGACAGCGTGTGAAATGAGTCACTGTGAGGCAGCAAGTGACTGCCAGCGTACATGTGTGCAAGTCATCTCTTGTATAATACTCCGGCCTCCTGCCAGAGTAGCTGTGTCTTCATCTCATCCAGATGGCTTCCGTACCAAAAGACAGCTGGGAGTCCCCCAATCAAGCAGCAGGCTTCATCTTTCTACCCGTCATCAAGGCTGTTTTAACAGCAGCGAGAAAAATCAACCAGAACAATCCCACAAATTTATCAGAATAAGCTCCCCTTGGTGCTGAAATTTACTCAACCCCGGTCATTTTGTTGAACATATTCATCCAAGGACGAAAGTAAAGACAGAATAACATAGATAGAAAAACACCATACAGATGCCTTTTCCCTACCTGTGTTTCCTCCTGTACCATTCGGTACTGTTCCTTCCACACAGCCATCTTCGTGACTTCATCTTTCCTCAGCGCTCTCTCTTTCTTCAGCTCTGGACTCCAAAATGTCTTAATGGAGTTCATGGAGGAGCTCAGCTTGGACTCTTTAGCCTCCAGCTAAAACAAATACAATGTCGGGACTTTGTTTTAATACATACATATTACCTGGGTTGTTGCAAACCCTTGATCATTGATGACTTGCCTCCCAAAATTACACATTCAGTTTACTTGCTTTAAGTTGTCCTGATAGCTATTAACTTTCCTTTGAATCTAAGATGGCAGGATTACAACAAGAGCAAAACAGGACACCATCAACTGCAAAAGAAATAATTTACTTACATCTCTGCGTAGCAGTTCGTTCTCTCGCAGCACTTCTCTTAATTGTGTCTGTAGATCTGACATTGCACCTTCTCTCACCTGTAAACACGAATGAACACACACAATAAAATTTTAAATAGTTTGACACGGGCAATGTCCTCATTTTGGTTCACATTTAAGGCTCAAAAAAATGTGTTCAACAAGCCGTCACTATGTAAAGCAAACTACTCAGTCAGTCAGGGACCACTTTTCCAGCTCATGCAGGCCCGGCTAGCTCAGTCGGTAGAGCATGAGACTCTTAATCTCAGGGTCGTGGGTTCGAGACCCACGTTGGGCGATTGGTATTTTTGACTGCTCTGTCCACATCAAACACTTGCACAATGATAGACGGGACATGGACAGACTGAAATATACACACTTTGCCACCTGAACCCAGGACCCTGGGGTTGTTATAGAGCATCCTTGTCTTAACTGAGCTTTAGCTTTGAGTTGTGAGGATGGTTCAAGTCGCCAGTCTTAAGGATTGTCTCCATGCCTCCAAATGGAGGCTTACTTTTTGTCTGAAATGTGCAGGTTTCATCCCTGTGGCTTATTGACATACCATAAGCAACTCTAATCATCTTGATGTATATATGTGTATGATCTTGGGTTCGAGCAGAGCTGACCCAAAAATCGAACACCGTGTGGCTGTTCAGTCCATAAGAGTTAATGCAGCCCCAACATTAGACCCATATTTTAACTTCACTCAGCTCAGCAGCATATTGGGCAGTGATGTATTGGACTGCATTGCCACTCATCAAATCTCTTTTCATGTTATGGATGGACACAGACAGGCTAAGTATATTAAAAACACCATACACTAAACAGACTGCTTGGGTTAAGAAAGATTTGCAGCTGACTTGCACACAGTGTCTTAAAAGGTAGAATAGTTTTAAAAAATGTCTTAATTATCAACATTAAGTAAAACATCCTTACAATGAAGGTAACATAGCACAAGAGTGCAAAATAATAGAGGAAAGCTTTTGAGAGTTAAGGAGAAATTAAGAAAGTCTTTTCTGTTTAAGAAATGATTGGAAACCACTAGAGAAGAGATGTACAGGAGAGAAAGGAGAGATACGTCTTGTACAGATGAGCTTTTGGTTTATGACTAACTGTGCAGAGGGGGTGGAAGGGCAAACCTTAGTCTATTTAAACATGCTGCATTAATAACCACAAAGCTCTTATTTTATTTAGTTGAAGTGTAACTTGAGTAGAAAATATCAACCTTTTTTAAACAGTTGCATGAATTTAGCTTAAATACCTAAAACCACCCTCCTTGCTTGCTTCATTGATAACGAGGAACATTTATGTGTGGCATTCGTATTTCTTAGTACGTCACATCTTTTATCTTTAAATTTTGTTAAAAATACGCTTATTTGCTTTCTTCAAAAGAAGTTGTTGTGTGTTTTTGTTGTTGTGTTCACACAAGCTTTAAAAATGTTCTTGTAACATTAGTTTCTCTCAATTCTGTTGTATTTTAACTGTACGTGAAACATGTGGGGCATAAAGGTTTAGATAAACTTGCTCATTAATACAAAGAGGAACAAAATTACTACATTTCCAATTTTCTTTAATTGTTCAGCGTTCAATTCACAAATTGCTGTAAATAAGAAAGAAAACACTGCCACGTCTCACCTGTCTCATGGAGTGGGGCACAGTAGACGCCTGTGAAGGTTGATTTTGCATCTCCCCTCCAAATGCTATTGCATCACTGGGCATGACCGCTCCACCTCCTCCAGTGTTTATATTAGGACTGCTCCCCATGATGGCTGCTCTGACCCCATAGGGCATTCTGGCCCCAGCCCTGCCCAGGGTCATGGTGTTTTTGGGCAGCGAGGGATTCAACCCACTGCCCAAGCTCCCAATGCCGACAGGGTCATCAGCTGTGTCAGTGAAGTACATTGGCCCGCCCGTTGCGTAGGCGGCATTTAGAGACTGAATATTCTCCATGGACAGTGTTTTACCGGAGCCAGTGAGCCCGCCAGCAGAACTGCTGCTGCTGTTTCTTCGGTGTCCAAGGCGTGGGGAGCGAGGAAGCCGTGGGGAGCGACCGGGACTTCCAGACACTGACCCATTACCATTGGATCCAACAACATCCAGCTTTGAGACGGAACGGGAGCTACCGTACATGGTGAATTATGTTGTGTATACTGTAGAGGCGAAAGCGTGTCTGGTTCAAATGAATAAATCAAGTGAATCAAAAATACATGCTGAAAATAACACAAAAACTCAGATCAGTGAAAGCAAAAAATTAAGGATGGATGCCCTCAAAAAGAAAATCTGGAACCCTAAATGTAACAGCTGAAAAAGCGCAAACTCCTGTCAGTCCTCTATTGCAGGTTTTCGTGACTTGAAATATCCTGATGCAGCGTTGACATAGCTGTGATCATGGCCTTTCCAACACCCTCACTGTAATCAATGGGCTTTGTTAGAAAGCAGTAATCAATGGGGTATCCCTTTGGATGAAGGCAGCCAGCTAATCCACAAGGTCAGGGATGATGGGATCACCTAAAAAGAAAGGAGAAATAGACAAGGACTTAGTGATCAGTGGAAAAAGGATACACTGCACTTAAGGTACAAAGAAATAAACAGGATTGTTCCTTTGTTATGGTTTTGATTAAACTATTTTTGGCCAATATGTGAAAAATGTATAAAAAAAAAAAAAAGTATGCGTATAAAAGTATACAAAAAGTAGCCAAATAATCCAGTATAAGTGCTCAGTAGCTTGTCAGACGTAATGATTTGATTACATTTTAATCCATTGGGTTTTGACTGTTGGGTATTTTGACAGACAGCACCTTACTGGCTAAAACGCCAGTATGTTCCATGTGACTGAGTGAGGAACATCTTCCACTTCCTGCGTGACGTAAATGAAAAGTAAGTAAGAGATATATTACTTGTTGCAGTTGAATCTATCTACAATAAGCATCATACAACGTGTCGGTTCAAATGATCACATCGGCTGCTTTGTCTCAGCCAACCAATACAACTTCTTCTTACGGTGACACTAACCCCTCGGGTCATTGGATCAAAGTCCTTCAGCCATTTTAAACTGGGTGACATCAGATAACATTCAATCAGCTGATTTAACGCTCTTACAAGCAAATAATTTGTTTTCCTGCTGGATGAGTTACAAGTCTCAAAATAGAATAATCCCCCCCTTTTTTTAAGTCAGTCAATTAAATCTTGTTATTAATCCATTTTATTCTGCTATAATAATGCAGGAAGAAAACATAAAACTAAAAAAAGATAAATAAATGCTCATCTGCCCTATTCCAGTTAATTGTATATGAGTCACACTGAAGTGACATTTAATGGGTTGCATGAATAACTGGATGGCTATGCCAAACATGTAAGCTGATACATTTCTAATAAAGCAGAAACACCATGAAATTGTATTCTTGTCATGCTAATACAGCCTAGTAACAGTCTGTCTGCATGTGTGTGTATTGGATTAAATAAATAACTTACATTTTAAAAAACAGAACAGATAAACAACAGATTAAGTCAATCAGGTCAAAGAAACATTGTAATTAACTGTGCAAAAATAATTAAAAATGCCATTCTTTTCACGCTCTTCTCTGAACTCAATTTGAAGGTGTAACGAGTGACATTTTCACTTTTTTTAGAAAACACGAACATGATTTATCTGCACAACCAGCTCACGAATGTTGCTGATGAATGCCTCAGAGGCTGCTCTACTTCCCAGTGCACCCTGAACTATCCACCATGGGCAATTTTAGGATTACCTACAACCGTGTGAGGTGTTACCTCTGCAATCAGTTTCTCTATCTCATATAGAGATACAGTAACATTTACAGCTATTTCAAATCGATGGCCAGCTGCTCAACAGTCATCATGCGGCCCTTTGGGTATCCTTGGAGACAGTGATGTCATCCTCAGGTCAGTGAACACATGACCCATTGGACACACACACACTGGTCATCTGATCCACACTCTCCCCTTACTGGAATGGCCTCAATTGAACTAAACTGCTTCATAAATAGTCAGCAGCACACACAAGAATGAAAACCTTTATTTTTCTAACTTGTTTCTCCTCTCTAACAGATGATAGTTCTTGAACTGCTAACTGCTGTCTGTAATGTTAGTCATGGAGGAATGTGAGCTGTTGCAGTTGAACAAATAGTTATGGCTGATTTCCAGTATTGCTCAATATGACGTATTGTGTGCGAGAGAGACGCTACGAATAATAGTTGAGTACAGTCATAACCATTGACAGATTGAGCGTAATTTACATATAAAGAGAAAGATTTAAAACTAGTACCTTGCTTCAATAATGTGGTGCAGATTCTGTATGTCTCTATTTGACTCTTGGTCTGAAATATCCCCTCAACATGCAAATTACTAATTACAAAAGTAGAGACACTACTGCGGGGCTGTAAAATGATGTTCACCCAAAAGTTAAATTTCAGTCATTATCTACTCACCCCCATGCAGATGGAAAATTGGGTGAAGCTTTGTATTCCAACAGCATTGCAGCATACCCATAAACAACTGAAGGAGCTGAGGACTTGTTTTAAAACATAACAACAGCCCCAAAAAAGGCCCCATACAGCTCGTCGAGCATAATCCAAGTTTTTGGATCGACCCACAACCACGTGTGGATCGTTGTGCACCCACGCTTTTAGCTCAGCAGCTAAAGGGAAGAGTTCAGCTTTAAAAAGGGTGTAAGTAGTGTCTTTTAAATGTATTTTTATTACAGGTGTCCCCATCTACTTCCACTATTTAGGGAGAATTTTGCAACACTGTTTTGATGTGAAGCTCCAGAAATGTTTTGTGGAGTAGATAATGACTGAATTCAATTTTTTGGGGGGTGAACTTATCCTTTTACAGCCCTGCAGTAGGGTCTCTTTCTGTTCTACTCGGCACAGATGTCTGGCCATGGAGACGTTAGCGACAACCAGTCATGTACAGCCACACACACAGCAAAACAGCTGCTTTGTCTACCTTAAGGCCAAAAACACACACCTGGACAGAAACAGGCCAAGACCCTGCCTCTGGCACAGGCACACACCCACACAAGTGTGTGTACAGTACATATAGTATGTGCTCTTCTTCCAAAGACATGCATAGAGAGCAAAAACTGTGCACATGTGCAGATGGACACACAGATACAACAACCCAAATACAACCATTTAGACACAGATGAACACACATGCGTATCAGTTCAGTGGCCGTGAGTGATAATGTCACTGACAACACACACATCTAATGCTCCAGAGATTGAGAGAGAGTATTTTTTTGCTGTTGTTGCTGTTTGAGGATTAAGACTTGGTATCATGGTTAAGGTTAGAATAAGGATTAGTTAGGGTAAGGATAAGGATAAGGATTGGGGTTAGGCATCTAGTTCGGATTGTGAAGTTTAGGGTGAGGGGCTTGGGCAGGGTTTCTCAAACTTTTAAAACCATGAACCACTTCAGATACAACAGCATAGGCCTACTATATTCAGCGTACTGCTCTGCGCTACGTGGGGCTAGGGAATGCATTATGTCGATGAGGGTCCTCACAAGCAATGCAGGACAAACATGTGTGCGTGCGTGCGTGCGTGCGTGCGTGCGTGCGTGCGTGCGTGTGTTCAGGGCTTTCCTCCCCCTCCCCTCTGGACCTGCTGACCTGTAGATAATATATATGCTCATGTCCCAATTCCCCCGATGATGCAGAACAATGTTCAGCAAGTCTACTGTCTTTTTGAGCCTTTATTTAAGCATTTATTGAACACACAGTTATGACCTGTTTCCTCTCGTATATGTTGAGTGTTTGGAAGGTTAAAAGCCTTTCTCAAAGGCATCTCGGCCTAGATTTGGAAATAAAAAATCACTTCCCTGCTCATATGTTCAAGCCGTTCTCTGCGTCACTGCCAACTGAAGGGCAGCGACAATCGCAGTATCAAAAGTTAGCGATAACATTATTTGTCTTGGGTCATTACGCTGGTCTGAAAGAGGGACAGGAGAATAAATACACATATCCTTCTCCTTCTGAACTGCCTATCTTGTTCAGTGTTGCAGGGAGCTGGAGCCTCTCCCAGCATGCATTGAGCAAGAGGCGGGGAACTGCATACCCTGGACAGGTCAGCAGTCTATCACACGGCTAAACACACACACATTTCATTTTATTTTTATTGGCTTGAGAACCTCATGGCAACCACAACACTCACCATGTTGTGTTTTCTGCAGTTCAAGTCTATCGGTCACATGAATAAACCACCAGTGTGTCCCACACTTTGGGGATTTATACGTGGTGGTTTTAGACTCAGGCAGAGCTGAGATGGAGGAACAGTAAACAAACCAAGAGTCAGATATAAATAATAATAACCTCAAGCTTTTGATTTCACATGAAACTACCACAAAAATCTGCACTTTCAGCTCAATTTCCAGGAAGAAACGATAAATACAGAAATACCAGCCCCGAACACACCTCTGACGCAGTTGGCATCATGAGGTTGGGAAAACACTAGCATATGACTGTTCAAGGCCCATCTGTCCACAGGCTCACCATCCCTCATGCCCTTTCACACCAATGTGAGAAAGCAATGTGGCTCTGCCTTAAGTAACATCTGTCAAGCACCGCTACGTCAAGAGTTCATGAAAGTTCATTCTTGACCTTGGAGACAGTCGTCTTTATCAACAGATGGAGTTTGCTGGAGTTGAAAACCGTGAAATGTAAGTAAGTAAGTGGATGATGTGGTAATATTTTTTCTCATGCTTGCAACTCAATGTTATCTGATAAACCATAGTGCAAAGGTGTGTTAGGACCCTATCTACAGCTGCAAATAGTGTTCAGTTTCATTAAAGATTATAATTTTGGATTAATCATTTGATTAAAAAATGTACAGAGTGACATCCTCAAATATGTTTTTTGGTCTGACAAACCCAAAGATGTTAAGTTTATATCATAAACCAGAAAATGTTCACCCTTGAGAGGCTGGGCCCTGTGTATTTTTGCTACAGAATACTTTCTGCAAATGAACTAACTGTCTTAATGTTGCAGCTGTTATCCGATCAATATTCTGAAAAAAAATGGAAAAATCTGGATTGTTGGCCAAAATCTGACATGACTGCAATCAGATCTTATATCAGTGGTTATCAACTTTACTGAATTGCAAACTATCCAGTTTGTAAGAAAGTTGATTTCTGAGTCTCATTCCCAAGTCAACAAATACTTTGGGATTACAGGTCCGATTGGCCATTATCTTGAGTTGGGAATCAGACTCAGCAATCATTTTCTTACATATTGACCTTTGAGTCAAGAGCCTCTAATTCCAGCTTCTTAAATGTGGATATTTCTGGTTACTTAACTCTGCTATGACAGTGCACTTAACATCTTTGGGTTGTGGACAAAACAAGACATTTGAGGATGCCCTCTTAGTCTTTGGGAAACACTGACCAACATTTTTCACCATTTTCTGACATCAACTAGTCAACTATTTAAGAAAATAGCCAACACATGAGACTACAATGAAAATAATCATTAGTTGCAGCACTACTGTGCTACATAGGATTTCTAGCCACAAAATACCTGATTAAAACCACTGAACACTCTGGAAAAGATCCTACAACAAGTTCAGGAGGGAACCTGTGAACCAAAATAACCTCATCCCCTTTATGTCCACAAAACTCTCTGCAGGAAACTCCAGTGCACACAACGCCCTGCGTTTCATCCTCTGCCTCCTCGTACTGTGACTAACAGCCATTCTGCATGTCTCATCTTTCCTCCACACACTGTGTTGTCTTAGGCCTGATAAAATCCCAGAATATCACACTAGGCTACCAAGAAAGTCTTTATGGTGGAATGCCAAGTACTGTACTTGTGGCACAGCAGAGAACAGACTTCACATTTTGTTGTCAGTTTCCCAACACAGCTCAAACTCAAAACTTAGAACATATTATGCCCCTTCAAGTAGGGCAGCACAATATGGGGAAAAAATTATATTGTGATTATTTTGACAGATATGATTGTGATTCTCACGATAAGTGGGCATCACAATTTTCATTTTCAGAAACAAAAGAAAATTTGAAATCAAAATTATTTGAGGATTTATCAAGCACTTGGTTGGTATAGAAAATATGCCAATCAGTGTTTACCAAAGCCCAATATGATGTCCTCAAATGTTACTTAAAAGATATTCACTGTCATAGAGTAGACAAAATATTCCACAAAATACCACAAAATATACATGTTTAAGAAGCTGGAATCAGAGAATTTAGACGTAGACTTAGATTTTAGACTTTTTTCAAAAAATAACTAAAACAGTGACTCAAATTATCTAAATAGTTTGAGATTGTTTTTATCGTTCACAATTTATCGATTTATCGTTGCAGCTCTGTACTGTATGAGAGGCTGTTTGATTATAATACTTCCGCCTGTTTATCTCTCATTCTCCCATCCCTCTGTCTCCTACCTCTAATCCCTCCTTTCCCCTCTCCGACTCTAACTTGTCTCCGCGATGCTTTCATTTCCTCTCGCTGCCTCTCTCTTTCTCCATCAGCATTCCTGAAGGTGTTCAGCATGTTCTATTTATGTGACAACCCCGCATCCATCTGTCACACTGCACAATGCAACACACGCACACAAACACACACCACTCAACCTATACTTAGCCAGCTGTGGTGTTTCAGCGTGGGTGCTGAATTTGACAAAGTTTGTCTCTCGCCTTGGGACCGGGGCTCATAAAAACACATTATACTCATCCTGAATATTATTATTCACCATTACTCTCTGTTCCTGTCAGGCTCCTTGTGATATGATGTGGCTGGAAAGGATTCACTGGTGCTGTCTGGGGTTTCACATCTCACTGAAAGTCAACTAGACAGCCCTGCTGAAGGGGGGAGCCGTCCTCGCTATGCACCTGATCTGTCTAAAGATTTAAGTAGGCGACCTGACATTCACCGGATTTTACTTTTTTTTTTTTACCCTAACAGCTACTTTAACATGACGATCATGACATCACCTCTCCGAAAACCAGAAAAACAGCTATTTCTCTAAAGATTGCAGAGGAGATAGGTAGTATTAACTCTTAGTACATAAAGCTTCTAAGAAGAAAGGGCCATCTTTGCAACAACCAACAAGCGAAGTGCAAGAGTAACTTTTAAGAACAACTCATACGTCATACGATTAATAACATGTGCACTGAACAGGAATAGCCAATCGATGCAAGGATTTACCCTCCATCTCCCAAATTGTTCCTTTAAAAAAGATTTGTATTTAAATGTAAGAGTTTTCCTGCAAGAAAGAAAAATAATCGTATGGATTAATTAGATAATCAATTAACCGTTTCAGTCAGCTTTTCTTCTAGTTTTTTGACATTTGATGGTCTAGCTCCTTATATGTCAGGATCTGCAAGTATATGTGCCAAATTAAAAGCTTTTATTCTTCAGTTTGCAAATATAAGTAAAAGTGATTTTTACTTGTATCCATCTCATCCAAAGTCCAAAACTTCCAGTCTAAGTCTTTGATACAGGGCCCCAGGTCTCTCCATGTGTAGTTTCCCACTATTCCATGATGAACTGAGCTTTCTCAGACTCATTTAGCACTACTGTACATTGCATAGCTCACGCAGTGCAGCCGTTTGGTTTTGAGTAACAGATCATTAGTGGTTTGGCTAAGATTCCCGCATAGACATAAGATACTGTCTCCATGTCAGGGCGTGATATTGATGACAAATCACAATGTTAGCTTTGTGCTAATTTTTGCTTTTTTTTGCAAATAAAAAAAGTGCAACACAACTAAGACAAATTCTACAGGATTTATGTGAGGAATAGAAGAGCAGAAAAAAGTTTTTTGGGGTGTGTAGTTTCCCACAAAGAGAAAAATCAATTAAAACTGGAAAGGTGTTTTTTTTTTTTTTTTCTCAATTGACTGAGCAGCCCAATTACACTTGGGAGAAAATATAAGGCAGAAGATGTCTGAGCAAGATACAGATTTTGGCTCACCGCAGAGACGACTTGTAACTTTACTCAAAGCCACCGGTTCTATCGGCGATAAGACATATAATATGGTTCAGACACTGGAAAGCACAACACTGATAAGGGACAGATAGCATCAGCTCCAGTCTATTGTGTGCCACAGGAAATTAATCCGAGATGCAGGCTGGGCAAACAAAACGTGCATACAATCAGACGTTCACACACACGGTGACTCACACACATCCATAAATACACCAATGCGGGAAAAGCACATCGATGCCATGCGCATACAAACACACGGACACACACACACACAGCACACTTATCTAATCTTGGATGCTGCCTACATAATAAATATGGAAAATGTGCCGTTGAGACTTGACGATTAACACAAAGGCAGGGAAGCACGAAACTAATTCGGGAGTGTGTAGTAGTTAATGGAAGAGAAAGTGAGAGAGGAACTCCCCCAGGCTCGTCCCGTAAAGAGGAATGTGCTCGTACAGTCAATTTGCCAAGTTAAATAAAGATGAAGGGAGTTGAGAAGGTGACCCAAACAGCCCCCAGAATTTTGTCTGTCTGTCTGTCTATCTATCTATCATGGGTTTATGATAAAAATGAGTTCTGGGTTCTGATTTTGAAGGAGCTTCTGCCCTTGTCAGGCTAAGTTCCTCGTGACGCTGCAAAGTGTTGAGCCTTCGGGCCATACATTTCTACCTTTGATGTTGAGCCTGGACAGAGAGGAGTCAGAAGGCTCTCAGACTAGGCACTAGTTGAGACAGACCAATTATTGACCCGGCCTATTATCGTGTCAATATTCAGCATTTTTCCAATCATCAGTATCATTGTTATTTGTGTGAGACTGTTGATGAATTCATGAGAAAAAGATGCACTACTTTGGCTCTGATGCAGCATCCGTTCTGCCTAAAGTCATCACTCTGGTGCCTAATTTAATGTCTCACCCACAACACTATCTGATTGGTAAGTCAAATAATATAGCAGCAGAAAATCAAAATATTCAGGTTAAGTACATCGAAGTTGTACTTGAGCACAGTTAATGCTGTGGTACTCGAGTTTGTTCTTGGTCTCGTCTCAGAATCGACGGCATGTGTCCTTGCTCTTGTCTCGGTTTCAGAGAAAGAGGACATTGGAATTTATTTCAAGACCAGTCGAGACCACATCTGCAGGGCTATCACTGACTTGTTTGATACATTCTGTACTTAACGATGGTTTGATATGAAAACAAGATTCACCCAGAAAACCCGATGCTTGCACAGAAAACTGTAATGTGCTAGGTCGATGGAAGAAGTGCGGAATAAAGACGGTTGAGTTGATTTCAGCTCCTTTAAATGTGTCATGCACTAGTCTTGGTCTTGACCTGGTCTCTGAGTTCTTGGACGTCTTGACTACAACATCGAGTACAGCAACTGAGTAAATTGTCACTTCCATCACTTTTTATTCTAAACAGATTTTTACTGGCAATGCATATTGGGTCAAAATATCGGTTATTACTGGTAAGGCTGAATGATTAATCAATGTTAAATTGAAATTGCAATTTGAAAAAAAAAAAACGCAATTCACAGAGGCTGTGACTAATTTTGCTACGGGATACACGTCTGACCCATCCCAGTTATGCTTGCCAATGAGAAACGCCGTGCTGTGAATTATTGGTCTCCTTGATTACTAATAATCAGTATCGGCCCTGAAAAATATATCGGTCAGCCCCTTTTCATCAGGAACCAAAAGTTTAGACTGATATAGCTGCAGGGACCAGGACCAGGACCAGGTTGTGCAAAGTTTTGAAAAACATTATCAAAACAGATTCTAAAACAAAAGATAACAGCTTTAGAGTTGTGTTTTCCCAAACTGCCTTGAGGTGTGCAGGGCCTGGGCCATTTAAAAATGTCCAAGTGTTTACAATAATCAGTGGAAGGAAGCGGCTCAGTTGTTCCCTGACTGGATGGGCGGTGCAGAGAAACAGAGCTGTGGGCGGAACAGGGAGGAAATCACGGCGGCGTCCCCTCTTCTCCCCACCCCTCGCTTCCCACTCTCTGCCCCTGCGGGGTGTTGCAAAACACACGCAGCACATTTCACCTCCCCACCTTTTATCGATCACGATCATATCGTTGTTTGACTTTAATCGATTAGCCTTATAAAGATGTTGTTCCAAGCTTGCTTGATCTCGTCTCGACTGAGAGCGTGCGATCCTTCAGCTGGCTGTCTGCTGACAGTCCTGTGCGTTTAAAAAAAAAATAATAACAACATTTTAGAGAACTTGAAAGAGTTCAAACGACCTGCCTGTTGGGAATATTACAAACACAACTAAAAGTCCCCATGGGAATAATACAGCAAGAGGTTAAACTTCACATCGACTACCCCTGGCACAGTGTAAGCCCCTCAGGGAGATGAACACACAATAAAGTACAATAAGGTCACTGTGAGGAAATATAAAAGGGAGCTACAAGGCTGTCAGCCGCCTGCAACACAGTGAACAGATTGATAATCGCATTTAGAGACAGAGACGAGACACACTGTGCTGTTATTAGCCTGTTTCATCGAGGGAAAGCCTCCGACTATACAGCTACAATTGGTTTGTTAAACAAAACGCCTCGCCGTAAAGGGGGCTCCCATTGTCCCGTAAAATACAAAATGTACCCTGATGACAGCGGACGGGACACGAACCGTGGGTCTCACAGCTGACCTGAAAGCTGCGGCCATCAAATTTTAATTATGTTATCTGCTGGTGTTCCCTTTTATCCCGAGTCACACAGACATGTGAGGCTGGCCGGTGAGAGGCTAACATGTCTGTCACACACACACACACACACACACACACACACGTAGGTAGGTAGGCCTGTGTAATAAAACATGCATGTGCACACGCACACACTCAAAGACTGCCAGCTAAGTTCCAGTACTCACTGCGGCTGTGTTTACGTTGCTGACCCCCCCGGGTTGTGAAATAAGCTAAGAAAAAAGGCCAGTCACATATCCTCTTCAGTTATTCCGCCGCTGTCAGAGCCTCAAAGTGACGTTTCGTAACGTAACAGACGGTCAGACGAGGTGAAACGCTCTGTTTCGGGGCTGCCTCCCCCGTCTTGTAGCTGTCTCCCTGCCTGCCTCCTGTCTCTCTCCTCTGTCTGTCTTTCCCTCCTTCCCGTCTCTGCCAGCTCCGCCACTGGTGGCTTCCCCCAACTGCCGCTCGGGCGCTCCCGTGACGTCACCACGTCGGAGCAGTGGAGCGTGCGCCCCCGAGACGTACCACCGTCCCCCCCTCCCCCCGACGATGAGTCGCGTGCATGATAAACCACAATTATTAAAAGAAATAAATCCCAACCAAGAGTTTTAATACTTACAACATTAATGAGGTAATAATACAAACGTACATTTTATTTTATCTTATTATTGAAACAAGCAGCTCCGAGGAAAACTCAGTTTGAAGCTAGAAAGGTGACAGAAAAGTCCACCAAATATAAACAAATTAAAACAGAAAGAAATGTGTGTTGTCCTTTAAGATCAGTTTGTTTATTCCGTTTATTCAATCACAAAAAAGAAGATTTTGTTTATCTCTTTATTTAGGCATGAAAAAGATTTTCTCTACAGATTAAAATATCTCCCCCAAAACTACATAATGCACCTTTAAATAAAGGAAGTACTTTATATTTCATTAAATCAAATTCAGCTTATTATTATTTAGTCACATTTTATATCTAAAAATACGTCATTTTCGCATGCCATTCATCCAAATATGTTGGCATCTCATGTGGATAACTGGATGACGAAAGAATTCAGCAGCTCAGATTCAATTATTCATCAGCTTTCAGTGACACATGAAGTATTCAGATCCTTTAAAAGCAGATATACAGTAACAAATTGTAAAAATACTCCATTACAAGTAAAAGTCCTGTTTTAAAAATGTAACTCAAGTCAAAGTGCATGTTATCAGCACAATGTGATGAAGCATGAATGAAGGCCTGTATGACTGTCATAGGATATGAACTACTCACAATGACAGGGGTATTGGGATATGGGGGCGTATATATTCATGTGTATGGATGTGTAATAAAAGTTGATGTGCCACATTATTTTTGGGAATCAAAAATATTCACAAAACCCAAAATAAAAATGCTGATACATCAGAGAAATAAACAATCAAGTGACACAGTGAAACACGGAAAAGACGCAAACAAAACAGTTTTGATGTTATGTCTATATTGTGCAAACCGCCCCAGCCCAAATTCTCTGTGCTAGCTGTGCAACAGTGCTCCAGTCCTCTGAGCTCCCAGTCTCGACTGCTAGCTGCACGGCTAGCTAAGCTAACTAGTTTACAGGAGCTAGTGCAGTCACATTTTTTCATTTTCTTTTTTCCTTTTTTTCTTATTTTGGCCACCCACGGCCTGATTTGACTGTACTTCTGTTGTTGTGTATAAATCTTCAATTTTTTCTGAGCAGGTTAGACAGATTGTGCAAAAACATTATGAGACAGGAACAACTGCCTTGTTTTTTTTCTTTATAACGACCGGATTCTGTAGGTAAAACTACTGTCTCCTTAAAGGTATAAAAGGGAACTGACTTGGGACTTGACTTGCCCTGACACAACCTTGTGACTTGACTGTGACTTGACTTGAAACTTGGACTGAAAGACTTGAGTCACGTGACTCTAGATTAATGACAGTGAGTCATAGCTGCATAGATTGACATGGTTCAATAAAATATCCCTATCACGAGTTTAATTTCACAATTAAATTAATTTGCTCACTTTTACTTTGAGACGCCCCTCATCTTATTCGTGTGATGCATACATGTTCCCTGTGCATCCATGCATTGGACCTATGGCGTGTTGACACTTCAGATTCAGTCTGTTTGATGAGTGAATGACCTACATACAGTATCTGACTACGACGTGGCATATTTCATAGCTGGTCACTATGGCCTCAGCTCTCTTTCTCTGTCTCTCTGTCTGTCTCACACACAATTACACACAATCCTAAAGAAATATTTCCAACTAGACAAGGATCGAAGACACACACAGTTACACACGCACAGACTCGCACACAGTGTCCCAGTTCCCAGGGCGCCAGTCAGTCAGACAGCTGAGGTATAAATAGTCGGCTGGCTAAAGTTTCCCCTGAGAGAAACGGTCCAGGCGTGGTGGACCAGCGCTCCCTCCTGAAATGTCAGAACCTTTTTACAAATGAACTTTCATTTATTCTATCACTGTGAAGAAAAACTACATGGAATCCCTCTTATGATCATAACAAAACACACTGCCCACATTTGACATCCAAGCATAACTCCATCAAAGTCATCTGAGGAAACAGAAAAAGAAAAGAAAGATCTGAGAAGTTAGTTTTTAATAACTGCACTTTTTTATTAAGCAGTATAATACATTTGAGTGCCATATAATACACAATGCATAACAAACGTGCTTGTGAAGATCATTTATCAGACACTGTTTGGCTTTTATTGGCGTTCAAAAAAAGAGTGATCAAAACATAGTATGATGTATATAGTATGCTCCCATTTGTTATATTAAAATTAAAAGAAGTCCCTTTAGCATAAAAAAATGAGCGTTCATGAGCGTCAGCTGCAGGTCAACAGATAATTTGTATTGCTGATTATTTTTCTTTGCTATGCAATAAGACAAAATCTTTTTTTAAATATGCCCCGCAATTTCTACAAAGCCTGAATTAACCAACTTAACTCACTTGGTTTGTTTGGACAACTTTGAACGACTAAAAGGTATCGAGTTTTCTATCACATAAGCCTGAGAAAAAAAATATTCGCATTTATTTATTCATTTATTTGCAATTTTGCATAAAAAAATACTTTGACATTTCCTCCTTTGGTAAAAAATGTTATAATTTATTTTTGGTTGCTTGACAAATTGGTAAGTTGATAAACTGTCTCACCTCTAAAACCTGTATATCTATCTGTAAAAAAAAAATGGATTTAGAAACAGACCAGAACGCTGGTTAACCAATAGTGCCATCTCCTGGTTGGATACAGGCATCGCCTCATACAAACTCATGTTTTCTGCAAATGAAAAACGACACTATATATTCCACAATGTGCATGCCCAAGTGCTGACGTATGAAATCACAAATCTGGCATGAGATGTTACACACCGATGTTTACCCTGATATATGCGGCACCTTAAGTGGCACGGGCCACAGGAGTAATTGCAAGATATTCATTGAGAACCTCCCTATCGAACCCTGTCTCGAACATACCGAAAACAGGGTAGAGCTTTGGTCTGCCACTCAAGGGAGCGCCAGCCATAGAATAGAGAAAGGCTTTTAGCGCTGGTGTGGTCTCTCTGAAAGTACAACCTGTGTAGGAGTAGATCAGAGTCCTGGCGTCCACATCATAGAAGGAGACTTCTCCTTTGTCATAATCGACGAACACGCCGACTGTCTTGGGCCTCTGCCTCAGGTTCAGGAGAGGCCCAACAATATTGCCTCTATATTCCTCTTGGTATCTGTTGATCAGTTTACTAAATAACCAGCCATCGTTATCTGGCATGGGAAAGCCAAATTTGTCCCTCTCGTATGACTCTTTGACAACTCCCAAGACAAAGCATTTACACTCGCTGACTTGAACCTCGTAGTAGAACCTGCCTGAGGAAAAGCCCTCTTTCCCAAGGACAAAAGGATGAATTGTAAATCTTCTCCCAAATAAAGCATGAAGAGACAATCGGCCGTCGTGAAATTTCAGTTGTTTCCCATCCTCAGACACCTTGAGTCTGGAATTGGCTGTGTAGGCGTCCATGGTCACATCCACCGCATGGCACTGCTGGATCATCATCAGCTTGTCCTGAGGCGGATTCCACCCTTCCTTGATGAACTGATCCATCGTCAGTCTTTCAGGTTGTGCAGCGGCCTCACAGCCATCAGACAACCTGACCTCGTGGATAAGCATCTGCATCTCATTACTGAGAGTTTTTTCCATCTGAGCCAACGCTTTGTTCACCAGCCCCCCGTAACCGTGTCGACTGACGTCGGAGAGGTCCGGTGTGAGTGGAGGGCTGGAGTGGGACAAAGGGTTGAATGTGTGTGCAGGAGAGTGGAGAGACGGGCAGCTCTGCAGGAGGCGCAGGTGGTCCTCTGTTTGTAAAAGGCGCTTCATTTCCGATCGCCTCCTCCTCAACTCGGCGAGGTCTTGCTCGAGTTGTGCCACGTGGTTTTCAGCCTGCCTCTCTGCTTCCTTGTGCTTCTCCTCGATCAACTGGATCAGCTCAGCCTGGCTCCTTTGCAGAGACGCCACCAGAGCGGTGAAAGCCTCAGCAACGTCTGCTATCTCTTTCTCTGACTCTTTCTTGTTCTGTTCAGCTGAGTGTTTGATTTCCCTAATGCTCCTGGATTTCTTGTTTTCCATCATTTCGATCTCTGACATCACTTCGACCATCTGGGCTTTCTTCTCTCTGAACGCGCGCTCTAACGGGACGGCTTCATGCGTCGCGTGGTCGTCTCTCAGGCACATGAAACAAACACACGCCTGGTCCACGTGGCAGAAGAGCTCGAACATCTTGTTGTGCTTCGTGCACACTCTGTCCTCCAGCTTTGACACTGGGTCGATCAGCTGGTGCTTCCTCGTGAGAATCTGGTGCTGCTCCAGGTGAGGCCGGCAGTACGAGACCAAACACACCATGCACGTCTTCTGGGCTTTGCCTTTCGGCCCCGTGCAGACGTCACAGGGCACCTCCCCTGGTTTGGCAGGGACGTTGTCTTCACCTCTCATCCTCATGCTGTGGAAGCGCTCCACCATGTCCCTGAACTCTGTGTTGACCTGAAGCTCCGGTTTGTTTCGGAACTTCTTCTGACAGAGGGGACAGCGCGCCACGCCGCTGCTGGCCCAGTACCCTGTGATGCAAGTCTTGCAGTAGTTGTGTCCACATGGAGTAGTCACAGGCTCCGAGAACACATTCAGACAGATTGAGCACTGGAGCTGCTCTTCCCGGGTGTTGGCTGCCGCCATGTCTAGACGAGAGAAGAAGAAGAAGAGAAATCTTTTAAATTTCAAACCTTCTTTGGCTAATAGCACCCAACAAGAAAATGTAGGTCACAGCATGAAGGAATATATTGGTTATGTTTGGATTCAGTGTGCAACACACCAGTCATTTGACGCATAAACTTAAATCGAGTCTTCCTATACTGATTAAATGAGACACACTGTTTTTATTGGATTTTAGTGGAATTTCTATTTTTCATGAATATCTTAAAGAAAAATCATCATTTTTCATGAATCCATCGGCTGTTGTTTTCAGTAACTTCTAGGTCATTTGACCCATTGACTCAAAATCAATGCCACAATGTCTTCTGATACTAATTGAATGAGACACACCTATTTTTATTAGGTAATGGGGATAGCAAGGTAATTGGGCTCCTGAAAGCCCAATTAAGCACTGGCACAGGTCTCAATTCAAATTATCTTATAAAATAACCTGAAATTATAAGAGGTCACAGCAAAAATGTGGGAAATTATAATAGAAAAAAAAGGGAAAACCATAATGAAAGTAAGTAAACAGAATTTAAGGTTAAGGAATCAGACTGTAGCTCTGGTGATGGTTATGTTTAGGGCCCAGGTCAGGGGAGGGTTAAGATTAGGGTCCAGGTAAGATTACGGTTAAGGTTAGGGTTGAGGGCCGGGTCTATTTCTGTTAGGGTTAGGGTTAGGGTAGGTCTATTTTTCATGATTATTTGAAATGCAGTTTTCTGCCTCTAACCCTAAATTCAACTATGGGATCCAAAAAAGTGTCACTACAAATAGGTACCAATCAACTCCAAGTGGCCTGAAATGGGCTCCTAAATACTTTCTGGAGGAACTTTTTTGAATTTGAACACTTGTCACTTTCACCTCTGATCCACCCCGTTCACTTTGCATAGGGACACATCTTTTCCAATAGCGTTCAGGTCAGTTGACCCATTGACTCAAAATCAGTGCCAAAATGTCTTCTGATACTGTTTGAATGACACACAACTGTTTTATTGGACTTTACTGCTAATTGTATTTTCTACTAATATTTATTATAAAAATCCTGGTTTTCTTTTCAGTAGCTCCATGTGGCGTGACCTAGTGACTCAAAACTAAAGTCACATTGGACACACACATTTATAATGTTTTTTCAGTGCCTCTTTCTTTAATATCAATACTATAATACAAAAAATGGGATTAAAAAACTGGTCTCTGGTTTAATAAAAGAAATCAGCATTGGTTTCGAGTCGCTGGGTCTGACAACATGTAAGGCATTGAAAAAAAGAAAACATAAATACATAACACATAATTTATTGATGGTCCCTAAATCAGCCTGCTCAATATCCAAGCTAAAACTTACTTCAATCTTTTATACCAACTAGCACATTTCATATATAACATAATAACATAACATATTGCGTTTACTCGTACTTCACTACATCTCAGAGGTTTTCACTCCACTGCACTCTCCTGACAGCTTCAGTTATCGTACAATGACCAAAGTTCAATCTTTAGAATGAGACATATTGTGTTTGAAACACATCATCCCGGTTTGATTTTTAAAATAAAAGTTTTGGGAATAGTCAGGTCAAATAATAATAGTCGTCATTAAGAAAAAAAACTTCAGTTTAACACTGAATACGTCAAACAATACACATTCTTGTTAATGTGACGTCACGTTTTAATCTGGACACATCTGTTTGATCCTCTGAAGTCGGATTTAGGATCAAAATGAGCAAAACAGGAAGTGTTGTCGCACATAAGAACAAAATAACGAGTCAGAGCACTTTGACTTTACCTGGTGAGCTGTCTGTCAGGACGGGAGAAGCTTCCTTTCCGCCGTGTAGTTTCAATTCTCGGGAATGACACAAGGTCCCTCCCTGCCTCACTTCCTCTCTTCCTCCTTTTGCAGGGAAACGTGAGTCAATCTGACTCTGGCAGCGCTGCGCCTTTTCTCTCCCACTTTGTTTTACTTTCAAGAGAGTCATCCGCGGTTACACAAACACACACACACACACACACACACACACACACACACACACACACACACACACACACACTGTGTATCTATTCTGAGAGGTTTCGCTTTGACAGGAAGGCTCAAGAAGGACACAAATTATCTCTGCACAGCGCCCAACGTTTTGTGATTAGCAGATGTACTTTGCCCATCTGCGCGCCCATTGGTGTAACTCGTCAAACACTGATTCTTTGGGTCGGGTCGGCTGTCAGATAGTAAGAATTGACCGTCAGTATTAACTATATGTTTGTCAATGCTCCATCGTTTGTCCATTATTCACCTAACACGACTACTATCATGGCTTACTGGTGAGCTGGACAGTAACAAGTTAAACCAGCAGACAATGTATTTACTGTACAGAACATGACATAATAAAAATAATGAATGCTAAGTATGTAAAATGTAATTAAAATGAGAAGTGTGTGTAGCCTGTACACACTTGACTTGTCAGTCTGTTAATATATAATAATATTAATATAATATATTAATATAATAACAAAATGTGTCGGTCTTATCTTGTGTGATTACCACTGATATAACAAATCACACACACACACACACACACACACACACACACACACACACACACACACACACACACACACACACACACATATTTATCAAGTCAAGTGTGACATTTCGAGAGCTCTTGGGTGCCCCCTGCTGGCAACTGCTTAGTCTGCTCATTACTTGGGGCCGATGTGTCGCCAAAAACTGATCGTCGGTCAGGAACAACGTGCACACTGAGAGACTTCCTGTTGGGTCAGGGCAGGGGCGCTGCCAGGGATTTTGGGTCCCATGAAAAAAAAATCTAGTTGGGCCCCCTGTCAGTGCCAGGCCCTTGGAATCGTCCTAACCTTTCCCCCCCTGGCGGCACCCCTGGGTCAGGATGCAGTACATTTTGATTTCCTTAAAATTGAATGGACAACAGATGTCTTCACATGCATGGACACACTTCCACACCACGCCTGACTCTGCCCTGTCACCTTGTATTCACTCCACAGCAACAAACAACAACAGCAAGTGTAGCATAGGCTTCTGTTACTTCACTACATTTATTCAGCTTTCTGGAGGAGAATGTGTACGTACATATCAGATGGATGTCTCATATTTATATTACCATGTTTTTTTTTCTCTGATATTGAACCTCAAAATCAATTTGAATGCCAAAAAAGTTTTTCAGGTATGTGATATAAAAATGCAGGAAAACACATCTTGCGTGTAGAACAGTTTAAAATACAGATGATGAAACACGTTTTTTGAGCAAACACGTTATTGCAGCAGGGAAACCCAATCGCCAATGTAAAGTTTTTGTCACTTATGCTCTGGTTAGGCTGAGGCACAAAGATCATTGGTTAAGGTTAGGAAAACATGTTTTGAATTAAAATATTCATTTTGGTTGTCTAGCGGCAGGAAAATGTCCCAAGGTCTTGATAAAAACGCCCAGTGTTGTCGCCATAAACATGGCCGCATTTGGCCTGACTTCCTGTCAACATTATCTGTTTTTTGGTGCCACTAGCAAGGCTGCAAATTGTCTCCAGAAACTTGGAGAGACATTTTATCCTGGTGACTGGGCTGCAAATAAAACAATGTATATTTACATAGTGATTCAGTTGGTTAAAGTGAAAGTATTTTAGCTGGATGACAGCGTGAGACACTTTTCAAATCCTAAAAAATACATAAGATGGGATGTTTGAACATGTGTGAATTGTTTGTTTCAAGTTTGCACAAACTCAAACTGATTCCAACTTTAAGTTGTGTGTTTTTCAGGCTGATATCATTTAATTTGACCATTTAAAGCGGGGGGAACGCATCCTGACAGCTTACTGTCAGATACTGTTCCCCCTTTGTTAAATATGAAAGGAGGCTCGCACATCTTTCAAATTCATACTCAAGACTTCTTTTCCCACAGCAGATAAGTCCTGGGATTATCAGGCTGATATCTTTCAATTTGTCCATTTAAAACAGGGAGGACACATCCTGACAGCTTGGAATACTGCTGTCAGATACTGTTCCCCCTCTGTTTTATATGATAGAAGGCTCACGAATCTTTCAAATTCAAACTCCAGACTTGTTTCCTCACAACAGATAAGTAATGTGATTTTCAAGGTGATATCTTTCAATTTGATCATTTAAAGCAGGGGGAAGGCATTCTGACAGCTTGGAATACTGCTGTCAGATACTGTTCCCCCTCTGTTTTATATGAAAGAATTCTCACATGTCTTTAAAATTCATACCGCTGACTTCTTGTCCCACAACAGATAAGTCCTGTGATTTTCAGGCTGATATAATTCAATTTGACCATTCAAAACAGGGGGAACGCATCCTGACAGCTTGGAATACTGCTGTCAGATACTGTTCCCCCTCTGTTTTATATGAAAGGAGGCTCACACATCTCTCAAATTCATACTGCTGACTTCTTGTCCCACAACAGATAAGTCCTGTGATTTTCAGGCTGATATCTTTCAATTTGACCATTTAAAGCAGGGGGAAGGCATCCTGACAGGTTGGAATACTGCTGTCAAATACTGTTCCCCCTCTGTTCAATATGAAAGGAGGCTCACACATCTTTCAAATTCATACTGCTGACTTCTTGTCCCACAACAGATAAGTCCTGTGATTTTCATTGTGATATAATTCAATTTGAACATTTAAAGCAGGGGGAACGCATCCTGACAGCTTGGAATACTGCTGTCAGATACTGTTACCCCTCTGTTTAATATGAGAGGAGGCTCGCACATTTTTCAAATTCATACTCCAGACTTGTTTCCCCACAACAAAAAACTAATGTGATTTTCAGGCTGATATCTTTCAATTTGATCATTTAAACAGGGGGAACGCATCCTGACAGCTTGGAATACTGCTGTCAGATACTGTTCCCCCTCTGTTTTATATGAAAGGAGGCTGGCACATCTTTCAAATTCATACTGCTGACTTGTTTCCCCACAACAGATAAGTCCTGTGATTTTCAGGATGATATCTTTCAATTTTACCATTTAAAGCAGGGGGAACGCATCCTGACAGGTTGGAATACTGCTGTCAGATACTGTTCCCCCTCTGTTTTATATGAAAGAATTCTCACATGTCTTTCAAATTCATACTGCTGACTTCTTGTCCCACAACAGATAAGTCCTGTGATTTTCAGGCTGATATAATTCAATTTGACCATTCAAAACAGGGGGAACGCATCCTGACAGCTTGGAATACTACTGTCAGATACTGTTCCCCCTCTGTTTTATAAGAAAGGAGGCTCGCACATCTCTCAAATTCATACTCCAGACTTGTTTCCCCACAGCAGATAAGTCCTGTGATTTTCAGGGTGATATAATTCAATTTGAACATTTAAAGCAGGGGGAATGCATCCTGACAGCTTGGAACAGTACTGTCAGATACTGTTCCCCCTCTGTTTTATATGAGAGGAGGCTCGCACATCTTTCAAATTCATACTGCTGACTTCTTGTCCCACAACAGATAAGTCCTGTGATTTTCATTGTGATATAATTCAATTTGAACATTTAAAGCAGGGGGAACGCATCCTGACAGCTTGGAATACTGCTGTGAGATACTGTTCCCCCTCTGTTTAATATGAGAGGAGGCTCGCACATCTTTCAAATTCACACTGCTGACTTCTTGTCCCACAACAGATAAGTCCTGTGATTTTCAGGGTGATATCATTCAATTTGATCATTTAAAGAGGGGGAACGCATCCTGACATCTTGGAATACTCCTGTCAGATACTGCTCCCCCTCTGTTTTATATGAAAGGATTCTCACATGTCTTTCAAATTCATACTGCTGACTTCTTGTCCCACAACAGATAAGTCCTGTGATTTTCACGCTGATATCATTCAATTTGACATTTGACCACTTAAAGCAGAGGGAATGCATCCTAACAGCTTGGAATACTGCTGTCAGATACTGTTCCCCCTCTGTTTTATATGAAAGGAGGCTCACACATCTCTCAAATTCATAGTCGAGACTTGTTTCCTGACAACAGATAAGTAACGTGATTTTCAAGCTGATATCTTTCAATTTGACCATTTAAAGCAGGGGGAACGCATCCTGACAGCTTGGAATACTGCTGTCAGATACTGTTCCCCCTCTGTTTTATAAGAAAGGAGGCTCGCACATCTCTCAAATTCATACTCCAGACTTGTTTCCCCACAACAGATAAGTCCTGTGATTTTCAGGGTGATATCTTTCAATTTGACCATTTAAAGCAGGGGGAACGCATCCTGACAGCTTGGAATACTGCTGTCAAATACTGTTCCCCCTCTGTTCAATATGAAAGGAGGCTCACACATCTTTCAAATTCACACTGCTGACTTCTTGTCCCACAACAGATAAGTCCTGTGATTTTCAGGCTGATATCATTCAATTTGATCATTTAAAGAGGGGGAACGCATCCTGACAGCTTGGAATACTGCTGTCAGATACTGTTCCCCCTCTGTTTTATATGAGAGGAGGCTCGCACATCTTTCAAATTCATACTGCTGACTTCTTTCCCCACAACAGATAAGTCCTGTGATTTTCAGGTGATATCATTCAATTTGACCATTTAAAGCAGGGGGAACGCATCCTGACAGCTTGGAATACTACTGTCAGATACTGTTCCCCCTCTGTTTTATATGAAAGGAGGCTCACACATCTTTCAAATTCATACTCCAGACTTGTTTCCCCACAACAGATAAGTCCTGTGATTTTCAGAGTGATATCATTCAATTTGACCATTTAAAGCAGGGGGAACGCATCCTGACAGCTTGGAATACTGCTGTCAGATACTGTTCCCCCTCTGTTTTATATGAAAGGAGGCTCACACATCTTTCAAATTCATACTCCAGACTTGTTTCCCCACAACAGATAAGTCCTGTGATTTTCAGAGTGATATCAATCAATTTGACCATTTAAAGCAGGGGGAACGCAATCTGACAGCTTGGAATACTACTGTCAGATACCCCCCCTCTGTTTTATATGAAAGGAGGCTCACACATGTTTCAAATTTATTTTTCAGACTTGTTTCCCCACAACACATAAATACTGTGAATTTTAGGCTGATATCATTCAATTTGACCATTTAAAACAGGGGGAACGCATCCTGACAGCTTGGAATACTACTGTCAGATACTGTTCCCCCTCTGTTTTATATGAAAGGAGGCTCACACATCTTTCAAATTCATACTCCTGACTTCTTTCCCCACAACAGATAAGTCCTGTGATTTTCAGGGTGATATCATTCAATTTGACCATTTAAAGCAGGGGGAACGCATCCTGACAGCTTGGAATACTACTGTCAGATACTGTTCCCCCTCTGTTCAATATGAAAGGAGGCTCACACATCTTTCAAATTCATACTCCAGACTTGTTTCCCCACAACAGATAAGTCCTGTGATTTTCAGGCTGATATCATTCAATTTGACCATTTAAAGCAGGGGGAACGCATCCTGACAGCTTGGAATACTACTGTCAGATACTGTTCCCCCTCTGTTCAATATGAAAGGAGGCTCACACATCTTTCAAATTCATACTCCAGACTTGTTTCCCCACAATAGATAAGTAATGTGATTTTCAGGCTGATATCATTCAATTTGACCATTTAAAGCAGGGGGAACGCATCCTGACAGCTTGGAATACTACTGTCAGATACTGTTCCCCCTCTGTTTTATATGAAAGGAGGCTCACACATCTTTCAAATTCATACTCCAGACTTGTTTCCCCACAACAGATAAGTCCTGTGATTTTCAGGGTGATATCATTCAATTTGACCATTTAAAGCAGGGGGAACGCATCCTGACAGCTTGGAATACTGCTGTCAGATACTGTTCCCCCTCTGTTTTATATGAAAGGAGGCTCACACATCTTTCAAATTCATACTCCTGACTTCTTTCCCCACAACAGATAAGTAATGTGATTTTCAGGCTGATATCATTCAATTTGACCATTTAAAACAGGGGGAACGCATCCTGACAGCTTGGAATACTACTGTCAGATACTGTTCCCCCTCTGTTTTATATGAAAGGAGGCTCACACATCTTTCAAATTCATACTCCAGACTTGTTTCCCCACAACAGATAAGTCCTGTGATTTTCAGGCTGATATCATTCAATTTGACCATTTAAAGCAGGGGGAACGCATCCTGACAGCTTGGAATACTACTGTCAGATACTGTTCCCCCTCTGTTTTATATGAAAGGAGGCTCACACATCTTTCAAATTCATACTGCTGACTTCTTGTCCCACAACAGATAAGTCCTGTGATTTTCATTGTGATATAATTCAATTTGAACATTTAAAGCAGGGGGAACGCATCCTGACAGCTTGGAATACTGCTGTCAGATACTGTTCCCCCTCTGTTTTATATGAAAGGAGGCTCACACATCTTTCAAATTCATACTCCTGACTTCTTTCCCACAACAGATAAGTCCTGTGATTTTCAGGCTGATATCATTCAATTTGACCATTTAAAGCAGGGGGAACGCATCCTGACAGCTTGGAATACTGCTGTCAGATACTGTTCCCCCTCTGTTTTATATGAAAGGAGGCTCACACATCTTTCAAATTCATACTGCTGACTTCTTGTCCCACAACAGATAAGTAATGTGATTTTCACGCTGATATCATTCAATTTGACATTTGACCATTTAAAGCAGGGGGAACGCATCCTGACAGCTTGGAATACTGCTGTCAGATACTGTTCCCCCTCTGTTTTATATGAAAGGAGGCTCACACATCTCTCAAATTCATACTCCAGACTTGTTTCCCCACAACAGATAAGTAATGTGATTTTCAGGCTGATATCTTTCAATTTGACCATTTAAAGCAGGGGGAACGCATCCTGACAGCTTGGAATACTGCTGTCAGATACTGTTCCCCCTCTGTTTTATATGAAAGGAGGCTCACACATCTTTCAAATTCATACTCCAGACTTGTTTCCCCGCAACAGATAAGTCCTCTGATTTTCAGGCTGATATCTTTCAATTTGACCATTTAAAGCAGGGGGAACGCATCCTGACAGCTTGGAATACTGCTGTCAGATACTGTTCCCCCTCTGTTTTATATGAAAGGAGGCTCACATGTCTTTCAAATTCATACTGCTGACTTCTTGTCCCACAACAGATAAGTCCTGTGATTTTCAGGGTGATATCTTTCAATTTGACAATTTAAAGCAAGGGGAACGCATCCTGACAGCTTGGAATACTGCTGTCAGATACTGTTCCCCCTCTGTTTTATATGAAAGGATTCTCACATGTCTTTCAAATTCATACTGCTGACTTCTTGTCCCACAACAGATAAGTCCTGTGATTTTCAGGCTGATATAATTCAATTTGACCATTCAAAACAGGGGGAACGCATCCTGACAGCTTGGAATACTACTGTCAGATACTGTTCCCCCTCTGTTTTTTAAGAAAGGAGGCTCACATATCTCTCAAATTCATACTCCAGACTTGTTTCCCCACAACAGATAAGTCCTGTGATTTTCAGGATGATATCTTTCAATTTGACCATTTAAAGCAGGGGGAACGCATCCTGACAGCTTGGAATACTGCTGTCAGATACTGTTCCCCCTCTGTTTTATATGAGAGGAGGCTCGCACATCTTTCAAATTCATACTGCTGACTTCTTGTCCCACAACAGATAAGTCATGTGATTTTCACACATCTTTCAAATTCATACTCCAGACTTGTTTCCTCACAATAGATAAGTATTATAATTTTCAGGCTGATGTCATTTAATTTGACCATTTAAAGCAGGGGAAACACATCCTGACATCTTGGAATATTACTGTCAGATGCTGTTCCCCCGCTGTTCGGGGACACGACAGGCACATGGTCCATACGGACTTAATGTCTGCTGGGAAAGACGTTCCCAGCAGGCCCTCACAATGCCTTTGGGTCTGCCAGGTCTGTCCAGCTTCCTCCCCCGCCAGCCGATCCAACTCACCACCAGGTGGTGATCAGTTGACAGCTCAGCCCCTCTCTTCACCCAAGTGTCCAAGACATACGGTCAGAGGTCAGATTACACGACAACGAAGTCCATCATTTACCTCTGTCCTAGGGCATCCTGGTGCCATGTGCACATATGGACGCCCTCATGCTTGAACATGGTGTTTGTTATGGACAAACTGTGACTCGCACAGAAGTCCAGTAACAAAACACCACTCTGGTTCAGATAGGGGAGGCCGTTTCTCCCAATCACACCCCTCCAGGTAAGTCCCCCAGTAAAACAACGTAGTCCCCGGTTGGAGCACTCTCCAGTCCCCCTCCCAGGGCCTCCAAGAAGGCCGGGTACTCTGCACAACAACAGTGAGAGACCTATCCCCGACCCAAAGGCGCAGGGATGCGACCCTCTCGTTCACAGGGGTGAACTCCAACACATGGCAGCTGTTCTGGGGAGCTATAAGCAAGCCCACACCAGCTCGCCGCCTCTCACCGCGGGCAACTCCAGAGTAGAAGAGAGTCCAGCCTCTCTCAAGGAGTTGTGTTCCAGAGCCCAGACTGTCCGTGGAGGTGAGCCCGACTATCTTTAGCTGGTACCGCTCAACCTCCCACACTAGCCCAGGCTCCTTCCCCCCCAGCGAGGTGACATTCCATGTGCCACCTGCCACCCAAATCACACCGCAACGGCCCCTTCTGAACCCTCCTGCGGGTGGTGAGCCTACTGGAGGGTGGACCTGTCACTTAGGACCTAATTGCCTTGGGAGACCCCACCAGGAACATTAAGCCCCGGACAACATAGCTCCTAGGATGATTTAGGTGCTCAAAGCCCTCCTCCACGATAAGGTGCCGGTTCAAGGAGGAGGCCCTTGTGCATAAATCATTAATCTGCTTTATCAATTAAAAATAAAATCCATATTAGCTGACCAGAAACACACACACATTTGTGTTTTAATTCATTTTTGGTTGCTTGACAAACTGTCTCACCTCTAAAACCTGTATATCTATATGTATAAAAAAAAAAAAAAAAATGAAATTGGAATTAGAAACAGACCAGAACACTGGTAAACCTATAGTGCCATCTCCTGGTTGGATATGGGCATCTCCTCATTTAAACTCATTTACCTTCATCTACCTTGTTTCCTAATGTGAAATAAACCTCATCACCAACGGTCAGGTAAATGATCTAACCTGCTTTGTTGATTTAAAATCTCTGACATTTTGGAAAAGCAGAAAGCTAAGTACAGTGTAAATTAAATGTAAGAATATATTTTACGGACATACATATTCCACAATGTGCATGCCAAAGTGCTGACGTATGAAATAACAAATCACAAATCTGGCCTGAGATGTTACACACTAACGTTTACCCTGATATATGTGGCACCTTAAGTGGCACGGGCCACGGGAGTGATTGCAAGAAATTCATTGAGAAACTCCCTGTTGAACCCTGTCTCGAACATACCGAAAACAGGGTAGAGCTTTGGTCTGCCACTCAAGGGAGCGCCAGCCATAGAATAGAGAAAGGTGTTCAGCTCTGGTGTGGTCTCACTGAAAGTACAACCTGTGTAGGAGTAGATCAGAGTCCTGGCGTCCACATCATAGAAGGAGACTTCTCCTTTGTCATAATCGACGAACACGCCGACTGTCTGGGGCCTTTGCCTCAGGTTCAGGGGAGGCTCAACAAAATTACCTCTATATTCCTCTTGGTATCCGTTGATCAGTTTAATAAACAACCAGCCTCCGTTTTCTGGCATGGGAAAGTCAAACATCTCCCTGTAAATGGACTCTTTAACAACTCCCAAGACAAAGCATTTACTCCCGCTGACTTGAACCTCGTAGTAGAACCTGCATGAGGAAAAGCCCTCTTTCCCAAGGACAAAAGGAAGAAATGTAAATCTTCTCCCGGATAAAGCATGAGAAAACAATTGGCCGTCGTGAAATCTCAGTTGTTTCCCATCCTCAGACACCTCGAGTCTGGAATTTGCTGTGTAGGCGTCCATGGTCACGTCCACCGCATGGCACTGCTGGATCATCATCAGCTCGTCCTGAGGTGGATTCCACCCTTCCTTGATGAACTGATCCATCGTCAGTCTTTTGGCGGCATCAGGTTGTGCAGCGGCCTCACAGCCATCAGACAACCTGACCTCATGAAAAAGCATCTCCATCTCATTACTGAGAGTCTTTTCCATCTGAGCCAGCGCTTTTTTCACCAGCCTCACATAACCGTGTCGACTGATGTCGAATGTGTGTGCAGGAGAGTGGAGAGACAGGCAGCTCTGCAGGAGGCGCAGGTGGTCCTCTGTTTGTAAAAGGCGCTTCATTTCCGATCGCCTCCTCCTCAACTCGGCGAGGTCTTGCTCAAGTTGTGCCACGTGGTTTTCAGCCTGCCTCTCTGCTTCCTTGTGCTTCTCCTCGATCAACTGGATCAGCTCAGCCTGGCTCCTTTGCAGAGACGCCACCAGAGCGGTGAAAGCCTCAGCAACGTCTGCTATCTCTTTCTCTGACTCTTTCTTGTTCTGTTCAGCTGACTGTTTGATTTCCCTAATGCTCCTGGATTTCTTGTCTTCCATCATTTCAATCTCTGACATCAGTTCGACCATCCGGGCTTTCTTCTCTCTGAACGCGCGCTCTAACGGGACAGCTTCATGCGTCGCGTGGTCGTCTCTCAGGCACATGAAACAAACACACGTCTGGTCCACGTGGCAGAAGAGCTCGAACATCTTGTTGTGCTTCGTGCACACTCTGTCCTCCAGGTTTGACACTGGGTCGATCAGCTGGTGCTTCCTCGTGAGAATCTGGTGCTGCTCCAGGTGAGGCCGGCAGTACGAGACCAAACACACCATGCACGTCTTCTGGGCTTTGCCTTTCGGCCCCGGGCAGACGTCACAGGGCACCTCCCCTGGTTTGGCAGGATCGTTGTCTTCACCTCTCATCCTCATGCTGTGGAAGCGCTCCACCATGTCCCTGAACTCTGTGTTGACCTGAAGCTCCGGTTTGTTTCGGAACTTCTTCTGACAGAGGGGACAGCGCGCCACGCCGCTGCTGGCCCAGTACCCTGTGATGCAAGTCTTGCAATAGTTGTGTCCACATGGAGTAGTCACAGGCTCCGAGAACACATTCAGACAGATTGAGCACTGGAGCTGCTCTTCCTGGCTGTTGGCTGCCGCCATGTCTAGACGAGAGAAGAAGGATTTCATCGTAACAATTTTAAATTTAAAACCTGGTAAATGTGAAAAACAAGCAGCTTCCTCACAATTTTTGCCAGCATTGTATGACAGTAAAACTGTACAAAAAAAGGGCACATCAATTGAATGGCTCGCTTGTAGTATTTTCACTGCATAGGTCAAATAGGACACACCTCTGTTTAATGGTATTTATGCTTAACTTCTCTTGCATAAATCATAGTATGAAAATGTTTCACTAGCTTCCAGGTCATTTGACGCGTTGACTCAAATCAAGTCTTCCTATACTGGTTGAATGAGACACGCTGTTTTTATTGGATTTTGGTGGAATTTCGATTTTTCATGAATATTTTAAAGAAAAATCAAATTTTTTCATGAACTCAAAATCAATGTCCACAATGTCTTTGGTTACTTGTTGAATGAGACACACCTGTGAGGTGAGACATTATAATATCTGAAGTCTAACCCTCAGTTATTGAGTGAAGACAGTTTACTGTCTAGTTTAAAGTCCAACTATGTGTGATCCAAACAAAAGTGTCACTACAAATAGCCTGAAACATGCTCCTAAACACTTTCTGGAGCAACAATTTTGGCATTTGAACATTTGACACACAAATTGAGCTCAACATAAAATACGTCCAACAATATACCCTCTTGTTATTGTGACATTACATTTTAATCTGGACACATCTGTTTGATCCTCTGAAGTGAGATTTAGATCAGTGTATCTGCGAACACAATCACATGAGCAAAACAGGAAATTGTTGTCACACATACGATCAAAAATAACGAGTCAGAGCACTTTGACTTTACCTGCTGAGCTGTCTGACAGAAAGAGAGAAGCTTCCTTTCAGCCGTGTAGTTTCATTTCTCAGCAATGACACAAGATCCCTCCCTGCCTCACTTCCTCTCTCCCTCCCTTTGCAGGAAGTAGTGAGTCAGTCTGCTCTGCGCCTTTTTTCTCACACTTGTATTATTTTCAAGAGAGCCATCTGTGATCAGACAAACACACCGTACTTCTCTTCAAATTCAGAGAGGTTTCGCTTTGACAGGAAGGCTCCAGATGGACACAGCTTATCTCTGCACGGCACCCCGCGTTTTGTGATTAGCAGATGTGCTTTGCCCATCTGCGCGTCCATGGGCAGGGACGTGCACATGATATAGAGGGGCAGGGGCTCAAAGTCAGAAAAGGGCAGTATAGTTTTTACTTTTTTTTCAGGCCTTAATATCACAATATGCAGATTAACGTGAAATTAATAAACAAAGTACTTATAGAGAGCTTACTACTCAGCTGTGTATCCTCTGTAGCTGTGAGTGTAATTTCCATTTCTTCTGTCTCAACAAATTATTGTCAACATGAGTTTATTCACATTATCATAACACTGAGGTTTGGAAGACAAGCAAATCAGCTGCAATTTTTAAAAAGCAATGAAACACTGTTTTATTATTGGGCTATATATTGGAGGGCTAGTGCAAACTAGAAATACAGGCTACACATCTAGAAATGTGACAAAACCAACAAATGTGACTGTTAGTAGGAACAGCAATGTTTACATCAGCAAAGTCACAATAAACTCAATATCTGGAAGAAGTTCAAGGTTTGTGGCAAGATAAACACAACAGGAATTTATATATTCATTAAAAAAACACACCAAAAGGGCACTTTTTAATACGAGGCAAAAAGGGCAGGGGCTCAAGCACCCCTTGGGCCCTATGTGTGCACGTGCCTGCCCATGGGTGTAACTCATCAACCATTGATTCTTTGGGATTGTAGGTCAGGTCGGCTGCCAGATGTGACTGTAAGCAGTGTAAGAAGTGACCATCAATGTTAAATATCTGTTGTCCAGGTTCGATCCATCGCCCGTTATACACCAATCAGCCATAACATTTAAACAACTGACACTGATCATCTCATCATAGTGCGATTTTCTGCTGGGAAACCTTGGGTGCTGGCATTCATGTGAATGCCAGTTGATCCATCCAAACCCTGCTGTAGACCAAGTACCCCCCCCCCCATCAAATAACACCGCCCGAAGGTAGTGGCCCCCCAGCAGGACAGTGTGCCCTGACACACTGCAAACACTGCTCAGGACCAGTTTAAGGGTTAGTCCAAGGTGTTGACCAGGCCTTCAAATTACCCAGATCCCAATCTGATTAAGCAACTGTGGGACGTGCTGGAGCAAATGAAATTGGACTGGTTCTGAAATGTAAACTAGTAGCATGGACATGTCAGTTGTGAGTGATATGCAATTGCCATTTCTTTTGTGTCAACAAAAGAATATGTCAACAAAAGAATATACATATATATATATATATCAAGAATATACATCAAAGGAAACTGAAAGGATTTAAAACAATAAGTAACTCTCCCCGCTTTACCTCTTTATTTGCCAAGTCAGCCAAAACAAAGTTATCAGCACACTTAAATGCAACCTAACATAGTCACGAAGAGGAGCAGGTTGCTCTACAGCTTGACCTATGACCTCACTGTGATGGGGGAAAGCTACTTCCCCTGTTTTACTCATTAAAGAGGCAAACTTTCAGAATCATATTAATAATTCACACTTAACAAAAAAATCTTGTGTTTGTTGAGTTTCTGTTTTGTTTGTTGGTGAAGCGAGCAGCTGTCAGATGAGGCTGATGAGGGACAAGGAGCGCTTCATCTCGGACACTAGATGTCACCATTACCTCGTGAAAAGTGTGGCAAAGGGTTACTGGGTATAGTGAGAGGACTGCACAGTTCAGATTATATCTTACTGTATATGTGTTAAAAACATATTTATAGACTAAACTGAGAGGAAGGCATTTGATTGTTATTGATTTTAAGCTATGAAGGTATGTAATCAGAAAACATGCTTTTATTAAGATGTAAGACAGCAGCTCTTTTGAAAGCAGTTGGTTTGTATAGCTGAGATGAGATGCTAAATGTTGTTTTTGAGCATGCAAAAAGTGTGTCTTTGTGCATCTGTGTGTCAGTGAATGCGCATCATAAGCCAGGGGAAGTGTCCAGTGCGCTGCATGCCGAAGGTGCTGATGAAGAAGTTGAGTCCAGTGGTGATGAAGACAATGACAGTGGTTACGTTGTTCAGGTAGTCCAGACGTTTCTGCAGGGCGCTGTTGTTCAAGTCCCGACGGCCTGTGACACACACACACACACACAAAACACACACGGTAGAGAAAGAGAGGGTTCAAACTATGCCCGGTTCTAGACACACTGAGAGACTTCCTGTTGGGTCAGGGTGCAGTACATCTTGATTCCCCTTAAAATTAAATGGACAACAGACGTCTTCACATGCATGGACACACTTCCACACCACGCCTTACTCTGCCCCGTCACCTTGTATTCACTCCACAGCAACAAAAAACAACAACAACAACAACACAATAAGCGTAGCATAGGCTTCTGTTAAATCACTACATTTATTCAACTTTCTGGAGGAGAATGTGTACGTACATATCAGATGGATGTCTCATATTTATATTACCATGTTTTTTTTCTCTGGTATCGAACCTCAAAATCAATTTTAATGGCAAAAAAGTTTTTCAGGTATGTGATATAAAAATACAGGAAAACACATCTTGCGTGTAGAACAGTTTGAAATACAGATGATGAAACACGTTTTTTTTAAACAAACACATTATTGCAGCAGGGAAACCCAATCGCCAGTGTAAAAGTTGGCAAAGTATGTTTCTGGAAAACCAAAGATAACTTAAAACTGTTTCTTTGGGGTCAATTTTCAATTTGTCACTTATGCTCTGGTTAGGCTTAGGCATAAATACCACTTGGTTAAGGTTAGGAAGACATCATGTTTTGAATTAATATATTTGTTTTGGTGGCAGGAAAATGTCCCGAGGTCTTGAGAAAAACACTCGGTGTCGCCGTAAACATGGCCTGACTTCCTGTCAACATTATCTGTTTTTTGGTGCCACAAGCAAGGCTGGAAATTGTCTCCAGAAACTTGGAGAAACATTTTATCCTGGTGACTGGGCTGCAAATAAAACAATGCGTATTTACATAGTTATTCAGTTGGTTAAAGTAAAAGTATTTTAGTTGGATTACAGCGTGAGACACTTTTCAAATCCTAAAAAATAAATAAGATGTGATGTTTGAACATGTGTGGATTGTTTGTTTCAACTTTGCACAAACTCAAACTAATTCCAACTTTAGGTCATGTGTGCAGATGAAATACTGGTGTGTGTGTGTGAGTGTGAGTGTGTGTGTGAGTGTGTGTGTGTGTGTGTGTGTGTGTGTGTGTGTGTGTGTGTGTGTGTGTGTGTGTGTGTGTCAGAAGTGGAGTCGAGCCAGCAGCCAGCGGAAGAAGCCGGTCCTCTTGGAGCCGAAGAAGCTGATGAAGAAGTTGATCACCGTGGTGGCGAAGATGACACCGGTGGCGAGGTTGTTCAGGTAGTCGAGTCGTTTCTGATTGGACACCACGTTCAGGTCCCTGCGGGCTACACCACACACAAACACACACACGGACAGACACACAAACACACAATTTTCAAACACTTCAAACGCATCCACCCGCATGCTCACGTACAGTTGATGCATACAACCATCATCATACACACAATCACACAGTAATGCAAACACACACACACACACACACACACACACACATACAGCAATACAGGTCTGTCACCCACCCTCCGGCCTCTTGTCTAGTTTATGTGACATTTTGACCAGACTGATGGAAACAAAATTAGAGACGTAATCTCCTCGATCAACAAATGCAATTTAATGCTTCCCTCAAGCAAAGATCCCCAGCTGTTCCGGTCAGAATGAACAGTTCAGCAGCAGACCCTGAGAACTTCTTGTCGACAGCAATAAGATGCAGACATGGCGTCTGTTCTGGACTTCTCTTAAATGACTCTTTGAACGATTCTGTTTTGGTTCTACTGCTCACTTTCGTCAGAAATAAAACCTTGAGCCTACGGAACTGCGGAAGTCGGCTATATCATCAACCACGACAAACAGTTTCCTTAAAGGTGAATTTGGTCTCAGATGTGGCACATCACGTCAAAGGAAAGACTGTTGGACGCAAAGAAATGAAATGTTTGCTCTGGGTAGTCTCAAATGTGGTTGAAGAAATATCTTTAAAAATGTTCCAACCTGAGCGAAAGACGTAGTTGGAAGTAGTCAGTTTTAAGTTGGCCAAATTAGCTACTAGGATTGTTGCAGTTAAAGTGTCCGTTTTCTCATTCACTTCGATACAACTGGGATCTTTATGGCGCTGATATCAAGTTTGTTATGTTAATAGTATGTTTATAAGTGTAAAATTGTGCCATGCTACTGTAAAAAACAGCATTTTGTTAAGCGACTGTGTCCAAATCGATAAGGACAATGGTGCCAGGATTAGAGGTGTACCCTGCTATCATAGGGTGCGGCGAGACGAGGGTTATTTATTTACAATTAAAGCTGCTAGGAATGGAAACAATCGCTCTTTGTGGCTTACAAAATTCTACACAGGGCAACTTTAAACGTGCACGCTCGTTCAGGTTTTTGCCTATGAATGCACGTACAGTGCTTGGCTGAGCCCTCTGAGGGTGTTTCACAGGATGAAGCGCTGCAGCAACCACCGCAGGAAGCAGCTGCGTTGCGTGCCGAAGGCGGCTTTGATGAAGTTGACGATGAGGGTGAGGAAGATGAGGCCGGTGGTCAGATTGTTGAGGAAGTTTAACAGCCGCTGGTAAGAGGGGAGGAGGGTGAGCTCAACTCGAGCTGCCTCACACACACACACACACACACACACACACACACACACATACATACAAGAACACAAACACACACAGGCAGGCTCACACACACACACACACACACACACACACACACACACACACACACACACACACACACACACACACTAGTTGGTCCTTTGGCCCGGTCCATTCACACTGAATAAGATGAAATAAAGGCATCAGAATGCAGTAAAACTGGAGATGATTAGTACTTTAAGTAGAACAATAAGTCAGAATAAGTTCAGTGTGTGGCACAGAGACGGCTCCTGCGTTCAGGGTGTCAAAATCTTTCCCTACTTTCCAAAAACATCCCCATATTCGAGTCATTCCCTGCGTCGCAAAGTCAGAAATGCATCCTGGCAAAGAGGCCGGTGCGCTCCATCCCGAAGACGGAGATGAAGATGTTGGTGACGAAGATGAGGAAGATGAGGATGGTCGCGGTGTTGTTCAGGCCGTCCAGGCGCTTCTGGTTGGTCTCTTCGCTGACGTCTCGCCGAGCTGCAACGAGCACACACACGTACACACACACACACAAACTACACAATGGCTTTTTTTTCCCCATGCTGCACAGAGAATATACTTGTATTTTCTGCCAACATTCTTTAAAAAGACTTTAACCTGCACTGCCTGCATAACAAATCAACATGTCAGCGTATTAGTGTGTTAATATGATTGGTTAAAACATGAAGGATGGATTTCTAACGATGTGATGTGATTGGCTCACCAATGATGATGATCAGGACTCCGGCCACTATCTGCAGAGCCAGAGAGAAGGAGATGAGCGTCAGGACAGCGATGTAGTACCTGAGGAGGAGAGAGGAATAGTTACGTAACACTTATTCGTCAGTTAATAATGTAAATATGATCATTCACACACACACACACACACACACACACACACACACACACACACACACACACACAAACACACACACACACTCACTGTACCTGTATCCAGCTCCCTGTTCGATGACAGTCTTCATGTGTGTGATGTTAGCCAGGAACAGAGCGATGTCCAGCATGCCCTCAGACACCGTCTTCTTTGTGGCATACAGGTTCATGTTCAGATTAGAGGCTGAACCTCCCTGAAAAAGAAGGACAGATGTCACCCCCTCTAGTCAAATATATGTTTTTCTTGTCTCGCTCCTACATATTGAATGTTTGAGTTTCACGCTGTCTTTCACATGCTTTGCTGGAAATGGAATTTTTTTTCTCCATGCGCATTTTGAAAAGGAGAGCCAGAAAACGTGATTTCTGACATCAGGAAAAAGTTTGGAAGTCATCAAATATTCAGAAGGCACAAGTGCGATGTATAAAGTGTTTGGCTTCCAGAGACTGTAGGACCAGTGGAGTGTTTACATCGCTTGCAAATTAGCTTTGGACCAGGGCGGGATATCGCTGCAGCACCATACATAGACATTATAATCTCAAAAATGCTATTTATTCACATTCTGTTTATGATTTTTTAAAAAATGTTTTCAACTAGAATTCTTCCACACAGTAGAACCCCCATACAGTGGAGACAATAGCCTTGTTGCTAAAGACAAGTAGGTTATTATAATTAATGCTTAGCTTCTTAATGCACAACTTAAAAGAATGCCCATCCCGTCCGTTTAACAATTTGTATATTGGCCCGAAAGTCACACTGCTTTGCTTCTTTTTCACTTCACTTTTTAGTTTGTTCAATCAGGAGAGAATGAGATATGAAGATATTCATCATCATCTGTAGATAAAAGATGGGGGGGAAAAAATGATTGCAACCACTGACATTCTTGTCTTCCGTAAACAAACCCTGATTAAAGAAACCCCTGTCATAGCACCCCGCGGTCAGATGAAAGTGACCAGGAGAGGGCAGCAATGACCAAGAATACAACCAGAGGAAGCTGGCAGGCACAAACATGGGCTAACAGGCGGAATAAGATGAGCATTTACTTAATTCTGGTGGTCCGAACAGAACATTTCCATTTCTTTTCTGTGCTTTTATCATGAGAGCTCTAGCTGTGACTCATATTCCAGCAGTTGGACATTTTAGAAGAGAGAATTACACTTTGTTGAACTTGAGAGATTTTAGACATCCACTGTGTGTTTCTGTGTTATAGTCAATATTCCAGGAAAACCATTTCATAGAAACAAGAAAATTTAAAAAAAAAAAAACAACAAAAAAAACAAACAAATTGTGTTCTGGCAGAAGAAATGCTTTAACACGATTATATAAGTTCATAATGTATGAGTCACAGCACATGTTGTAGACTACCACTTCTGATTAGATGTAATTATTTCCTCCTATAATGCACGGACTGCAGACGCACATATTGAATTAGTTAACATGTGCGCTATAGATTGAAGTATCCCGTCCACAAATGGATCGTTTTACCCGAGGCTGTGTCGGTGCCGTCTGTTTTTCTTCAGGCCGCGCAGAGACGGAGATGTGTTCAAGGAAGACATCACATGTATGAAGCCTATCATGTGCGCACACACTCACACACGCTGGGGTTACGTCGGGCTTTCATGACCTCACTGTGCTGTAATGTGCCGTGGCGCTCCAAAATAAACAGAACGTCGACAATGTACATGTACAGTAATTGTTTAAGACCGCGGCCCCTCTGTGTGTGAAGCCTTTGTTTTTATATGACACTGTGTAAAGTCATATACACTGGTGTTAGCTGCAGGGCGGCTTCATGTCGCCCCCACACTTAATAAAAGGATTTTTCTAGATTGTGTTTTTGTATGTAACTGTACAACCAATCGACCTCAAACAGCAAGTCAACTCTCCAACTTTTTAGAAGTGGCATCCTAAAACCAGGGGCCCCGCCAGGGATTTTGGGCCCCATGAAAAAAAATCTAGTTGGGCCCTTGTATAGGTTGCCCATGTCTCAAAGGGCCCCCTGTCAGTGCCGGGCCCTTGGAATCATCCTAACCTTTCCCCCCCTGGCGGCGCCCCTGCCTAAAACTGTCTGTGAATGAGTGAGTTATTATTTATTCAATCCTGCAGATTGTGGCTGTAATTAACTCTGTGCTTTTCGTAAGAATTCATTCTCCTTTGCAACAGTCTGCCAAGTGCTTTAGATTATATGTACATATTGTAATTCACTGGTACATTACAGCAAGAAAGGTACAAATGTGTCGACAGCTTTATATGAAAGCATGAATTAATAGGTAATAAATCCCTTATAAGTCCTTATAAGCTGCTTATTAACATTAATGAGACTGTGCAAGTGTTAATATTAGTCAAAAATATATGTTTTTGTTCGAATATAAGACATTTATAAACACATATAAGAAACTTGTTAATAGTTTATGGAGCGTTAAAGCAACATTAGTACATATTTCCGACATCAATAGTGAACTGGGACTGCGCATCCCATCATTTTTGTAGCTGTCCTAAACCTGACCTCAGGACAGTCACGGCCACTTCATTTCAGGCGTGAGGAGGTCATAAAATGTCTAGGATCTGTCTTTGTTCTTCTTGACACAACTTTTATCAGAGTTCACGTGTACATCCAAGTGAAACAATATGTATGAATGAGGACAGACTGTCCCTAAAATGGGAGCGGCTATCCTTTTCTGAGAATCTGTTCTTTTGAAGCACGCTGAACCCTTCACAGTCTAACCTCCACTATGTTTTCAGATGCCACAGCCGGGCACCGTGCCCCGACGTGTCCTCCTTATACCCTGACAATGCCAGCTCTTGCAATCTTCCGTGTAGCTAACCAGCATCCATGACCGGCAGCGCCACACAAGTACAGTGCAGCTCAGCCAGTGTGTTTACATCCACTTCCCCCTTGCCCCGTGATTACTGACAGGCTCCCTCCTGCGGGGAGACATCCATTTGGCAGGTGCACTCTGGCAACAAATAGTTTTCATATGAGGTCTCTGCCTTATCATAACTGTGCCATGATTTCCTGAACAAGACGTCGATGTTGACATTTTTGGATGTAGCTCTTGGCCTCTGCCCACCGCCACAAAACCAAAAAACCAAAACAAACTGGTGCTTGGCGTGCAAGAGAAAGCACATTGTTTTGGCATTTTTGGGTAACCTGCGCCTCGCAGTTCATCCAAATGTTTGCTAATCCCAGGGTTTCACTCTAAATCCAATTAATCATCCCTTTGTGGATGGCAATTTACCTGTCGTGGAGCTGTAATCCCCATGAAACGAGTGCACGGGATGTATTTTTCGTCCAGGAAATCTTGATTTCATCCCCCATACGGCCTGTGATACAGTACAGTTTGATCCGGACTGGGTTGATCTCCAAGAAAGTATGAAGCAATTCCTAGAACTGTACTGTCACAACACTATGAGCACATGTACTATGGCCTGGCTGAGTGTGTGTGTGTGAGAGGCAGAGAGAGAGAGAGCTGTGTAGGAAAAAGAGAGAAAGAGGGAGGAAGAGAGAGAGGGAGGTGAGGAAGTGAAATAAAAAAACAGGCAGATACAGAGAGATGGGGGGAGAGTGAGAGAAAACATATGTACTGTATATACACTGGCCTGTTTCCATCTTTTTCTCGACTGGGGACTCGTGTGGTCACACTTTATCAACATCAGCCTTGGGCACGCCGCCAAAACACACACACACTCACACACTCACACACACTACACACATACTGTACACACACCAAAATCAAAACATCAGAATGACCTATATACAGTTTTTACGGCCCACCTGTGCTCACTTAGTGTGATGTCTCTCTAAATGTACAGACGGGGCTTTTATCACACGTTATCTGCACCTCTCTTGATTTATTCAAATGTTTGCATGAATTATGGTTTGACCTCCTTGTCTTTCTCAGGACGGGGGAGGGCAGGGATAGATCCTTATTTACCGCAGCAACCTGTAGAGGTGGTTGCAGGAGGTCGGCGGGGTTACACACATTCACCCTCAGAAGCTGTGAATTACAACCAGTTGGCCTCTGAGCTGCTCCGTCACGAATGTTCAAGGTCGACTACCGGGCTCGTTCCCCCAGAAAACATTTCTTTTTTTCCGCGCTCGTCCGTGAGGAGCCGTCAATTACACGTTTTTTCCTGGTGATTCAGCGGCTACCTTTGAGTTTTAAGGGTTAAACGGCCGCGGCATACGATACACTACTCTGGGCTCCAGCAGGTTTCAAGGTTTTTGTCTCCGAGGATTGATCCTCAAGCAGCAGTGTGTTTAAAAACCACTATAAACCTTTACGTTCATTGCTTACCTCCGAATACAATAGAATGGACACGTACGATAAAACATTCATTGGGAACGAGAAACCGCAAACCCAGGATTTGCAGTGAATTTATGAACGCGTGTGTGCATTGTGAAGGAGGCGCGAATGATATCCATTATTCCCGCTGTCTTTGAATGAACCTCAGGCTCCTGGTTGGAATCTGAGACAAGGATAACCATCAGGCAACATCAAAACTGAATCAATCAATCCGACTCAAAAGAAGAAGGCACATCAAGAATCCCTAGTGATATTATTCCGCAAGCGAGCCCAGCAGCCTGCCTGCCTTCACATTGAATATAAGAAAGGTCAGGGGGTGCCAAAGTCCTCTGGGAACCATGAATGCCTGTATTAAATTTAGTGACATTCCACCCAGAGGTTTTTTTAGACTCTTCAGTCTGGACTTAAGTAGTGAGCTGACTGACAGACTGACGGACTGATGTTGCTTAACTTGGCTGAAGAACGCGGTCACGATATCCTGTTACTGCAACAGTAGCAAATACGACCACCAACAATAATACTGTATATAATGTAACTCCCGACACAGAGCTGAGCTGAGTAAGTCAAATGTGTTGCTGTTCGCAGATGTTCTCTTTTTGTCCTCCTGGTTTTTATGGATGTATGGTATTTATAAACCGTTCCTAGAAGTCCAGAGTCCTCGTAAAACCCCCATTCCTTAAATCCGCTGATCCACAGCCCTGGGCATGGGGCCATATCACACAATGTACACATACCCAGCCACACACACACACACACACACACACACACACACACACACACACACACACACACACACACACACACACACACACAACACAACACAAAACACTTATCTGATGTATGGCTTTATGAGGCACATATAAGAGTATGGGCTTCTACATGCACAGGTACGCACGTGTGCCACCAATGTACACAAAAAACATGCTTGCAAAAATGTCAACTGCAAATAAACACACGGCACATGGGAGGACCCCCCTCGACCCCACAGGAAGTGCTCCTCCCCTGGACTCCAATTGGTCGCCATAATAGCCAATAGGAGGGGAAGCCCAACTAGGAGTGGAGCTCTGTTTTTTTCTTTTAGTGTCTTATTTTTACTGTCCGTCCGTCTGTCTGTCTCTCCATCGCTCTGCCTGTCTGTCTAAGTGCTTGACTGTTTTTTTTTCTCTCCCCTGCATTTTTCCAAGGCTCTCTCTCTCTTTCTTTCTCTCTCTCTGTCACACACACGCTCTCTCCCTCTCTCCCTCTCTGCCCGAAGGCATCATCTTTCTGTTTGGTTTTTATGTAACTGCCATTTAAGGGTGAGGGAGTGGGACAAAGAGAGCACAAAAACAGATGAAGAGAAACAGATAGCGACGCAAAGAAGAAGAGTCATCGTGTTGGGAGGAAGAGAGCCAGTGACAAAGAGATGAGTTGTGCTTTTTCTCCTGCCGGTGCACTGGCCCCAGAACTGTGTTCTGAGTTACTGCTTACTCCAATGGCTTTGGCCAACGCCACAGGTTTTGTCTGAGAGAAGTACTGTCGCACAAAGTTTCTCATTTCCAGTAATCGATCCACGGTACAGTGTCCATTTTTAAAGGATTTAAAGGACAAATCACAGGTCAGTTGGTCGATCTCCCTGAGCAGAATTGATGCCAACTGTTTCAATTTATAACCCTTAATATTTTGTCATATCAAATCCCATTTTTATATACTTGCATTCTGTAACTTCTATACAGTAGTTGATATTGTTAATGGTGGAGTGCGCGTTTCACAATATGACCAGTGTTGGTCGCCACTCAGTCTTCTTCTTTAAAAAAAGATGTGATCAATCTTTTCTGCCTACTGCTGGAGAAAACTCTGGCTGCACCCATTATCATTCTACTTGTTTGTTTTTCCTCAAACCAGCGCAAAGCCGAGGATGTAGCGGCGATGCTCCTGCAAAATAGTGTCGGAGGGAAGTATTTTCTAAGCAGGTGAAAAGAAAAGGTAACAGCTGCTAGCTTGTTCACGATTGTACTGTTAGCAGCCAGTAGGATTTCCATGTTCAGCGTGGAAGTTGTTGTTGTTGTTGTTTGCTGCCCGCATTGTTCAACACACATCATTTCAAATGGAACCTTGAGCCCTTATTATTAAAACACCTGCAGTTACCAACAGCGACCACCGGTGTCGCCAAACAACCCAGGCGTGAAATCTCAACATTGTAACTTTAAAGCTACACTTATTAACATTTTTACAAAGACAATAAGTCAACTGACCATTTATAATGTAAAAGGTGTTGCAAGTTACAAACCCACAGAGGCTCCTCTCAGCTTCGCGGTGCATTTTAGCAGCTTTTAGCTCATTGTTTTGGTTCAACTCCGGTGTTGTTTCCAGCCGCAGTCGGCACCTGATTCAACCAAACAAACAAAAAAAACACTCTACGCTACCCTTCGAGCACCAAGCAGGAGACAGAGGTAAACATAATGAAGCATATTTCCCTCAGGAGTTGGTGGGGACCAAAGCAGAGCTAAAAACAAGAGTGAATCTTTGGCTTTCACTCATCAGATGGCCAAAAAAACCGACTCCAAATGCAACTTATGTTGCTGTGTTTGTGCTGGATTTGGAAATACAGGGTCATATGTATCATGTCGTGTTTTTTTGGAGCAAAGCAATTCCAAAAACGTAAATCTAACAGCGAAAGGTGTGTGTGTTGTGAAACCATCCGACACTTTAAAAAAACACTCTGTCACTATATATTTCCTCCATAACCGGGCCTCAGTCGGTCAGTCAAATATCACCTCTTGACATTTTCACTGTTTGCTTGTTTTAGGGGAAACGGGTCAGCAGGTGAAATGCCGCGTTTCAGGTTATTTGTTTGTCCGCAGATGTGTTTGTGTGCTGATGATAGGTGGTGGTGGTGGGCATGTGGGTTAATCAATGGACTCGTTATGTTTAGAGGCAAACAAACCCAGCACACGCACACAAACTGAGTCAGAGTCAAGACATTTATTTTGGTGAACTTTGACATGGAGAGAAACAGGGAGGAGGCTGTTATCTACGCACACACACACATACACACACACACACACACACACACACCTTTTCTGTCCCTTTTCACACATGCAACAGAAGGTTCACATGGACCCTTGAGCTCTGCCCCATGGCCAACTATCGTCCTGCTGACTGACCTGTAATTTGCAAAGCTGGGATGAAAAAACAACCTTAAAATGGCGTGATGGTGTGTGCGTGTTAGTGTGTGTGGTGGTTAGTGTGTCCGTGTCTTTTTATCATTTGAGGTCTATGCTGCAGGATGATGCAGGTCTTTACGTTATGGTTGTGGTTATGGGGCCAATGAGTAAACCCCCAAAAATCCAGTGGTTACAACCATGGTCCCTGCTGTGTTGTTTACGTCGCAAATGAGTGAACCCACATGTCATTTTAACACACCTCTTCGTCCTTTTTGATCCTTTCCTTCATGCTGCTTTTCCTCTCTTCCAGTCTTGTTTACTATCACATAAACCATTGCTTTCTTCTTTAACTCCACTAACTGCACTCTCCTTTGACAACGGCCCCGTTTCCAGAACATGGGGATAACGAGTAGGAATCCTGTGTGTATTAAACAGTACAAACAAAAGCCAACAATACAGTAACGCAAGTTATGCTCGTTCTGTTTTCAATCATAGGAAACAGGCATTATCATAAGGAAGTTTCCCCCACTGTTACAAATGTAAACCACAAACTAGTATTGTGTCTTCAAAACCACACTGTCCATAATACCAGCAACAAAATTATAAGAATAAGTTTACCTTTTACCTTTAACCACCTCTATTTAACTATGTTCCCTCTGCTGACTTCCTCCTGCGCTCTCCTGCCTCTCTGTGATGATCAAAGTGTCATCCTCCGGTTATCCTTTGGAGGGCGAGCTGTTACACAGCAGGACGGAAGCCTCCGTAATTGCAGGATGGAGACAGAAATCCATTAGTCTGTGTGTGTGTGTGTGTGTGTGTGTGTGTGTGTGTGTGTGTGTGTGTGTGTGTGTGTGTGTGTGCTTTATGAGACTCAATTTACGTTTTAGACCCTGAGAGTGAAGACATCTTTGAATAGTGTCCGCTCCTTGTTTCTTCAATCGAGAGACTTGTGGGTTTTTTCTGGGTAATGTAGGATAAGTTTAGGGTCAGATAGGCATATTGCTCCTCACAACTATAAAAGTAAACTATTTGCGTTCCTCCGTTACATGTCACTGTAGCAAAAGATTATTTTTATTTAAGGTAAAGTGTTTACATAATGTCGCTTTAACTACTTATAACCCAGTGTGTGTGCGTGTTTGTAAGAGATAGAACTATTGAGAAACTACTGACCCAACCTCTATGACCTTCGACCTTTGACCCTCACCCCACTGTGGGTGGGACACTTGCCCACACACAGAGCTGCACAGATACACACTTAAACCGACACACACACCCACGATGTCAGAAAAATACTAAGATTTAACATTAAACACACAGTAACGGAGGACCCGCTGCATTTGACCACGCGTGTGTGTTTAGGTGTTTGTGTTTGTGAATTCGGACTCTATTTGCCGTCTGGGAGTCAGAGAGAGTGAGTGGCAGTGATCTAATATCACATGACTCTCTGGATTCCTGACCATGACCACATGGTGGAACAGGGTCGCCCATATCAATGACTCCAGCTGGCCCCTCCAGCCCTGCAGAGACTTCCTGATGAAACCCTTACAAAGTGCTCACGCTTCCAACTGACAGATTTTTATGAATATGGTGTCATTATTGCTAGGTTGCCGGCCACAGTGCAGGTCACTCATATAGTTTTCACTACTGACCGACCGGCAGACAGGAATTTTTAAAAAAAAATCATGCTTTCTGTTTTCAGGCAATTCAAGGATAATTCTGTTTTTCATTGCAACCTGGGGCAAATTTTTCTTTGTTTTTGCCATCATTGGAGGATTGGAGGATTCAGACAAATCCTGAAATCACAGAAACTGCAGCTTTTGGAGTAAAAAACAAAGGTCAAGTCTCATTGCTGTTTTTTTCCTCCGATACATTTATTTGGATATTACGTGATGCACACTGGCTGAAAGAGACTTTTGTTCCATTAGCTTACAAAGTCATGTCAAGTAAGTCAATAAGAGCCACACCATGAATTGTTTTTTTGCCATTCAAGTTAGCGAAGGGCTAAGCGCGGACTCTCTGCCAAAGGAAGTCTCTTGTGTGCACTCTAAATGCACAAGATCTGGGTAATTTTACACCCAGGATGTCAAAATGTTCGGGTGTCTTGAGCCTCTGAGCAGCTCTGCCTCTAATGCTGTATTCTGATTTTAGCTATATTAGATCCATGGTGAGGATACAATCCCAAAAACAAAAGCTCAAGGTAACACACAGCAGGTTTAGCCAGTAACAAAAAAATATATTATATCAGTTCCACAAATGGTCCATACAATTTCAACGTAGCATGAGCTTTACGCGGTTGACAGGAAGCTGTTGATGTGTCATTATATGCACTCACAGAGCAGAAATGTTAGGTGACGAAGTATAAAACGCAGGACAATCAGAGTAGGGAGGTGAATGGAATACAGGATTGTTAGCCAGGAAACTGGTGTTCATGCCCCACCCAAAAGCCAGAGTTAAGTTCTTTAAATTTTTAATAGTAAGTAAACTGTAGTGGATGTCTTTTCCTAATCCTAACAAAGTAGTGCCTAAATCTAAAAAAACTGCCACAGTTTCACCACGTTATTCTTGTTTTTTCATTACTGTTGACATGATGGTGTACTTTTCTGCTCTCAGAGAAATGCAGACAATGTTAGATGATACGTGAAAAAGCTTAAGATATGTGACCAAGCATGCAAAATGTTCTTGAAAGTGGCGTGCTATTTATGCGCGATCCCGTGAGATCACGTCGTCCTGTCTGGCTTTGATATTACATGTAATAACCAACAGAAATGATGTTCAGAGCTGTGAAAATCAAATCCAAACTGTAACAAACTGTGCGAGTGTGTTTTGGAAAAAGCTGTCCAGACCACGGGGCAGACAATGGCAATGCTAAGTGCAGGTCAGTAATTGTGTACGTCTGTGTGTGTGTGTGTGTGTGTGTGTGTGTGTGTGTGTGTGTGTGTGTGTGTGTGTGTGTGTGTGCGTGTGTGTGCGCGTGCGTGTGTGAAGAAGAGCCCATAAACACCTGGTTTTCCTCTGACATCAGCCATGCTGGAGGAGTCTCTTGCATAAGATGTTGACTTATGTTGCGTACTGTTATAGCATCAATCCGGATGCCAAATGCTCTGCGTTCGCCAGATGTGTGTGTGTGTGTCTATGTGTGTGCGTGTGTGTCTTTCCCAATCTGTCTGTCAGAAGTGTGTGTGCCAGGTGGGTATGGGCGTGTATCACATGCCAGTGGCGTGTGCACCATCTTTTGTGTTCTTAAACACACTACACGCTGTCATGGCAATATCGCAAACAGGCATATAAACAGAAATGCTCGTGCTGTTTAAAGGCCGATTTCTCTGAAGTGGTGACTTCAGTTGAGTTCAGCGTTGACAGGCAGTAAATGACAAGTATGTGCAACCTAAAGTTACCTCACTAATTCAAGGTTAATTTAAATCTCTTGAATGACGAGCTCAGTCACGCCAGTGTCAAGGAGACTTCCTGTGGGTCCAATTATAATGTCAGAGGATTTACACTAATAGCTTCAATGAACGGCCGGGCGATGCAGCTTTTTTCTTTATGCTTGGATTTCATGGCTCCGCGCTCATGTAACACTCTTACAACAAAGACGTAAGTGCGCAGTGGTGCTGCAGGTTGGTCTGCTTTACACGCAACAAAGAATTTCTACTGTGGCAACTGCTTTGGCTGTGCATTAACATGACCAAATCCACAAATGAAAAGACAGTTGTTCCAAGCCCCATGTGAAGGCAACTGGGGACTTCTTTTCAGACATAAAAATACAGCTTAAAATCTAATAAAATGGCTTAATACAACTTGTCCAGTGTAATCCAAATCTTTGGAAACCCCGAGATCCCAAACTGATCTGAAAAGATGTTATTTACAATCTTAAAGCGGTCATTTTCACTGTATGTGCTAAGCTAAAAACATTTGCACGCACCCGCACTGCAAGGGCGTAAATATCGTCTTTTCAAATGAATTTTTCCAGTTTTAAAACGAGTGCCTATCTACTTCAGTTGCTCAGGAGAATGCTTTGGTGCTGTTTTAACGTGAAGCTCCAAAAACATTTGGCAGACTGTGAAACCTCCTCCAACTTTTTGTCAGCATTGGGGTGAGTAGATAGTGACTGAAATGTAATTTGGGGCAAACTGTTCCTTTAAGTGATATCATGCATGTGATGTAAGTTAACTATGTTACTGCTTTACTGTTGACTTTGGTTGGTTGCAACTACTCGAGGAAATACACGCTCTTTTTACACAATGGCGTGTAAAAAAAGGACCTCGGTCCAGTCAGGGATGATTTGTGGCGTTGTAAAATCTTATTACTCATTGTGAAGTGTTTGCTTGAGGGTTTTATTACAGGGAAGGCATGTTTTGAAAGTGGACGGACCGATGTCAAAGAGTCTTTGTTAAGAAGAAAGATGGCAGCCATAGCTGGAATTCCGCGCGTTTTCTTTCCGGCGTTTGACCTGTCATAAAAGTTGCATGTAGGTATGCACTCTGAGAGCATCACAAATACTGTAAATAAACTATTGCTGAAAAAGACTGTCAATCAGACCTCATTACGATGTAACAATATTGTCATCAGTGTGTTAAGTGGTTTGTCTGCTATCCATCATCTTCTTGGAAAACAGAAGTCAACAATGACTTGCTCAAGGACCCTTCAGAGGTGTGTTTGCTCCCGTGGGAGCTGGTTTGCAGACCTTCCCTTTAAAGGAATGTCGTCTCTGATCACCTCTCCACCTCGCTGCTGCATCACACTGGTCATTTCGATGTGAAATTATACATGAAGCAGTGTTTACACACGCGAGATAATTGAAAGGTTCACAGAAGAAAAAGAAAATATGTTCGGAATATTCTCAAACCAGCCTTCAGTTATTGTGAAAAACATTTCACCATGCACAATGCCGCAGTTACGCCTTCGACCATGATGACGAAGAAGTGATGCTGACTTGCTAATGTACTACAGAAAGGTTAAAAGTGCAGCAGAATCTGTCTGTGTTGTTGGTGCGGCTTAACAGCTGATGGTGAGGTCAAATTCATGGCGTCCCAGAGAACATGTGCTTAACTGTGGTTACGTTTCACACCACACCTCGTTGTTGTTTTATAATCTTAAAATATCTTTATTGCTCTTTTTATGGGCGTATTTATAATCCAAATGTATGGCCAAACCCCTAATATATAACACATGATGGGAGTCTTAGAACATTTTTATTTAATAACAAGTCTATGAACACACCTAACAAAAGACTACACTGTAAATAAAACTGTAAAAAAAAAAAAAAAAGAATAGCAAATATATTCCCATGGTAAGGGCTGCCAGAAATCTTGTAATAAGTCATTTTCCATGATTAAAATATAGTTTCAGCTTAACCTTTACCTATTCAAAACAATTGAAATGACCCTTAAATGTTATAAAACATTGTTGTGATACAAACAATCATCACATAACAGCATTCTCATGATGTAAAGATATAAGCAAGAGAAATTACCCTCTTTGAGTTATCAGACAGAGTTTGAGTGGTGCCTCTGAGCTTAATCTCTATTTAATGAAGTCTGAGCCAGGAGTCACTCAGCTGCTCCTTCATTTAAAGTTAAGACAGCAATGCTGTTCAGCTCCCAGTGATACAAGAGGCAATACAGCCCGGCTTCAAGCATTTCATGCAATGCAATTTAGTTGTCAAAATGTCATATGTACTGTAGGATTTCGTGACTCTTTGTGTTTTAATTTTGTTATACAAACCATTTTTTGTTGCTCAGCTGCTCCTTCGTTTAAAGTTAAGCCAGCAATGCTGTTCAGCTCCCAGCCGTGCTTGAAGCAATACAGTTCAGCCTCCAGCTTTTCACGCAAAGCAACTTAGACGTCATAATGTCACATGTAATGACAGAAATGACGGGCTCTTTGTTTTCATTTTGTCATACATGCTGCAATCCGGCCAAGGTGCAGCAAGTGTCGTATTCTGGTATTCATTTGGAAATTCTTGTGTTTACATTCTCTATCTCTATCACACTCCAGTCCGTCTCTAGCTGAAACCGGACTTTTAAAGTCAATGTAAACATGTAAGTTCGACTGAAATCATACTAAATCAAATTTGTCAAAGTCGGACTAACACACCCTGATGATGCAGTTGGAAGTTGATTTACTGTTTCGTGTATACACCTTAGTTGGACCTGAATTGGCTTTCAGGCGTACGCAGTCCCCGCGATGGGCCTTGACCCTGACATCGTCCATGGCATAAATCCATAGCATGAAGTCGGGTCAAACGGAAGAAGAAGAGGACGACGAAGGTATTAATACAATATATATATTTTATAATGTACAGCACCGAAAAGTCATTCGGTTTTCACTGTTTGCCATGCAGCCTGTTTGTCGCTTCTTAACTTGCTTGGTGTGTGACGTAGGTAACAGGTCAACCAGATGAAGGTTCCAGTAGCAAATAGCTGAAACGATGCATAACGCCACCTACCTCGGTGGAGTCGGACTTCCGTCAATAAATCGATTCTCCCTTGGTGCTTCTATACTGGGACAATGGCAGCCGTCCAATTAAATGGCCTAATCGAGCTAAGTTAGGCTGAAGTGTCCATGGAAACGTACTGACCGTTGTGACGCTGTGATTCTACCCTCTCACTGGAGTTACATAGTCCAGAAACAAGCGATACAGGGGAAGAGTAGCTGAGATAGAGACACCATTCACCCTGTTACAAGACACTCTACCACCACAATGATTTTGATGGTTTTATTATACGGTAAATAAGTTACGTAATGGTGTTTTAAGTGGCTTAATCATATAAGTCATGTAAGCCCTGGAGTGGAGTAACTACTACAGTGGTTACACAACATGTCCTAATATTGTTTATTGTTTGGTGTGATCATCTTTCACCAACCCGAAAAGTCAGTTTGCCACATTATGATCTTTACTTATAGTCACATTGGAGTGCCTGTATCCAAAACAAACAAGACAAGAAGAGTGTGGGAGGGGCACACTTCTCCAGGATGTGTGTGTGTGTGTCTGTGTGTGTGTGTATGTGTACTGTAAATAGCTGTACTGTACCGTGCATGTTGATGTGTTTCGGAGTTGTGCCTTCGGGGACGAGGCGTGGTGCACACAGGTGTAAAGAAAAGAGTGGAACGTTTCTGAGGTTGTGAAATGACACTTTAATATATTTTTCTTTGTTGTGTCACTCTCGCTTTCTGCAGAGTGGGGTGTTTTGTTTTTTTTTCCCAGAGATGAGCCGGAGCTGTTTGGAGTTTAAGCCTCCCTAAGGCGCACAAGCTCTCAGGCCTCGGCCATGTGTGACATCGCAGGACATTCCTCCCAGCGGCTTCCTGGCTTTCATGGCTCGGCCTTCATCACCATCCACAACACACACTTCCTTCCTCTGTGTTTGTGTGTATGTGGGCATTCAAGCTTCCCAAGTTCCACGAATGTTGCGTTTTTCTGTGCTGTATCCCCAAATGTGAGACTTTTAAAGAGACGGACGGACAGATAAATAGAAATGGAAAAATACCGACACGAAACGCTAAATAGAGTATGGGAAAAAAAAAAACAACCATGTTTATTATTTACAGATGAACTTTGCTGAACAATTTAAGGGTCTTGTTGTTTCTAAAAACAGCAACTGTGCGTTCTGAAGAAATTTGGCACCCAAGGGAACATTACTGTCAATTTTACATTTAGTCATTGGAATACTACACTTAACTTTGAGGAAATATAAAAATAAGTAGGCTTTTATTAATACCTATATTACCAAAATGAGGAAATAATTTCAAACCAAGACAAGATGGACTGAACTATAATCCTGATTAGGGCTGTCAAACAAAAAACAGATTTTCTCTGCACAGTTGTCGTCACCAAAAGAATTCATGGAAATTATAACATCTATAGAAAATTTGAAAGAAAATTCAGTCACATTTATATCTAACCTCATTTGTTGTGTGTTTTGTCGTGTCCATTTAAAATATGAGTAGGGAGGTGGAGAGAATTATGTGATAGAATGTTGAACTTCTGAGATACTCAAAATTATGAGATAAATATTGAGACTATATCTCAACTATGAGTTTTCTATCTCTTATTTCTAACTTTCAATCTCATAAATTTGACTTTGCATTCAACAGTTTTGACTTTATTTGTCTTTTAATTTTTTGCTTTACATCTCCTAATTTCATTGTAATTTGTACTTTTTCATGTCATCATATGACTTTTGATTTGAATTTTTTCTTTAAATGGCAAGAAATGGACGTCCATGGGAGAGAGAGTCTGTTGTCATAACTGTACAGAAAGAACAGGTCCATCATATTAATAGTGAAAAGCCAACTGGATTAACTAATAAACAAAAGATTCACAAGTCCTAACATCTGCCATCATTACAGTGTTGCAAGATTTTCATGTGTATTATTGATAACAATATTTTTAAACGATGGTTACCATCAATATAGATAGTTTATTGCTGAAGTCCTGATTCAGATTTTAGTAATTGCTTTACATAATGGATAACTAGGTAAAAAGTTAGTGCGGACATCAATTCAACACAACTCAGTGTCAGGAACAAAGACCACACCTCACCGTTCCTCTAATATTAACCCTTGGACCTCCCCTTCACTTCTCTTATCCCTCTGTCAATCTCTCATTCATCGACTCGCCCAACCTGCTATTCCAGCCATCTTATTTGCCTACATGGCATGGCGTTTGTCAGCGAGCAGATATTTAAAGTAGCCGACAGAGCCTCTAGAGACTATCGTCAAAAAAAAACCCTGGTGGCAGAAGGCTTGGCTGGCAGTTTTCACCTCCATCCCTGCCAACATTCTATTTACACGAGATGTGACAGGTGGAAATCTACTGTGGCCAACTGTTTTACGAGCGTAGCGCACACCTCTTTACACAACAGTCACCTGCAGCTGGATGCCTGCTTAACCTGTCAGATATAGCCAGCCACGCAGCAAGGTCACAGCGGCTTTACCTCTGTGCATACATACACCTGAACCTGTGCTTGACTTTGTTGTTATGTCTATAGCTCACATAGCATGTCAGTGAGGCAAAGCAGCGGAAAGAGGCTTGAACGCCTTTGATCGTGTCGGAACAAACAGCCAATGTGATGGCATGTTTTATGTCATCTTGTCAGTGAGTCCTCTGATATAGTGTGCCTGACAGGAGTAAGTCATGCATGACAAGATGTAGGCAGATACTGTATGTGAAAGGAACATATTGGAACATACCTGGAGGCGGTGAAGTGTGACATTGTGTGTCTGTCTATGAGACTCTTTGCAGTATATGTCAAGACATTCACACACACACACACACACACACACACACACACACACACACACACACACACACGTATGTAAACACGTCCTGACGATGCAACTGTCCATAAATCTCAGTCAACATGGTCTCACACACACACATGCACATGCTGTTACACGCTATGACTTTATGACAACACAAAATACTATACGATAATTATGACTTTTCATCCAGTAGAAATGACTTTTATCTCATAATTGCAATTTTTAAAATTTATTTTTTATCTCATTATTACGATGAATTAAGACTTTTGCATATCATAATTTTACTTTTTATCTCCTGATTTGTTTTTGTTTTAATCTAATGATAAACATACATGCACACACTGTTATTTCCTATGAATTTATCTGTTTTAAGTGTATTAATCCATTTTACATGCATAAAATGCGACACTACTTACTGCGTAAGTACTGCAATTGACTGGCCTCTGTACACATACAGGGAAGTTTATTCGTTATGGTGATAAAAGTCATGATGATTTGTAAGGCCAATCTGGTAACACCAGAACTAATATTTATATAGCTGATGTTCGACACACTGTTATCACAGCGTAGAACATCCTCTACAGATTTATGACTGTTATCGCCAAAGAAACAGAAGAAAACAGGAAAATCACAGTCTAGCTCCCTGGTTACCAAGAGTTTGGCAATGTGGTGATGATCAACACGGATCTAAGAGCTCTCTAATGAAAACTACCTCAACCGGCAATCATTTCATTCAGATAACCACAAGACTGTGATGTGCCACCACCCGTGGAAATATAAGTGTTTAATCGCCATGATGGAAGTTTTCCACGGAGACTAATCTCTCAACATTCAGCTCCATGATTGATTTCTGCTTCCACAAACATACATATTCACAAACACACAGTCAAATGAACACATTTTAATCCATTCACATTCAGTTTGAAGTTTCCTCTTTGTCAGACATTCAACACCTGGATGAAATGCACCAAAATCACAAGTCAAAGCCTTCAACCATCACTCAATTTTACTTTAATATAAACTAAACTAAAAGACCAAAATTCCACTGCCATGCGAGTGTCTCTGTACAGCTGTACCTGGACTAAATGCTACTGTTAGCATGCTAACAATGGCGTCTTTTCCACTGTCTGTTCAAGACAAGATGATATACTGTATATTGTCAAAACCACAATAGACGCTTTTGTGGTGCTTGCTTATAGAAGGGAGGCATGCTATTCAAAATCACACATCGGGGTGGCAGCATGCCAGCGTGGTTTGGTTCACTGTAAAAAAGCAAAACCGGCGTAATCACGGTTCTTCCTTACGTAGTATTGCAGGATCTCCGTAACAAGGGCTGATGATAATGCTGGCATGTTGATGTGTAACAGGTATGATGTTAACCATGTGCACCATCTTAGTCTAGCGTGTACACCTGACAGAGGTGCAAGATTGCGCGTCAGTTGATACAGTTTTTACAGTTCATCCTCTGGGGACCATGAATGTCTGTACCAACTATCACATATTTATTCCACAGCGCTCTTGAACATCTGTAGCAAAATTCATGGCAATCCATACAACAGTTGTCAGGATATTTTACAATCGCCCACAAATGTAAACCTGCTGGGGGCTATAGAGGAAAGGTCAGACGTTCACTGAAGTCAGAGGGATTCGTCCTCAGGGGACCATAAATATCTGTACAGAATATCATGGGAGTTCATCGCATAGTTGTAGAGATAAATCAGTCTGGAAAGGAAAAGTGGGCGGCGGACTGAAAAAATATGTTTTGTTTAAGAAGATATAACTGTTTTACATAAATGTTTTTCATTGAGTCATTGATAATGAATAAAAGGGACAAAATGATATTTTCCTCGTCTTCTTTTCTATACTATCTGATCTGTTTTATTTTTATTTCAAATAGCAGTCAGTGACTTTGTATGTGTGTGGTGAACGACTATTCTTCTAGGAGAAGTTAATGCTGTTTGTTTTCCACTGTAGAGGTCAAAGGGCAGACGGATATTCCTGAATGAGCAACACACACTCTGTCCCCAATAACACAGTCACACAAGCATGAGGCACAAACATAAACACAATGGATCAGTAAAGGTGACTAACCCTCAGTCGGGGTATTTATTTAGGTCCTCAGAGACTCTTAAACATGATGTGTGTGTTTGCACAGAGCAGGCCTATGTATACAGAATACTGAGAGAAAAAAATGCTGTGAAACCTTTTTATGTGTCCGGTCATGGGGAAGTTTCAAAACACAACATGTGAGACTGGAGCTTGTGAAAGTAGAAAACAGCAAAAAAACAATTGGCTGCATCATAAATTTTTGGTGAGTATAAAATGAAGTTGCTAATAACTGCTCATGAGCAGCTTTGTAGCCAACAATTCGTTAAAAAATTCCGTCCAAATTTCTCTCCAAAGACATCACATCCAAATCTGACCTTTTTCCTTGCACATTTTTCAAAGTATGGTAGAATATCTGCAAAATGTCGGCAATTATTTTCACATCAACTAATAATTGAGTGTGTGTTCTCTTTAGACTTGGTCGATGCCTTCGTGGTTCCCTCGGAGAGGACCATCAATTACAGAGAGCCTTTGTCTCGCTCCTCGCTGTGATCTCATTGTGTGGGAATCAACAATAGTCCCATGTGCGCAGCAGGCACCGGGCGACATCAGCATTGGCGCCTGCATGAGGTAAGACAGAACCTCACCCACCTCCCACACTCGTTCTCCCCCCCCCCCCATCACTCCTGCCATGCTCCAGCCATTCTCTGGAAACGCATTTAAAAATCACAAATGAGCTCACCGGCTACGTCAGTCTGTCTCATTAACTCAAATGGTTATGTTCATACACAAAGCTTGATCCTTGGTTTTACAAGATTAGTTTTGAATACAACTGAGATCTTAATTAACTTTTTATAAGCATTTTGTGATATTTTATGGATTTTTGTAAGAAAAAAAGCCTTTCTGGAGTAAAGTAACTGTGCAATGGCTAATTGTGGTTGCTCAAGATGTTTCATCCACTAATAAAGCAAGTCAAGACGTGTTACCCTAAAATGCACCCGTTTATGTGGAAATAACAATTGTATTGTCTCTTTAAAATATTGTATGTTGTTCTTATTATATATTCTTATAGTATGGGTTTTATTTTAGGTATATAAAGATAGTGTTGTGTCCAGATATGCATCTGGACACAACACTGATGAGAGCAGTCAAAACAATCCACTGAAAGACGCTAAAACGTCCAACATGGGTTTGTCAGGTTGGTTATTATGAGTGACTCTTTTATATCAACGACCAGGTCACCAGAATAAAATGTCAGCATTGTACGTTTCTGAGAACCACAGACACATGGCGTTTGTACGACTGCCAAGCGAGAGATCACTGTTCAAGACTACTTCGAGACCATTTTTCAACCAATACAAGGATATTTTCAATGAGACAGTGGGGCATTTTCCAGCCGTCTTTGTGGTGACCAAACTGCGTATTTTTCAGCCTTCATGTGATCTTTTCTAACCGGAATCGAGTGGGTTTCTTTGCCTTTACCTAACTAGACCTTGAGCACAAGTGTTGGCACAATATAAAATTAAAAAATGTAAACGTAAAGTTGAAACATAACCATGGTTTGCAGAAGTGAGCAATTCCAACATCCATGCTAGCGATTGGGTTGTCCTCTGATCCATGTTGATTCCAGCAGCTTTAAAGTTATATTTACATATTGAAATCATTGACCTAAATAAACTAATCAAGACCACGTACAAAGACTTTAATCTCATTGTGATTCTGGTGTTGACCCATGCACGCAGACCCCGCACATGCTCACACACATACACTGTACATATGTCAGCCTGACACTTAATACATACACACGCCCCCTAAACCCGCATAGGACTGACCAGAAACATAAACACTGGGATCTTACGCCACACACACACACTTTGTGTTATCCGATGACCTAACACTCGCGCTGGAGGAAAGGAAAACACAGATAGAGTGAGGTCTGTATTTACCCCTCCCATTGCTATAAACACACACACACACACACACACCCCGCTGGCATGCTGCCCACTGCATAGCAACACATTTAATCAACAAACACAAGAGGTCAGATTCTGTGCGTGTGTGTTAGTTTGTAGCCAGATTATCCCTTTTTTTTGCTTTATTTCTACTTGCCAACTTACCTCCCTCTCTTCCCTTCCTTTCCCCGTTTGAAGCCTCTCTTAAAGGAACAGTTTGACATTTTTTTTAACTTTTACTTGCTTTTAGAGAATCAAATGATGAATGCTGAATGCACAGACTTGATGCATTATACCCCCACCACACAAAGCCTCTAAAGCATTGTATATGTTTACGACGTTGTCCATGTTTATGTCTATTTTTATGTGAATGTCTTTCCACATGTGCGCGGCTGTGTTTGGCTGGGATCCAAGCACAGCACACAGCACACTAGAACCTCTGTGAGATTTAAATGAAGTGAGTGGAACCTCAAAACCGCGGCAGTTACATGTGCAGTTGATAAGCGACTCTGAAATTAAATCCATTTTTATGAATTCTGAGAAAAACCGTTAAACAGCTACATGTTTTTTTTTTGTTTTTTTTACGAGAAGGCTGTGTATTTAAAGTGGAACGTATGTGAAAAGATGAACTGGGATCCATAATTCTAGTGTGCATTTGTGTTGTATGTGTGTCCGCACTTGTGTGACTGAGTTATGTGTTGTGAGTAATATTGTCCCAGCAGGGGAGCCTCGGCGCTTGAGAGGGGGTTTCCTGTTTCTTTCTTGGCAGATACGGCTGGAACAAGTGGAGGAGGAACAAAAGTGTGACACAACACTTCGCCTTACGCTGTGTCTTGTGATTGTTTTGCTTGTGTACACTGTACAGAATATTACAGTGATTTTTCAGTAAATTACTGGCTGATAATTGCAGCAAATCCACAGGAGTGATCTGTCGTTATGTTAATAATAATGATGATTCAAATCAAAGTGAAAATACATAATTTTGTGTACCCCACCATATTTACCTGTTATCACGTTAGCCTATGTACCTTGTTGTACCACTTATAGGTCTGTTAGCATGTTCGCATTTGTTAGCCTTTTAGCATGTTCGCATGTGTACCTTGTGACCACCTGTAAGCCTGTTTGCCTGTAGGACTAGTAGCATGTTAGCCAGCGGGCCTTGTTGGACCACTGACAGGCCTGTTAGCCTGTTAGCTTGTTGTTAGCCTTTTAGCGTCATCGCATTTGTATTTTGCTGTAAAACTACAATATTTCATTGCTGAATCACTGTATGGTGCTGTGCCCTTATTACAGTTGCTCCTTCTAATATAACTGTTTAACTTTTTTTGGTCTATAGTCGCTTTATCACACTTGAATTCAAAGTTGCAGCAGTTTACTGAAATATTCCACATAAATGCTGTCATGCAGTGTTAAAGCACAATTACAGTAGTTTGTGAAAATGTACTGTGAAAACCCGCTCAGGTCAATATTTCAAGGAGGACCATATTTAGTTTGACAAATTATTTCTTTATTAAATATACGTCATGGCAGGTCCAGAGTAAGTCTTTCATTGGTTGAAAAATAACTTCCAAGTACATTATGGACTCAAAATATACCACTCAAGTGGAAGAGAACGAGCAGACTTGCATGTTTATGATGAGAACACTTGTGTCTTATTTCTGCTGTGCGTCACTCTGTGACACAATAATTGTGGGTTTGTTAAAGAGAGAGAGCAGGAGACACGAAGACTGGTATGTGTGTGTGATAATCTAATTGTTTATATATGGTGGGATCTAAAGTTTCGTCTGGTACCACTCATCCTAGCTGTTTTTCACACACGCTCCACTTTGTAAACCCTCTAAAAAACTTTGCACGTTTCCGCACACACACGCACAAAATAGCAGCGAATTGAGCCCTTTTCCCGTAAGGCTGTTTTGGATTCAAACCGAGTGAGCTGTCATTTCCCCCCGACCAAAATGAAAAGAAAACACACACTCCCCCCCTCAGACAGGGGAAGAGGAGGAAAGGCAGGAATGGACAGAAATGAAGAGGGGGTAATAAAGAAAAAAAAGAGAACAAGAAGATAAACAGGAATGTATGGGGAAGAGGAAGAGACTGAACTGGGGAGAGAACAAAAACAAAAGCAGAGAATAGAAAGTAAATACTGCATATCCAATTTGGAAATGAAATAAAATGAGTACAGACACGCTGACTTGTGTCTTGAAAGTCTATCTCTTTAAAAGTAGATAGGTAGTAAGACTAAATACACTTGAAACAAAGACAGAAATAGAGTTTGAACACAAGTGGATACTACTCAGGAACATGTCTAAAATATTTCTGCTTGGCAGTGATGTCAAGAAGCTACTATGTCAATAAAGCCGATTACATAATACAGGTGTTGACAGTCAAATGTGTTTCTGTTATGAGATGACTGCAGGAATGATACCAGCAATGATTTGAGCAATAGGCCAGGGATCAAAATATGTTATTGGGGTGTCAACCAATCTATTCAAACACCACTAGTCTCAGATGGTGGCAGCAGTATCAGCCAAAAGCCATTTAAAAAATACCAAACTTAAGCATTTTTCATGAAACTGAGCCATTGAATTCTGATGCAAGTTTAGACGCCCCTGCCGCGTTTTTAATATCTATCCGTATAAGCGTGGATGTTGCCTCACACAGGTGCCGTTCACACTCGGCGCAACAGGATATGAGGCGGGCTTGCGAGCAAAAAGGTCAGGGGTTAGATTCCTGGAGCAGCAGGATAAATCTGGGCTGGGAAAATGAAAGGGCAGCACTTGCCTCTTCCTCATTCCCACCACTGAGATGCCCTTTAGCAATGGCCTTTCCAGGTGTGTAACAGTGTAAGCGAGTGTGAGCTAATCCTGAGAGAAGAGCTCTGAACTCCGGTGTGCTTTGAGGACATATTGGCAACTGACGGCCCCTGCCTTGTCAATTTTGTAATGTGGTATAGCGAGACCACGTTCTCAGCTGATGACACCCATAAGGTCTTAAAATGTTGATACAAATGAATCTACTTTATTTAAATTTGCATTTTGCAGGATATGTAAAATATCTACATCTTTAAAAAGTAATTATTACAACATGTAAGGAAAAGTTTTAGTCTAAAGGTAATGTTGGTGATCGGTGGCTACAAGCTACCAAGAGTCGTGACGTTCCCACAAACTGTATTGTAATAGTTACACTACCTACAAACTTGCCTCCGATTAGGGACTGTTGTGACGCCAGGTAGCTAACTTACAGCACATGTAATGGAATACATGCTCCACCTGTGTTCTGTTTCTGTCATAGCGTACAAATACATGAAACATATTTGCCATAGTTTGGACACACAGAGCCAATATTAGATGACACACTTACACACCTATTGCACAACAGCAGTCATTAAAAGATGAGGCTCGGTTGGGTCTCAGATGAAAGTTTCCTGGAATCACACACACGCAGGCGCACACACCCACACTCACACACTTTCTCGTACTTCACACCCACACTCAGAATGTGGCATTTGCCATGAAGGGGCCAAGACGGGGTTACACACACACACACGCACACACACACGTAATGTCAAAGAGAGGTAGCAATGTATTCTGGGAGGTGAGAAAAGTGGGAAGGAGATGAGAGGGACGGTGGTCATGGAGGGACATGCAGCACCAGTCGATACAAGAGAAACTATTCTGATACAGGAAAAACAGCATCTGAGACTGCGGTTTAAATACGTTGCCACTTTTGTTGTGAAGCACGTAGGCCTGTTGTTATGATCCTCTATTAATATGGTCTTTATTGTTGTGTGCATGACTGACGTGTGCGACCGGCCTTGAAGTGACCCTGCCCTCCTGCATTCTGTCACAGCCGCTCAAAGGCCGGTTGAGACTTGTTCACATTCAGGAGGTGTCACTCTTGAAGGGTTGATGTGCTTTAAACTTTCATTTTGGTTTCGCTTCTCAGACAGGAATCCTAGTTTGCTTTACAGAACTGCTGGGCGCATTATGGAGCCGCTGTAGTCCATTGGCCGACTTAATGTAATCCAAACAAGGCCAGCTTCAAATCTTTTCCACCGACTTTGCATGCGTCCACTGTACAAAGCCGATTTCTCTTTGTGCTCCGGCTGAATGTTTGAATACGCCTTCAGAAGATCAATTGGAATACAAATTTGTACAATATAAAAGTGGGTGTGAAGGGAGTTGGTTCTGGGTGAGGGATCACGCAGTTGAGTTCGTGTTCCTCTGTCAATGACTCACCAATGTACCTGTTCTCAAAGTATTTACTCCATCAACCGGCCAGATTTCACGACTGTACACAGGAAGAAACGGAAGGGTGCATCAACCACTCCGGGATCGCCCTCCTCACCTTCGAAACATGACCGCCATGCTTAGGAAGGCTGTGTGATTCCTATTAGCTCTGTGTTAGCCCTCCACGCCCTGCTGCTGCGCCCTATACATAGAGGGTGACTCGGAGGTGTAAAGCCTTCACACCATGGAAATAGATTCATCATAGCGCTCACACAGACTCCGCGCAAAACCTCATAAATCCATTTTTGGCTAATTACACGCTTTCCTTTGGACTTGATTTGAAGCTATGGTGAGTGCATTGCGTCTGGATGGAGAGAGTCAGCAGAGGAAGCACAAATCCAAACTATATTTAAAAGTCCTACTGTAGGCGTCTGGCATGTAAAGATTCCACCTCACAGCGGATTGTATAGCACCTGCTCATATCCAAATGGGATTTAAAGGGTAGGTCCACGTTGTTCAGGTCAAGTTCATGTGATCACTAAAATCTCTTAAGGACTTGTTGATCGTGTGAAAATCCCGGACCCCCTTTGTGTGTTACTTCTACCACTGGAGGTCTCTCTGTAAAAAAACAAAACAAATGGCAGAACTCGCGCGGCATCATGGGAGTTGTTGTCTTTGCTGTCAAACAACCACCACTGCTGACGATCTATCCAAGTGACCAAGTGGCAGCAATGAGTATCGTCGAGGTATTGTTTCTAAGTTCTATTCATGTTCCCTGAATACCAATTCAGATGAAATAAATCTGAATTGTACCCAAATTTCAGTACCTAATGAAAAAAGTTTTTCTGGGTTCTTCCGAGTCTGCGAGCAGTCTGCATGTGTTACACTCGAATTTGTAACTTTTTTAAATTCTCATTATTACAGTGCTGAATAAAGTAGTAAAAAAAAAGGTATTGAATCCCAGATACTGCTACTGGTACCATATTGGTTCAAATCTCGGAGGTACCCAACCTTGCATGTGATGAACTTTAAAGATTAGCGGCTGTATTTCCTAGTTGGTTGTGCCATGTGAGTGTATGAATGAGCTAAATCTATAGCTGGTACTCCAGAGGATCCGTCTCGTAACTCTTTTCACACCGTCACTGACTTTAAAATATACGACACCTGCTGCATCCTAACCCCTTGAGTGCCATTACAAGCGACATGACAAAGACATACGAGATGCATGACGAAGTGATCATTGCATCAATCACAAACCACCAACCTCGTGCGATCCGCAGCTGGCACACAGGATGCGTCTCGTGCTGAGAGAGCAATTCCTTAAACACACATTCGTGCTTATACAACCACACATGTGCGCATACATCTGCTCATTTCCGGCAGATCGCACACTTCTCCCCTCACATCTGTCGACGTATGATTAAGTAACCGCGGTCGAAGCGAATAGTTGTGGCGAGGACTTGGCAACCATGAATGTAAACATTTACATTCTGAGCCACATGATATAATCAGTAGCTGTAGTGGCTGACGGTGGCCAAATGGTGCTACACGGATTATCTGTGATTAAAAGGAGCAAAGGCCTTCCGGCTCTGCCAACAGCCACGGTGGTCGCAATTCACAATCCATATTAGCCGTTTTAATTCTCGCTAATTGCTGCTGAAATGTACACCAGGCCTCTGCTTCTGCTGCTATAACTCCGTTCTATGGTTTATTGCCAGCATTAAAGGCTATAACCAGAACACTTTCTGCAAGAATTATCCCCAGCATTACAGATGTGCTTTACAGGACAAAATATTCATATTAGCTTCTATATTTGCATATATATTATTAATAATGTTGGCAAATTTCTCACTTATATGTGAGCGTGACTCATCAAATCATGAGAAGGAAACTCGAGGATTGAAGGTATCTGTGTTCGTGTGTGTGTTTGTGATATTTCCGGAGTTCAGCTGAATGAATGAACAGAACCGGCATTCACGAGAGGTAAATTTGGAGGTGGTCAGCGAGCAGGTAAACAAGCTTATTTTTGCTGTTGCATAAATCCAGAAGGTACAACTGCAGCAACTGTCACCCTGCTGTCAGGGAGAGAAATCTTAGATAGGAGTTTTTTTTACTGAGAAGCATTCCTGTTTGGGGAGTTTAATCACTTATCAGTCAACTTTATACATTTGCAAACTTTTTTTGTGACTTTTTAAAATCAATTTAGTTGATTTGCAATGCGGATTTTTTCAAAGTTGTAGCAAGAAAGAAGTCAAGAAACCCCTCGTTGGTTATCAGGGCCACACAGAGACCTTTAGAGGGGCAGGTGGTCAAGGTTAAAAAAAGGGGCTCATGTGACTAGAGCTGCAATGATAAACGGAACTAAAATGTATTGCCAACTATTTCGATAAGTAGGTGTTTTTCTTTTTGTTTCAATCCCCTTTGTTTACGAGGAACCTCTCGGCAACGCATTGAAATCCTTGATAAGAACAGGAAAGTATGCTAAACATGAAAATAATAAAGGATACACACAGTTAAAACTGGATTACAAAACAAATTGTTAATGACATTAATGGTGGACCCCCGTTAAAAGGAAACCCACAACAGTGCCTTCTGCCCCTATGGTTGATAAAACACAATAAAGTGCCCCCCCTGATAGAAAAACAATTTTCCACCACGTCTCGGTGTGCGCTGGTGCCCCAACACATACAGCTGAGGCCCTTTTTTTTTATCACCCCTGCATCCAAAAATCATACTGAGTCCGCCATCAAATGTCACAAATATTTATCTCAGAAAAGTACAGCTCTGTCTTTGTCAAATATAAAGCTTCCTCTACTAAAAGACCAGTTGAAAGGGAAATGGTAGAACAGCGCTATGGAACACACTTGATTGAAAGAGATGTCACGCGGTACAAACTAGCAAAGAGAGAGCTATTTACAACGACTTTTTTTGCCTGAGGAAATTACCAAATCGTATGTGCTTCTTGACCAACAGCAGCGATACTGAATGAACAGAATTTGAAAGGGTAAAACTCTCTTGGTTTAGGTTTTCTGTCACCCATAACACTTTAAGTACTGCGATTCTTGTATGTTTAGTGTGTCATGTCGTCTGAAGCATATGGGACTTTAAAGAGGCACTTGGTAGTTTAAATCTGAATTTAAACATTTACAATATTAATGAGGGAATCATACAAACTCAAGGTATTTATTTCTTCCATAACCCAATAAACAAGCTGTCAGAGGAAACTAAGTTCCCCAGAACACTGTTTGATGCTAGAAAAGTGGCAGGGTCCGCCACATTTAAACAAAGTAAAACAGTATGAAACTGGTTTGTCCTTTAAGGTCAGTTTGTTTAATCAGATTATTCAGATTATTTAGTTTAATTTAGGCACCAAAAAAACTACATTTTTCTCCTCTGATTCAAGTTTCTTCCCCACAGCTACATACTGCACCTTTACACCTTTACATAAACCCACTCTGAACTCCTTTTTTCTCTCCCCCACATCTGTCACTGTCTCCATCATACACCCACACACACATACACATACCAACTGACATTTTTTTAGTCACACGCACACACACAGCTCTTCTTGAGTAATAGCACTTTGTTCACTGGAGACTGTGCGGCTAAATATACCAGTAACTGATAGCCCTGCTGGTTTAGGGGCAGAAGTCCTGCCGGCCTTGACATTGATACGGAAGATGAATTGCAACAGACACCAGGGAGAGGGTGTGTGTGTGTGTTTTTGTGTGTGTGTGTGTGTGTGTGTGTGTGTGTGTGTGTGTGTGTGTATAACTGTAGCGAATGATGAGTCGGAGGATTATTCAAAGAAAGAAAACTGCTTTGAACGATGCCAAACAAAACTTAACCAAAGGAAAAAAAACCTACAAATTTGATTCTTTTAAAAAATCCAACTAAAAAGCACAGTGAAAAGTGTCTCCAAAATATTTCAGGTCACCAACTCTGCCTTCTTGGCATTAGTGAGTACCTGCTCTGTTGACCCGCTGCCCCATTAGAGGACTTTATTAGCCCTTGCACCCGGGCCCTAATTGATATTTGATGGACGCTGCGATCGTAACTTAGTCTCAGACACTCGGACGAACCCGGTGAGCCACACAGCAGCCCTGTGATCCTCGGCTCTCACATAGACAGGACATACCACAGCTCTGCGGCAAAGCTAAGACAGGAGCGGCGATTCAGAGTGGCAGATAGACCAGGAGCGAGAGGACGGGGACGTGAAAGTGTCAAAGGGAGAGGGTGAGAGGGAGAGAAGGCCGTTGCTAAGCAGACAGAAAAATGCGTCCAAATTCTCTCCCCGTGTTTCTTACGTCCTATTTCTGTCCTCTCTCCTTCGATTCCACACATTTTTTTCCCTCCATCTTTTCGGGTGCACTCACCTGCAGCTGGCCGCCGGCTGGCATGGTGGACCTCAGCGATGTCAGGTCGATGTCTCGGCCCGTCTCCCCTCTCTCGGTCTTCCCAAGTCCCTGCATAATAAGACCCCGAATGAGCGAGCAACCAGGAACGCACACACACACACACACTCGCACACCAAGCGTGTTGCCCCCACAGCGGCGAAAATGCTAATGCAAGGATGGCAGTGGCGGTTCTGAAAGAAAATGACCCTGGACGCCAGGCACCAAGCACCAGGCAAGGCCAGGGAGGACAGTGGAGGGACAAACAAACGGCTTATTCACCCCATCGTAGTCTCTCCCACCCCCCCTTCTCTCTCTCTCTTACTTTCCACTCTTTCAGCATGTCTCTTTCTCCTTCTGTTCTCCCTAACGTTCCAAACCTAGGTTGGAGAAATGGACCATCAGACTGAAAGCCAGGCAAATATTGTCAGAGAAGTCCGTCTTGTGCCTGTCCATGACTCGGCCAGCGCACACCGGGTTGCATCTATTTGTGCCTGTTTGCCCAACAAAAACATTCTGCTGTATTTCCGTTAAGTTAACTGAGGTCAGACGTCTTCTCGTAAAAAAGCACTGAGGCTCCACTGTCAGGAGTTTACTGCTCTCTCACCAAGGGGAGCCCAGGCTCCCTAACAGGGAACCAAAGATACCACGGTCATGAGAGGCCGGGCCGAGTGCCACCTCAAAACCCAGGACTAGTAAACTGGAAAGTATCTGCGTGGAGAGTGAATACGTGTTCTGTCGGCAACCTTCATTTCTGCCGTTTACCGTGAGCTAACATTAGCCACCATGAGCGAGAGGTCAACCTAGACCAAGTCGGGCTGGATTCTTGAATCTTGGGTGTGTTTAAAGGGGCTCTGTGTGACAATTTGAAGCAATTTACATGTGTGAATAACTTTTTTATTGGCCACTCATGAGCAACCTGTGGACGATTTGTATAAGTTGCTGGACTGTGGATGTCTTTGTGAAGGACACGGGTCGGATTTTCCGCGACACTCCAAAGGATGTGACTTTCTGCACGTTTCTCCGCTGCCTCGTCCTCTCAACACCTCTTTCCGCTCTACTAGCAGGGAGCAACGGTAGCGAATGTGAGTTTAGAAAGTTCAAGGAGGCTGCTAACATAAACTAACAACCGGCTTCCACAGTTCCCCTCGTTACGTCCTGTCGCTTTAAAAGAGCCGGTTGCATTTTCTAGCTGCAACCGTTAACAACACGCACATACTCTGTTTTATGGCAATCCACATACAGGCACGGCTCGTGAAACCGACAATTCAGACGCAGTCGAAGGCACTGCTGAAGCGAGCGTGTGTGATTCTCCTAAGTGAGTTTTATGGAATCAGTGTAGGTTCTGACAGAATAAAAAAAACAATTCACATCTGAAAAAACAAGCCCGTCAGTCACATCAGCGATTAACCTGAAGTTGAAGCATCCAAACCAGTCTTGGGCAATATCTGTGATACCTTTATGACACATTGTTTAAACAATTAATCATGAACTCAGATTGTTTTTTCTTCGCTTTTTAGAGAAATCTCTGTGATTCTAAAGTAGCATACAGTAATTCATTTACATTGGGAAGTGGGCAGTGTCAATGATTATGGGCTGTGGATGGATGTTGTAGGATGAGATTCTAATTTTAAAAATGGGGCCTCTCATTTCAAAAAGACATGCAGACATTGGACATGAACGAGCATTCTGTGTGAACTGAACTTCGAGCGACACCAACCCCGAGCGACAGGCATCATGTTCAAATACATACAAGCGGGTGTCCTGATGGGAGCGGTGGCTGTCAACGGTGATTAAACACACTGCTGCAAGCTCATAATCCTTGAAAACAAAAATGATCACCTCGAAAGTCAGGAGTTTCATTTGGTTAAGTGTACCACACACACACACACACACACACACACACACACACACACAGGATAAAGGATGGTCATCTGGTAACTGGTGTATCAGTTTACCTTTCATTTGATTTCAGGTTCTTCTCAGTTTTTGGGACTATAAATGGCCTACTGTATCGCTCATCTTGATATTGCAATGAAGTTTAATTAAAGGATCATTTCACCCAAAACAGTCTTTATCTACTTACCATGATGCCAGTGGACAGTCGGGTGAAGATTCGTAGTCCACAAAACACTTCTGGAGCTTCACAGCAAAACAACAATGCAACATTTTCCTAAACAATGGAGACAGCTGGGGACTTGTTCTAAGATCCCAAATTTAATTAAAAAGACAGCATTTTGTCCCAACGCACAAGCGTGTGAAACCTCTTCAGACAAGGACCACGCTAATGCGTTTAGTGTAGCGGCTTCTGTGAAGATTTCAGTTAAGAAAACTGTTCTAAAAAAACATCGTTTCAATCTAAATTGGGATCTCTGTGAATGGATTATGCCGGACAAGCTGTGCGGAGCCATTGTTATATTTTTCTCAGTTGTTTTTTTGTTCTCATCTACCTCAGATGTGAAGAAGAATGCTGCAACTCTGTTTTCCTGGACTACAAAACCTCCTTCCGACTTTCCTTCAGCACAGGGGTGAGCGAAATTTAACATTTTAATTTCTGGGTGAACGTATCCTTTAGATTTAGCGCTGTAATTCCTTTGCTTTATATTCAGCAGCCCTGACTTCATTTCGAAGCAACGCTCTAAAACGGCAGCTACGCAACACAAAGCCCAAACACAAATGTACAGAACGGCTCATTTTATATGTGTGTGTTGGCACAGCCTCGGGGTCTGAGCTGTTGTCAATTTTCTCTCCAATAATGGATAATGCGTTTCCTCTCTTCAGTTCATAAAAGCTGAAGCATCTGGCCCCTTTCACTTCTTCTTTTTTTTTTTTTTTGTTGCTCTTCACACATCTCAAGCTTCCAGGAACTCGCCTTACCTCAGCTGACACTGTCTAAGATTTTTGTTTTTGTGGTTTTCCAGAATAGCTCTCCTGCTGTCTCTCAGGGATTGGTGGGGGGTGGGTTTGTATAGTGGCTATCCAGTGGCACATTGCGGAGCGTTCAGCTCGTGCGCGCAACCGTCAGACTGTTCGAGCAAACAGATTCCGAGTTAATCCCGAAATGAGAGGTTCAAAACAAACCATCAAGCCCACAGATTTCTTTACTTCAGCGTTCCTAGAAACTGAGAGTTTACACGAGACACCGATTATTATGCACAGCCTCCTCATTCTTTTCCTTCCTGGAAACAGAGAGTCTTAAGACGACGCCAAGTATACTTTTGCCAGGTCTTCCTAGAAAGAACAACTGCTGCGCAGCTGAAACGCTTTAAGCTATATAGATAAACATCTTTACACCATCTCCTGTGTGATGTTTTTGACAGACAGCCAAGTTAAATGGCCGATCCTGCTGAAGAGAAGGCCGTCTCTAAACACAGCGGAGATGAACAGGTATTTTTGGGTGAAGGCCGAAAAAGGCGGCGTGCGTCAAAGGCATTCTCGACTGGTTCGTACATGTATGTGGAAGCTAAACAAGAGACTGTAAAGCCCATACCTGTAATTTTGCTTAACCAGTATTTTTTCCAGGATATATAAAGCCCTCTGGGGCTTTGCTCCACTTCTGCTCTTGTTGTTGCACTCTTGCTTGACAGCAAACAAAGTTGTGAGGCGGTATTGCAAAACACTAACAGAACCTGCTACACAAGCTTTCGGTTTACTCATCTCTTTATCCTGAATGGGAATAGCTTTTATGTCTATATAACAGTTATTCATAACTTTCCAAGCAAGTGGATTTAGGTTGCGATTTGCCTTGAGCCATCGAAATCCATAAAGAAAAACAGAAAAAAAGTCTTGTGATGTTTGTGAGCACAACGCTGCCGGGCACAGGCGAGTGAATTAATGGGGTTTATGTGATAAGTGGCCACTTCCAGCGGTAAATGCAAAGACCTCAATCAAACCCGGTTGCTCGGATCACAGTGGGCTGTTTTAAATTTGCTTGCACAACAACTGCAGGCATGTCACTGGAAATGAGCTCTTAGTGAGGTTGAATTTACAAGCTGACTTATAAGAACATGGGTGGGAAAGTGATGACATTTAAGAAAACACATAAACTCATTTTTTTATACATGTTGCAAGCGCGTTTCCTGCAAACACGAAAGATATTTTGATTAAGCACGGCTGCATTTTTAAGTGTGTAAGAAATGGCCAACGGTCAAATTCAAACAAATAGGGGCAGTATATCACGGGAGTCATTGCTAACTGCTGCCAACTGTACCCACCGCTAGCTTGTAAGCTCAGATAGCATGTAGCTAGCTGCTATATTAGCAGATTCTGCCTGAAATGGGAGCTTGGACCACCAATTTGGGATTGTTGGTGTTGTTTACTGTCAGACTATCACCTCTTGAGGTATAATGTGGCCAGGGGCTAGCTGGTTAGCATGCTAACTTCAATAGATATCCCTGTAACCGAACACATCTACAGAAAAGGTTTATTTCTTCACATTCTCTTGATAATTTCAGTCAAAACAGGAGGCATTACTAGAGTAACCAATTGCTGCTGCCAAGGGTAGCTGCTGTTAGCTAGTTAGCTCATTTAACCGTGCAGCTAGCAGTTCAGACCGGGAGCTCAGGATCAGGTGAGTGCTAGCTTCTTTCTCTTAGCATGATATCATGTAGCTACCCTTAGCAAAAAGTAGTTCATTCAAGTGTACTACAAGTATACTTATTTTATACTAAAACTGAGGCAGTATACTTGAAGTGTACTTTTTATATACTACATTTTATATACTTAAGAAAAGCATAGTAAAGTATACTTGGCTTATACTGAAAAGTATAAAGAATAGTCTAAGACTAAGTACATTAATACTTAGACTTATACTTTAATACTAAAGCTTATACTTGTACTTTAGTATACTGCGGACTGTGGCGTGAATGTGTTTGTGAATAAGATTATGTGTAAAACGGTTGCGGGTTAATTCACATCCTTGTTCTGTGGTTAAATTGTGTTGAATTAACAAAGATGATAAAAATGTTGGCACCGTGAGTGAAGGGGTGTTTTCCAGGAGAGACTTCCCGCCTGTTAAACTGTTGGCAGGTATGGTAATTAATGGTAAATCTCTTGCTAGACCTTGCCACATTGTAAGTGCTAATACTTGCTAATACTTGCAATATTCTGATGTAAGCACATAACAAGTTGGAGTCATTGATTGTGCTACATCTAATTTAGCAAAAATAAAAAAGTCTTTCACTAGGCATTACCCCTGTTATAAACTTACATGTTAATAAACTGTAAATAAATGTGGACTAGAAGTATATACTTAGTACACTAGTAGTATATACATGAGTATACTTCTTGTGTACTTGAAAGTGTACCTCTGTAAACTTAAAATGACTTTATAAAGTATACTTGAAGTATACTTTTATAAACTTAAAATGTTCCAATTTAGTCCGAAGAAGTATTAAATTAGTATACTTTCTAGTATGCTACAAGTACATGGTCCATAGTATACTTGCTATACTTGTACTTATACTCAAGCATACTTAATAAAATGAACTTCAAGTATACTACTTTTTGCTAAGGGTATTTAGTGTTTGAGTTTCGTTTTACAGGGTTGCCATTTTACAATGAGTTAGGTGGAAGCGTCAGTTAGCCGGACGGCACTGTCATCAAACTTCTGTCGCATAAGGTTAGGTTAGCATAATTTGGTAGCTAGCTTCAGCTAATAAAATAGAACAGTGGTTGTCTGTTCAGCAAACAAAATCAAAGAGGCATGAAATTGTGAGGCATGCTCTCATTTACTTCTGCTTTAAATTTGGAGTCATTGTTTTAAAAATGGCAGATTATTTTGTGTTTTAAATCTGCTGCTGTTGTCTTTGCAGACAGCGTGTGTACCGTAACGGTGAGGGCAGGCAGAGCAACAGTGACTGTGAGGCTACTTGGTGAGCAGTCAATTAAGAGTCTAACATGTTGAGAATGACTTGAGACTTGACTTGGACCTTTTCAAAGACTTAAAATCGGCTGCGGCGACGCGTGACACTTTGTGTAATGATACTGACTGAGGCAGACACAATCCTCCCTCTGTCTTTGTCACTCCGTCTCTTTGTCGTGCTCTCGCTCTGTCTCGCTCATTCGAACTCTCATTCTCGTTCTCGCACACAAAGATAGGGCTTCAGCAGTCGAGTGCCAGGCTGCGCTGACCTCCCGCTTTCTACCTCTGTCCGTACGCACACACGCACATACAAACGCACACCAGCCAGACAGTGCCAGTCTCTCATTCTGGCGATGATAAAAGAGCCTTTATGCTTCATCATCGTGATAAAAACACACACACACACACACACACACACACACACACACACTCCAACAGACACACTTGCTCAACAGGTAGTTTATGACACCGGACGATAGCAGTGGACGCAATCAGATCCCATGTGCCAGCAGACACACTACAGCAGATATGTAAACATATGCGATTAGACCCGCATTCATATTCAAACGTACGCGAGTGAGTGTACCTTGGGATGAGGGTGCAGCTATTACATCACAGACCAAAGTGCCATTTGTGTCACTGACAGACGTGCAGGTGCTCATGTGCTTTCATGTAGTTCACCTGCTCGGCCAGACTCTGTGTGTGGTGGTTCAACATATACACTTACAGGCTTCCCCTGCGTCTTCCTCGGACAGAAACATACAGCATATTCTATGTTGAGTGAAATGAACAATCCCTTTACGTCACACAAACACACATGTGGAGATAAAAGTCATTACATGGCATTTTCTTCTGCGACTTAAACAACAAAGTGGAACATCTTAAATACATTTTTTGGGTGAAAGTAAGTAACACACGTTATTTTTTGCCTGAAAAACCTGCTTTTTTAAAAAAAATTGTATTGTATGTGTTTAATACAAGAATAGCCTGACATTTTGGAAAATATGCCTATTTACCTTCCCACTTTCATATCTGCACCTTAAATGTCCAGTTTGGGGGATTTAGTGGCATCTATGGGTGAACTCCTCGGGGAAACTCTGCCCTATGGTGGCTGCAAAGAATGCCAGAAGTAAATGTTGCGTAAAAGCGTCAAAATATCTTGTTTAACGTGAAAAAGTCTTGTTATAACAATACAGTTTTCATTTGTGAATTTTTTTTCTTTTTCAGGCAGCAATGTGATTCTGTATATTGCAACCTGCTTTTTAAGGAGAACACCAAAGAACACGGAGGAGAAAACAGGGTTGTTATGAAAATGGGTCAGCAATTGATTCCTGCCATAAGCGTGTGTCTTCCCCGGACCCCTGCAGCACCCATTAAACTCTTTTTATAGGACCAACACTGTGATTGCACCAATTTTGATGCAGTCACAGCAGGAGGGCTTTGATTAAAAATAAACGTTGGCAAGACGTAATCAGGCAGTGAGAGAGACGGACTGCAAACAAAAGTAATCACACATGCGCACAGACGTGCGCGCGCGTGATATACAACCATCTAGGAGGAAAAAAAATGCTTTAGTTGTACTCAAAATTATTCCGATTTCAGCTTCAGATAAAAAGCGACTTATTTGTGCACACGCTGGATGCACACACAAACACACACACACACACACACACACACACACACACACTAGGGTTGCATGTTTTCTCGTGACGTTGCTACACCCCAGGAATACATTACTTATTTCATGGGAAACAGGAAATTAGATTTGAAAGCAGAACAGCAGATAATCGGAAAATGGCGCATACCCCCTCATTTTGTGCTGTCATTCTCAAACACTCATTAAATGACCTGGTAATATCTTCCACCTGTTGAGTGCCCCTCTGCGCTCATATTTTTTGGCAACTGGGACTTGCATGCCCGTCATTGTTAAGCCCACTTGTTGACCCACCCGCACGTTTCATCTTGCATTTGCAGCTTTTTTTGCAGGATTCGGCCTCATGGCTTTTACTGCAAGCTGCCATTTGAGCATGAATGATAATAAGTTTGAACTATTCTGTTACCCATAATCACTAGATTTCAAGGCCATATAGTATTTGTGACAGTTGTGGTGTGGACAGTGCAGACAAACACACACATGCTTCCCACAGTTATTCCCCTTCAGTCCAAAGGAGTCAACCGTACCATATTTCCAAATCCTCTGCTTTAACATGATTTGATAATAGTTTCATTGCCACTGACATTCCCCGCATTGTTTCAGCCACCCTACGAAATTATGAGGTTAGACGAACAAAACAGGCGGGTATTATTTGCTGTTATGTTTTGCCCCGTAGGCAAGCCATTACAGTAAAATGCTAATGAAGCAGGTTGGAAACATGGCCAAACAAAGCCGTCCTAATGGGGCGAAATCAAAGTATGTAATTATCTTCTTTGCTTTTCTCTTTTCTTTAACCGCTTAAATCACTTTTTGTCCTCCTCTCCTCTCCTTTCCTCTTCTTCTCTCCTCTCCTCTCCTCTCTTTCATAATTACACCTCAAAACCAAACCACCATGTCATATTTAGCCTACTGCTCGGCCCCCAGGGAGAGAGGGAGAGCAATTTGGCCGTTGGGGGGGGGAGTCATGTGTAAGAACATGTGGAGATATATTTTGTTTGCCCCGAGAAGAATAATGGGGCTCTTACAGGCCTGTGTGGGGGGGAGACACCTGGAACCACAGAGTGACTGCTAAAAAATGACACAGTGGGGAATGAAAAGATCACTGTAAGACCAGCTGAAATCTGTCAAACTATACATTAACTGAGGAGTGACAGAAGCGGACTCTATAGTGACACGATCTGGTAGAAAGATGTACTGCGCAGTGATCCGGCTCTTACCTACAGTGCCACAGGAGTTAGGAACATGTCTTTATTTCACAAGGTTACACTCAAGCTCCCTTAATTATATTATACATACTCTGAACTCCTGAATTCCATAAAGTAGAAAGTAAGATTAAAGACTTTAAATCACTAGAAAGAAGATGTTCCTGTGCATAAGACCACAAGCAATAAAAAAAAATAAAAACAACTGATTTGTTATCATTTACTGTATAGCTGTATTGCACAATTAGCAGCAATGTGAAGGGTGACAACAGATACTGCCATGACTACCACAATTATTGAATTTCTATCATTTGTATTACGTGTTATCGGATATGTTTTATTTAATAATGCAAATGATGCGATTCAATTAAATGCGCACACATGGCCAAAACTAAAAAATTGTTTATTTTGAACATTTTCTTTCCACTACTCTGGGGAAAAAAAGGTTATAGAAGGAAAATAGCCTTGATTTCACCTGTTGTGTCTCCACAAGAAATACCATCACGATGTCAAACTCATTTATTATACCACCAGTGGATGTACCAGTCAATTCTAATAGAGATCTCTTTTTTTACCTTTAAATGTTGCATAAAATTATCAACATGAACATCCACACACAGTGCAGCGTAGACCGAAGTGTGACGCCTCTATAAGACTCAGTGCACCTTCATTTCACACACACTCACACTTAAGCACACACACACACACACATGCACAGAGCGAGAGTGAGAGCGCTGCATCACAGAGAAAGGAAGTGACAGGTTCACTGTTGCAACATGAGATCTCTGAGAGCACATCCTCTGACACACAGCGACACCCGCATACATTTAGCACACACGCTGAGTTACTGGCATGCCAGTCATGATTCGACACTTCTGACTCGACAGAAGTCTTCACACGCAGCACAGGAGGAAAACAAAATTACAACAGAAGAAGAAAACTACTCCGTTCCCTCCCTCAGCTCGGGGAGTTCTGCTGAAAAGCCAACAGGCTCTCGACCAGCTGCTCCAACTGTTGAACTGATTTGCACGAGAAGCTCTCTGGTGTGTGTGAAAGTGTCTGTAAGTCGCATGCTGGCCTCCAAACAAGGGCATGAAAGTTGCATTCAGCATCCGCAGCTGCAGGTGGTTTGAACGATCCTCCGGCTGATTTGAATTGTTGAACGACCAATAATGAAAGCAAATAGCTGAATCACACCCACTGGAGACACCCACAGCCAGCATCTGATTTCTCCCGGAGCCAGAGAGGTTTTGTGTTGATTGTCCTGCAAAGGTTGGCCATTGCTTTTGGATTTGCCTCGCTAATTAACCAAATTTGATATCTGTGAATTCATTCTGCAGGACTTGGGGATGACAGAGCAGCATGGAGATCAATATGTGCCACACATGGTGCCTTTCAAAAGTGTGAAAGTATCTGATAAGACATTTACTTATATTTAGAGTCTTTTCTGGCAATAAATGTAAGTTTAAGTAATTTAAAGATACATTTACATGCGTCTGCAAAGTAACTAGTAAAGAAGGATGTCAGTGTCAAAAGTTTAATCATATGCATTGGTCGGGATTTTCAGGTAGATAAACAGTCTTTACTTTGCATTGCAGGTGAGGTCAGAGAATTTTGTTACATTACACTGTCAAATAGTGCTTATCATGGGTCTGTAGTGGCTGATAATAAGAAAAGAAAGAAAGTTTGTATATATGTCAGCACACAAAGGAAAATGCCTCAGAGAAAGACTCTCTCTCTCACACACACACACACACACACAGGAAGGTCTCATTTGCCTACCCGAGTTGAGCTTCAACAAGTTTTTTCAACCTGTCGTTACTCGTTAGTGAGGACAAACTCTCCCTGACATCGGTAATCTGGGTCAGCGGGGTCACATTTTGTCCTTGGAAGTACAGACAAGAAGAAACCATGAGGTGTTTAACATGCAACGACAGGTTTTCACACAGAAACTCTGGAGGAATGGAGCCGACACCATTATCTTCATCAAAAAAAGGATAAATCAGTCAGGGTGAAATAAGACCGACAGATCTCCTGCAACACACGTTTACCAACAGACGTGATTTTTTTTTTGTTAATGCAACATGAGGGTTCGCCCGTCTGGAACTGATTGATGACAGCTGAGAGGCTGAGGAGGAGTTTTTTTTTGCATGATCGCATGCTTGTTATGGGAGCTGGTGCAGCACGCACACTTACACAAACTCGCACACTCACTGCCCTGTCAGCAGCCTTTCTTTTGCATATTTCCTCTCGAGATATTCTTGGTTACGCTTCACTCTCACGCCTCGTCTGTGTCAACAAGTACACATATTCATTATAATACACAGACGCCACTGTTGGCATCGTAGCGTGAGGAGGGAGGGTTACTACTGCGCTATCTCTGCAAATGCAAATGCAAATATTTACCTGGGAAATGAAGTCTTTGCCATAAAGGTCAACTATAAATCTGAGGGAGAAAATGCTTTCAGAATGGCACTTTCATCAGCGAGGCATGACATTTTTTTGTCAGTGAGTCAATATCGCCAAAGGGGGAAAAACGAGCCAGAGCAACTATGCAAACTAGATGTTTGTTTTTTTTTTTTCAAGGAGTTCTGAGTCTCGTCACCGCTTTCATTTAAAATAGCGCTCTCTTTCTGATGGCGAGGCTGCTATTTTAAGAGGACTGTATCCTGTTGCACACGTCAGAATGAGGCGACGATCCGGCTGTTGATATTAGTATAACCGCTAAACGTTTGCGGGTTTCAGTTGGTGTGACGATGGCTTCCAGTGCAGGTCTTCCATCTCTTAGTTGGAGATGTTGCATGCCAGCGCGCTTCCCTAGAAATCAGTCAAACCCATCACGGAGTTCTGCGGAAGAGAGAAGAAAACAAGTTGTTGAAGTTTAGATTACAGTGACTTCGACGGAAAGAGGGATTAAAACAAGGTGACAGGAAATGACAAAAGGGGAAGAGGTTTCAATGTCCCGTTTGGTTTTAAGAACTTAAAGGAGTTGGAGTTAATGATGAAAGCCGTGGTGTGTTGTCACAATCCTAACAAGCTAACAAAACCAGCGATGAAGACATTTCAGCGGGCTCTTAAGCTGTACAAATTTCAGGCATTTTTGACATCCAAAGTAACTTGCAGTGCAACGATTGCAGATCAGCTTCAGTTTCTTCTAGATGCAAATACAGTTCAAGTCAGCGACAGCTCATTCCCGAGTTGGACGAAGATGCTTCACACTGATGCATTCTGTTCTGTTGAGCACATGGAAACTTCCACAGGAATAGATGTTTATCACGTAGGAAGCTGTGATATCACTCTGATATACTGTGCATGAACGAATGGGTTCTAAAAGAAATTGCGATCGTGAGATATGCTTATCTGCTGTGTTGCTGACCGTTATGTGATAACATGTCAAACTCGTTTCTTCACAATACAGCGGAGAAAAGTCTGGGTGTCTCACACCAGCAAACCAGTGAGCATGGCTTAGCATAAAGACTGGACAAAGCTAGCCTGGGTTTGTCCAAAGATAAACGTCGCTAGTTGGTTTTTTCGACAGAGCAAGGCTAGCTGATTCCACCTGTTTCCAGTCTCCGTGCTAAGCTATGCTAACTGGTCTGCGGGTACGAGATTGGTATTAATCTCCTTAAACAACCCTCAGCAAAACGGGCAATAAGCGCTTTTTCCAAAATGTTGAACTATTCCTTTAAAAGTTCACGGGTGTCTCCCACAAGAGCTGAGACATCTGTGGGTTTATCACGGAGCAGCTCCGGCCTCGTGTCACCTCACTGAGGCCTCATGCGTTGCAGCCCCTTTGAGAGCAGTCGCCCTCGGGTGTAACCTCTGCGTGTTGCGTCTAGTTTCCCTTGAACCTAGGGGGCTGGGAGGGGGAAATGGGTCGTCTAGCAGCATCTGAGAGAGCATCCTGCCTTCAGGTCAACCCAGGTACAGGTACAGGTAAGGACAGACGCAGAGGGAAAGAGGAAGAGGGAGAGGGAGCGTAAAATAAATCACTCATTCTGACTGAGTCATTTTCAGTCAGGGGCAGTTTTACAGCCGAATGAAGGATGAGGATGAAGGCGTGTCGAGATGTGCGCGTACTGACAGTTCAAAAGATCTTACATGCCAAGCTGGTAACATCGCATCGCATACACAAACACAAACACAGGCAGGCTGCACTCCAGTTGGTGCAAACAATAATTTGCCCCACACTCAGCAGTAAATACCAATGTAAAACAATGCAATGCTCTTATATCCATGAGTCCAGCTGAAGGTTTGTAGTGTTAATTGAGCCTTCACTGACAGACAAAGAATGCCAGAATCTCACACACAGTTTGAACATGAAGCTCAAACCATACAATAGCTGCTGGTAGTTAAAAATAGGCTGTATCTACGCACATTGTCTGCATTCAACAGTGTCTTTGTGCGTCTTCTGAAAGTGTGCTCAGCCCTGGCTCGCTGTCATGTCAGCCTATAGTTTCGCCGCCTTAAGCAAAGTGCAGGATAAACATGTGGGGCATGTGTGCGCGAAGGCGAAGGGAGCACTGCACAACAAAAAACACACGCCGTACTCCTATTCAGGTCAGGAATCCGGACCCAAATTGAATGATTTGCTCTGTGCTGAAGCCCCCCACAGGCTAATACCAACCTCTTGGTGGTCATGTGAAGTTCCCAAAAAAAAAAACCCCAAGCCTGTGACTCTGTTAGCATCCCCGCCTAAACGCTGAGAGTCGGAGGTATGGAAAAACGTCCAAAGCGGCTCCTTATCTTTAATGGGAGTGTTTGCTGATTGTGTAGCAGCAACACTGAGCAAACTTATCTTGCTATTAAGAGTGGAGGCGTAGATAATGGCTATATTTGATAAGATACGGCAATTATTGTATACATTAGTCACAGCCAATAGGCTAGTGGGGATTTTTATGATGTTTTTACAGCGGTTGCTTTTGTGAAAGAGCTCTTGGAGGAATCTGCAAGAGTGATGTATGTCAAATATTGGTAAAAGATTAAACGTTTTGTTTAAGGTGAGCTACGAAGTTATTCATTAAACGATTCCTTCAGTTAGTCATCATTCAGTTAGACATGTTGAAAGATTAAAAAATAATCTTATTTATTCTATTTCATGTCATCATGAATTAACATGAAACCTGCTGTAGTTAAAAAGGTGCAATATGTAGCATTTGGCCACCTGTCGAAGAGTAACCGCCAACTGTAGCTGACATTAGCTGGCTAGCTCGGTTAGCCGTGCATCTAGTGGCCAAGACTGGGAGCACAGAGCAACAGAGGAGGGTTGTTAGCATGCCAACTTTGGTGTATATCTCTACAATAAAATACATATAACTAAATACTTCACGGCTGTGATTTTTTTCACAATCTGTTGATAAATGAATAGACTATTGGATTGCTTTCAACAAAAGAAATCTTCAATATTGCACCAGTTTTCATATAGATCAAAACACAGTCGACTATATACTGCTCCTCTGAACACAAAAAGCCTATTGTGTGAGCTTAAGTGGGTCAGCTGCTCATGTGAAAGTCATTATTTTGACCAAGAAAAATAATTACAAGCCGGCATGTTGGGAAAGAAATCTCAGGTACTGTGCCAGTATACTTTTATATTCAAATGAATTTGGGAGTGACTTTAATTTTGCCAAACTAAATACCAATTAACTTTAAAAAGTTTAGCAGTGAACGTGATGAACGCCTGACAGGACGTTTGGGGGAATATGTGGCAGCAAGAGGGAGATAACTTTATTTATCCAAAGTGAGAAAATCCTACTGGAATGCTCTAATTGGGGAGGATCCCTCATTGTTGTGCACTGGCGTTAAATGGTTTGAACCCCTCCTGTCAAATACAAACAGGAAGCAGAGAAAGGTGAACAATAGTGTCTGTGTGATCAGCAGAGTTTAGGATCTGCAAGGAGCAGGAACTCGTCCTCCTTTTTCCATGACTAATGAGCAGGTAAAAAAACCATTATCCTGTTTTGATTATTCTTGCCTGAGGCGCTGCAGCTCAATATCAGGGTGTGTAGATCTGATAGACGGAAAAAAAATGTGAGATCCTTAACTGCGGTTACATTCTGCAGCCGTTGACGGGAACCACCTTTCACCTTTAGAAACGGAGCCATAACAATAAGGGAAATCAAATCAAATCAAATCAAATCAAATCAATCCATTACAGCCTAATTATAGGCTACATTTTTGGTTATTTCTTAACTTAAAAACAGCAGTAAACCTGTAATAAATCAGAGTAACCCACTATCAAGGTATAACTCCAAATAACTTTTGACAGCTGTTTTTTTCAAGTAGGCTTTAAAGGTTGATCAAGAAATTCTAAGACTTCTGAATGGGTTCTTTATGAGGAGTCAAGAGCTGGTAGGACACTCAAAGCGATAATGAGGGCGTCAGAGAGGGAGCAAGTCAAGGCCACACACACACACTCAGAGAGACGCTCTGTACACACACACGAGGCCAGCGAGCATCCATCACAAAGGGCTCACTATGGATGCGTCGAACATGACGGAGATATAAAATAAAAGCATGACAAACGACCCTGCGCGCTGCAGCTGCTCACTTGCTCGGCGCACTGGAGTTTGCCTCTGGGCTGCCAGCGTCAAGGCCGCCAGAATAAACCATAGTACTTCCGGTTTGACTCGCCAACATAAAACTCTTATTAATATTTTTTCAGGAGCTTCATTTTATTCTGTTTATCCTCCACTTGACAATATGCTGATTTATTATAATATATTAAGTAGTTAAGAGAAGAATATTTACTGAGTTTGACTTTGTGTTATAGTGCAGTAAGTTAGAATTTTACATGACTGTATTAATTATTGAAAAAATAATAATAAAAAAATAGGCCTTGATCATTATTATTATTATTATTATTAAGTAGAATGTATTGTGATTATATCTGACATAAACATTCACACAATATAGACCAACTTTAAAAGGTTTAGGAAAGCCACTTATCTAAAGGTATGTAATTGAAAGACAACAAGTACTAAAACATCAAAACATAATGATTGGAAATGTAAATTCTGTCTCTAAACATATTAACATGTGAAGAAATCACAAATACCTTTAAACGCATTAAAAAAACTAGTTTAATTTGCAGAATAAATCTTTTTCTTTTGTTAAATGCCTAAAATTATGTAAACATTTATTTTTAAAATTCATTTTTTATTTTTCACGTATATCAATGAAAGTTTGTGACTCTACATTTCCTGTAGCAAACCGGAGAAAAGGTGAGAGATGCTTCCTGTCCTTCCGGATTTGACACTGCTGGATCACAGCTGGATCTGTCAGATGAAACGGATGCACACTCTTCAAAAAACACATCACAGCACAAATAGGAGGCGTTGATCGGGTAAATAGCGTGCGAGCTGCTCAATTAACCTAATAGAAATTTGATTACATATCCAACGTTCACTTGAGAAAACACACTTTGTTGAATTTATGTCACTCACATTGTAGCTCTTTCGACAAAACCAGACGTCGCGGCTGTCGGTTTTATTTTGAAAGGCAGCCTCTCTTCCTGTATCGTCCGGGCTAACGGCTGCCGGTGTGACGCCGCACGTCGTCTGTGTGAAAGCCCTGCCGTCGCCTTGTCGAGTCATCGCCAGAGAAGAGCAGAGAGCAGACGGAGCCGCCGTCCGATGGCTTGAAAACGGGGGAGCATAACCGTGCTTCACAGCGGATTTATTGCGCCACACAAGCCGAGAGGAGCGACGCGGCGGCGACGGGAGCGGGCCAGGACGTTGACGCGGATGAGGACACAGCATCTTTGAAGGGGAGACCGTTGCCGTTTGTTGGTCGCGGTTGCAGAACCCGGACAGAAAAAGAAGTACCAGGAGCCGCCGCGACACCAGCGAGCGAACTTGGCTTCTCTGCCCCTGTGGGAGGTGTCAGTCTGTCGGCTGTGGGGTCGCTGCACGTACCGCTCGCCGTCTTTAGAGGAATAAGCTCGCAGCTAAGTTATGTTTCTGTGAAAAGGCTTCTTTATTTTTTCTTCTTCATCATCATCTTCCTTCTAACGGCAACCAACTGTGGCTTTAATGTGACGCACCACACTGACATTAGTGCTGTGTGTCGGACCCCCTCTGCAGAGGAGTTAAAGGCTTTTCAAATCAAGTTTTCCCCCCTTCATATTTCTACGGTACCACCGGCAGCCCACACCGATGTGAGAGGTAACGGCGCATGTTTTTTTTTTTCGTTCTGTCACCATGCTTTATCAGAATCGTGACTGCTCGTCTGTTGTTTTTTTTTGGTGTTCGCCTGTGGGCAAAGTTAGCTGCATTGCCTTAGTGCGAGTTCCTCAACAGGCAGCGGTAAAAAACCCCTCACTGCTAACTTACAGAGCTGGCCGCTCAGGACGTTCAGCATCGAACCCCCGCGTCTCTTTACAGCTCGGTTAGCGACGTGCACACGGCCATCACCCATGTGAGCCACGCAGGTTGAATCTACAGTTAGTCTGGATCAACAATTGGCCCATTAACGCGGCAGAGCTAACGAGTGTCGCGCTTTTTAATTGCTCCTGTGCTCATTTTTTCATTTATGTTTCATTAGGTTTTAACGAGCCGAACTCAACGAATGGGATTCATTTAACTCTTGGCATGGAGCGGCGGTGTGTTGATGTTGCTGATAACAAGTCCTCCATGTTTTAATTATAAAGTTGATAGTTTTCCGATGCAGTTCCACCGTGTTTATGTTTTGATAATGGCCATCTGCTTCTATGTGGAAAAGTAAGTTTGACCACGCAACTTTGGCCATGCTTGAATGCCTAACAGAGAATATGACAACTGTCAAAATGTAATATCAGTAAAAAAGTTTTGTTAATTTGCATATAATATATTGGCTTATCTTTGAGCATTTGTGTGATGTAGTGGAAGTTAGCAGACTATAAAAGGACAACTCTGATTGGTCAAAGCAACACACCTGTGTTGATCATGTATAAATACCTACTTGTCTAAATCAGTTCTCATTTATTCTTATTTAAGTGTTACTTTATCTGAAAATTGAGGTAATGAGACGATTTTGTAGTAGTCTTTTTGGAGAAGAAATTAAAAACTCAGAACTTTAATATTTACCATATTGAGGTAATTATTGAAACTCAGACATATTCATTTTTTCCATAGCTGAATAAACAAGCTGCTCCCCGAGGAAAATAAGGTTTGATGTCCGAAGCTAGAAAGGTGGCAGGGTCCGCCAAATATAAACGAAGTAGAGCAGTATGAAATTGTGTCGTCCGTTAAGGTCAATTTATTCAGTCATGAAAACAAAGAGAGTTTGTTTAGGCATAACAAAAATCAGTCAGTGAAGATATTTCTCTTCTGATTGACATTTCTTGCCAAAAATTACATAGTGCACCTTTGACAACACCCCCCTACCTGTTGAAACATCTTCTCATGGCTCAGTTCTTAAATAAGCTGCATGTCATGCTTACAACAACAAAAAAGAAGCTGTCTTTACAGAAAGCTCTAAATAAGTGTATCTCATCATTCATACGGGTTCATTTAACTTTACTGTTAAACAGTTTTTCTAAAATTTCCAAATCCACACACTGACCTCAGACGGCTCTGGCGCTTGGAGAGTCCAGCTGTCCTCTGAGATTGTTTGATGGAGAGATTGTTTTGTGGCTTAGATGAAACACACCCTCACTTCAGTGAGAACAGCTGTCTCACACTGAAGTCATCAGTCTAGCCTATACAGTCGGTATCGCTGTATTGACTAATGTTATTACCTAATTGATCGTGTAGGGCGAATCACTACCTGCTACACCTGCAGTGGAACCTGAGACATCTGGTCAAGTCCTTCTGTGAACCTTTAGGGCAGCCAGATGCCGTTACATGCAAAATAGTTCCAATGCTCCATAATCTGAGGGATTATTTCAGGCAACGTTTAAATCCTGTTCTCAACATAACTGCAAACAAACAATGAAACTGCGTGTAAAGCTGCACAGGACTGATTTTCACTGGAGAAACAAGCTTTCTATCCGATGGCCTTAAGGTACATACCTGCTGTGACCTCTTCAGTGCTAATCCTGCACTCACTTCACTCAAGGGGACAATATACAGTAGCCTGTAGGGGCCAAATGAGTCCTTAGTGTTGTGAATGGTTGCTACGAGGAAACAGTCAGGACAAAATTATCTCATTGACAATTAGAATTATCTTCTGAACAATAATACTTCATGTTCTATGTGTTGCATAGTATTTGACTGATTAAACATGAGATCCTTTTGGTTTTCTTGCAGAATTTGTATCTGGGTTGATAATTGTGAGTACTGATAGTATGTTTAAAGTCACCCAGTGCACTTTAAATCTTCGTAGGGGACAGATTTAATTGAAGAGACTCTAAAAATGTCTAAAGGAAATTGCGACAGTCATTCTGCACGCTTCTTTCTGCGTCAGTGTTGATAAGACGTGTTTAAACATGAATTAAATTAATGTGAATAATGTCTAATCAATGAAGCTACTGTGCCTCTTTGCCAGCTCCACTCTAATAACAGATGTTATGTGAGGTTTTTTGTAATGCAGTATGCAGAGTATTATACTTCTACATGGACCATCCTCAGATATGGATTTAGAGTCTGCGCCCTCTCTCCTCTCAAGCTAAGCTGCTGAACTGCCACAGGGTAGCCCGACCTCGAGGTCAGCCGGGCTGTAGTGACTTTGGGCTAAATTTGGAACGTGGAGCAATTAGGCGCACACACTGCTGCATCACTCCACTGCATTAACTACACGGGGGCAATTGCGGGGCAAAGACTTCGGGGTTGGATGCGGATCTCTTTCTTGTTAACAAGATTTAAGATCATGCAGACACTCGACCCAAGTCAAATCTTCTCTGATAAATCCCAAACCGAAAGGAGGAGTGAATCCTCTAACAGCCAAATCTGGAGTAATGAATTCTCTCTTAGTTTCACGGTTTAACCAACCACATTTTTGAGGAAAAGAAGATCCAACTGAGGGTTTGATCTCTGTGGAGCTAACAGATTGAGAGATTTGTCAGCCACAACCAAATCACTCACAGCAGTCGTCACTGGCCAAATGGTGGTAAAATCTTGGAGCATCAGGCAGCTTGTATGTTCTACTAGCTACTTTGGCAGGGAACCAAGTATCATTTGGGGGTCCCTTGACGTTGGTGGGGTCAGTTAAGTAGTCAAGTAAAAGCAGATGGTGAATTTTGTCAGATGTATAAAGGAAATATAGTTTCATCTTACACCTCTCTTCTCTGTTTTTTATTTTCAGTGACAAGGGACAAGCAGATCAAGCCGGGCCAGGCTAGGCCAGGCTAGGCCTACCTAGCCCTCTGTCTGGCCCTGCCAGAAACCTCTGGAGGAAGTCCTATCTTCAAGACTTTCAGTCAAGCTGTAACAGATTGGATTCCAATCATATTTTCTCTTATCAGCCGTTGGGAGGCCAAACTGGTCTGTTTGATCTCCAGTTCTTCCATGTCATGGTTGTCCTTCTCTGGATGTTGGCATCAGGATGGATTCGGGTGTTAATTTGACGACCGTCACCTCATTGCAGTGCTTGCACCCCCCCTCCTTGGACTGCCTTTCATCCCTTCCCTCCCCAGTCTTTAAGCAAAAGCCCCGTCCTCTTTCATGGGGCTTCCCTGAGCCCTGTACAGAAGGGCCTTGTAGGAACTGTAGGTTGTCTTGTTGATACAGTTGCAAAGAGGAAGTAGAGTTAATAAATCCTTGCTAAAAAAAAAAAACAACTACAGAACACAATGAAAATTGTTGCATTCAGTTGATTGATTTATTTTCTTAACCCGTCCCCTTTGTTTTTCCTGGAGTTTCATCAAAGGTTGGAGAGCGTTTCATTTGGAACAGAAGCTTGCTAGTCGAGATTTGTGCCCGCTTACACACACAGTTTACACATAGGTTGGTCTGATTACTCAGATTAAATAAGTCCTCATTTATACGTACAGAATTTCTCTTGTGTGATCCGAGTCTCGAGGAGGAATGTCTGAAAGCAGTAGCAGCGACAAAGCGGTGAAATTCATTGCCCCGGCCCCCCCCCCTCCTTCTGCCTCTCCCGTTCCATCGCCCCAGACCCCCCACAAAAATGTGAACGGCTCTGCCAGTTCAGACACGCACGTGGTGGAGAAGCTCAGCGGACACCCTGAGGTCCAACGTCGGCGCCACACGATGGATAGAGATTCTAAAACAGCCGAGCACCGCTTCTTCCGCCGTAGTGTAATTTGTGACTCCAATGCCACAGCTTTGGACCTGCCCAGCAAAGCAGCTGTGATACTCACCTCACCTCCAGACTGTGAAGGGCCTCCCACCTTCTTCCCTCCACAGCCCTCCGGTCCTGGACCTGGGGTACGAGATGCTGAGGTCCCAAGAGGTCCCCTAACGTCGACTCTTCAACCTGGTCTTGGGCTCGGTGAGGCAGTTGCGAAAGAGCAAAATGCTGAGGAGGCATTAGCTGTGGGCAGTATCACGGTTGCTGTTCCCACCAGTAACGTTGAGCATAGCACAGATGGGGCAGTAAAAGCGCCCAGCCCGACAGTATTGGATGTTACCGAGAAAACGGAGGGCAAGCAGCCTGAAGTCACATTGCGTCCGAGGGGGTCAGAAATTACACAGCAATTGGCGAAAGATGGAAAAGCGATTGTAGTGGACGAGGGTAGCACTAGTAGTCCGACCGAAGAGAAGGAGAGGGAGACGGAGGAGGAGAGGGGTCTAGCAAAAGCACGAGCCGAGCAAAGGGAGGCCGAGAAACGTGTGCAAGAGGATATAGAGGAGGCGGAGACCAAAGCTGTTGGGACTTCGCCAGATGGACGCTTTCTCAAATTTGACATCGAGATTGGAAGAGGGTCCTTTAAAACTGTGTACAAGGGACTGGATACAGAGACTACAGTGGAAGTGGCATGGTGTGAACTCCAGGTGAGTGCAGGCTCATAAAACTGTCACCTCTGCCTTGCTTTGCTCTGTCTCTTCCCATTCATCCGCCTTAGTCTTTAATTAAATGTCATTTTGTGGTTGTCACTGAGGTGTTGAAATTCCATCCATGTCCTGATTCACCCTTTGTTTTCTTGTATGGCCTTTTTTTGTTTTTTTTTTCCCCTTCAGATCTTCAGAGGTTTGCTGATATGTGAGCACTTCTGGTTCTCCCAGATGCTTTCCTTTATAAGTGTTCACAAAATAAGATCAGTATCTGATTAGAGATTGAGATACTGGTGCAGATTACATCCTGGTTAAATGCATTTCAGATAAAGCATGACAAGATGTTTGTGTGTCATTTAAAGCAGCAACAATGAGGTAGTTCATGCTCAGGAATTTTCCTTTTGGAGATTCATCTCCGTTGTTTGGTTTGCACATTTGCTTTTGGGTCATGTGTCTCCCTGAGTATTGCTTTTTCTCATGAATTATGGATTCCATCTCGACATCAGTCATTAAAAAAATATTGCTTCTTTGACTTGTTTGTTGCTGGATGAGCTGCATCTTAGTCGAGGCCACTGCTCAAAAGTATATGCTTGACTGTTTTTTTATGATATTGACCTGTACCTGTAGCAGGTAGTAGACTTTTTTTTGTAAAATCATCTCCCTGGGTGCTCAGATTTTGCATGACTGACAGCAAAATCTGACAAACTGACGAGGCATGCTGCAACTCCTGTCTGTCTCTGTAGCTCAGCCACCTCTTTCCCTATGACTCATGCTTTTGCTGCATCCTGATACACTCTGGTATAAACGGTTGTCTTTTTAATGTGTGTGAACGGATGCTGTGGTGCTGCCACAAGTTGCATAAGTGAATGTTGATTGAGGAAGAGGATGCCTATCAATAGAGGCCTTAATATACCTTTGAACATGTGGGTTTGATTACCTGATCTTATAAACCTGCTTGCTTGATATCTGTAGAAAGTAGGATGAATTTCAGGACATTATCTTAAAGGTTAGACAACATACCTCATGATCTGGGACTTCCTCGTCAAAATCCCCAGACTGTCTGGGAAATTCAGGGTACCGAAAGTGAACTGGTAACACTTTTGCGTCTTTCACCTACTTTTCCCTGCTATGATGCCCTTGAGCAGGACAAAATACTTTCCTTGCTACTCTTGTATAGTTTCTCTGTCGTATAATGGGGCTAGATGCACCAGGCAGCTCCCAATCTGCTTCTATTCCCAGTGTGCAGATGACAAAAAGGTTAACAAAAAAGAGCTGCGTCTTTCTTGTACACTGTGTGAAACACGAGACAGGATGGCACACAGTTCACCACAGGATGCTGTTGCTACATTATGGCGCGCTGATGCAACTTCTGCAGTGAGTGTGTGTGTGTGTGTGTGTCAGAAAGAGAGATAGACAGAGTTGGAGTAGATGTGTGTGTTGGCGGGAGAATTGAGGTTGACAGAAAGTGAAAAAGCAAACGTCTTTGCAGCTTTGTCTTGTTTTTCAGTGGAATAACCGTCTGAGCTGGTCATATGACATCAGGGCACTGACTTAGCTGAGGAAGAAAACAGTGACATGGACTCACGTGGAACTGCTTGCCCTGATGAAGCAAGATTAAAAAATTGTACTGTTTATTCTTTGTTGTGCAGAACAACTTTATCAGCAACATACTGGGAGTAATTTGTATTATGTCAGAAATCTAGCTCCCTCTTTCCAGCATGCTGCTTGGGTCTCTTCTATGACAGATGAATAAGAAGTCAAATGAGGCGAGACTGTGCAGTTCCATTTTTTTCTCTGCTGTTTTTGCTGTCATCCCCATCACAAGATGCTCCACGAGTCTCCCTGAATCCCAGGAGCTAAAATCAGTTTCGGCTGTTGCCCCGCGTCTAGGAAACGCTGGCTTGTTTATCAGAAAACAAATGTCTATAGCCCCTGTTGAGCTCTATCTCTCTGTCACACATGCCTCTTTCTTTCTCTCTTTCTGTCTGTCTTCACTGAGACAAAAAAGTGGAAACCATGTGATTCTTGGCAGTGTTCTGGGACGAAAGGGTCCAAATCTTGTTATATTGTCAGATTAATTTCTAAGGCTATCATTTGGTTAAATTATCAAAATAAACTGTTCTTTCATACAAGTACGTTATCTAACGTAACCTGGATTACTGCAATGATTAAACATTAAAGGTCCCATATTATGAAAAACACGTTTTCTCTGGTCTCTACATATATAAGCCGGTCCTCCCTGAGCCTGCCAACTCCCAGAATGAGGAAAAACAAGCGATTCCGAGCGAGCGATTCAGAGGCCGGCCTCCTCTGTGCAGTGATAGGAGATATCCGCGAGGGGGAGCGTTCATCCCCGAGGTGAAGTTCGGTGTGTCCAGCGGTAAGATAGCAGTGTTTCGCAATGTCAACACTCAGAGCTAGACACGCAAATTGCTCTGTTGTTGGTTTAAAAAATCAACATAAGTGCCTATATTCTGTCCCAGCAACTGCACCCGAGCCACCAGTAAGTGCGGTTTGATAGTATTTGCAGTTGCCGACGAGTATGGTTAAGTCAGCTGGAAATTGGCTAACTAGTTACAGGGTTCGTACGGGTGCTTGAAATCCTTGAAAGTGCTTGAATTTCAATGTTGTGTTTTTGAGGTCTGAAAAGTGCTTGGATTTTAGTTTAAGTGCTTGAAAGTTCTTGACATTATAATTCTGTGTCTTTCACAAAATTGGGATCAGATTGGATAATTAATTTCTGAAGTTTTTGCTACTATTAAACACAATTTTAGATGTTTACAGCATAATACAATGTACATAATTGTGATAAAAAGTGAAGAAAAAAATCATGAGTATATATATTCTTGTAGATACGTATTTTACCCCAGCAATAAGGTGCTGAAAAATCTTGAAAATGACCCTTAAAAGTGCCTGAAAAGTGCTTGAATTTGACCTTGAAAAATGTGTACAACGTCTGGGAACGTGCAGACTGGAGACAGAGACGATGCGAACAGTGTCCAAGAGTGTGGAGACTGTGTTGGAGACAAACATAGCTATCGCTAGCTGTTAGTCATTAGCTACATGGTAGTAACTGTAACAACACATAGAATAAACTAACATTATTCAGACACACTAACCATTCTGAAACGTACTGCTGCAGCCTCAGAGTCTGTATTTCTTCAGGAGCCTCCTTCTGGGTCCGATTCTGGGTCAAACTGGTATGGTTGAATGAAGAAAATCCTATTACATCCACCGTAAAACACTAGCGCATGCTAGCATGAGTGCAAGCCGCATCCTCTCCCTGAGTGTGACGTAGCAGGCAAGGCTCTCCAAGTAGGAGTTGATAAGCATTTATAGGTGCAGGCACAGAAACAGCCTCCTCTCAGTAGAGCGACTTTTAGACAGCTGAAAGTCAGGACCACGGATGGGTTTGGGGCAATGCATATTGAATTCAGTGTTGCTGGACCTCTGACAGCTGTGTAAAATTGATGAAAAACAGTATAATATGGGACCTTTAAACTTCATATACTGCATGTGTTATATAAGGGTACTGAAGGCCTGTGGTGACTCGGCTGTATGCATGCAGAGACAAGTACTTTTCTTCAGAGCCTGGCTATAATCCTGTGTCAAAGATGACTGAGCAACTGCTGACATGTGGCAGAATGGTGGGAGTAAAGTTACACACACATGGGCATAGACACACACACGTATGCGCACAGACACACAGCCAATCGCATTCACGCACTGGGTGGGCAAGGGGAACTGGAGATCTGTGGGAGTCTGAATCATCTGGAACCTGTCGGATTTCTGTATGTGTTTTTACGAATGTTCATGTGCTTCCATCCCTTTGACTGATATGCATATTTATCTGAGGTTGTTTAAAGTCTGGGGTCATGTGCGTGTTTGTCAGTCGATAGATGCATACAGAGTTGTGTCTTTACATTCTTCAGCATCTGATCCAAAGCAGGTTAATGTCAGTTTCTAGGAGAATCCATACACGGATGGAAATGCATGAAGAAGCGGAAGAGAGAGCTGAAACAGATAGTTTGCTTTAGCCTTAGTGAGGAAATAGATTTATAAAGAGATAGAGGGAGTGGCAAGAAAGAGGAGGAAGGTCACCTACTAGCTTATCTTGAGATGCCTTATTAGACTGAAAGGCTGATGATGGATGGGGAAGAAGAGGCTGACGCAGTTCTTCTGGAATGAGTGTAAATGGAGAAGGAGAAATAAGTGACGGCACTTTGGACCACAGCGTTTATCATTTATGTTAACCATTTTTAAATTACTGGAAAGACCTCAATCAGATCTTCTATTTTCTCGCCTAAGAGGAAGATAAATAAATAGATAAAGTTGATTAAGCATCAGAGCTGCAATATTAGGTCATTTGAAAGAAAATTAGTAACTTTTTCGTTTGGCTTCTGATATTTTTCAAGCAAAAATGAATTTGCGGATTTTCTTTGTTATTCATAATAGTAAATTAGTCTTTTGGTTTTGGACTGTCGGCTGGACAACAGACATTTTGCAGATTAAATGATTAATCAATGAATCATGAAAATAATCAGCTGGTTAATCAAAAATTAAAATAATTATCAGTTCCAGCCCAACTTCAAATGGTGAAAGTGGTGATAAAGTCATTTATGACAGAAAAACGTCAAATGTAGCTTGTCCCTGCTTCTCAAATGCAACAATGTGCCAATTATTTTGCGTTATGTCACAAAAAATTCCTGAAATGAGTGGCACTTGAGGACAGCAGTGAGCTGTTTTGTTGAAGCGCACAGTTAAAACATCCACCACTAAGTGACAACAGATTTGCACGTATATGTATCCACGACAAGGCAGTTGGAAGAGGTAAAAGAAAGAAAAAAGTATGGAGGGAAAACTGATAAATTAAGTCCTATAAGAGACCGGGGATGGAGGGAGGAGGGGGATAAGGTCAAAGTTCAGCCCTGTTGTGTCCAAAGCAATCACTAGGAGCCTGTCCAGCATTCAGCTTCCTTCACTGGGTGGGTCGTGTGTGACAGATGTAAAGATCAAATGGGCATTTGATGAATACAGTGCAAAAACACTCAAATTTGACCTGAGAGAAATTTTGGAGGATCAGTGGTCGGAGGAGATTAGGAGTAAGAAGATGAAGGCAGCAGGAAAGATCGGGAGCAGGAGCATGAGGAAGGGGGAGTGGAGGGAGAGAATAGAGAATTGGGAAAACACTGGGAGGAGGGAGGAAAGAAAAAGTGGGAGAGAAAAGACAAATGAACTGAGAAGGGGAGGAGAAGGAGGAGGGAGAGGAGCACAGAAACTGAGGGCGAAAAGAAGAGGGGACCCTGTGTGTGTGTGTGTGTGTGTGTGTGTGTGTGTGTGTGTGTGTGTGTGTGTGTGTGTGTGTGTGTGTGTGTGTGTGTGTGTGTGTGTGTGTGTGTGTGTGTGTGTGTGTGTGTGTGTGTGTGTGTGTGTGTGTGTGTGTGTGTGTGTGTGTGTGTGTGTGTGTGTGTGTGTGTGTGTGTGTGTGTGACCTTAGGCTCCTAGCTCCACTGGCACTCAAAGACCTTGAAATTTCTCTCTCAACAGTAACACAAGGCGGATTAGCCCCCTCCCCACAGACACACACACACATAGACATATTCATGGACACACATGCTTTTTGGGCTTCAAGGCTCTCTTTTATTCTTTATTCTTTATTTGGATCCCCATTAGCTGTCACTAAGGTAGCAGCTATATACTTCATTGGGTCTGCACACAACAAAACATATAAAACAAGACATATAACAAATGTAGAAAGTCTTGATAATAATCTAAAAACTTTCCTTAAAGGGTGCTCAAAGTTGGTAAATGAAGCTCATTACATTGCATGTCCACCTATGATGTGCTGTGAGTCAGTGAGATGCATGCAGTCTCTCTGTACTCTGCCTCATACGTAGCGAACAGGGCAATTTGAGCCTTACAGCTTTATTCTGAGCTACTTGAAACTTCGACAGATCTTTATTGGCTGCACCTGACCAGACTGCTGAGCAGTAATCAAGGTGAGGTAAAACTAGGGCCTCTGTCACTAGCACTCCAGTGGCAGGGGTAAGAATAGAAGAACATGATATTATTCGACTATTTTTCTTAACAATGATAGCTAGCCATCAAGTGTGACACCAAGAAAATTTCATTAACCTTTGTAATATCCAAGGTTTTGAGTATCAAAGCTGACTATCATTATTGGTGGTATGTCATAGTTGGTTGCTGTTGGACTTGTGCATTTAGTTTCATTAATAATAATTCATTAGTAATACAGTTCCAGGCATCTTTTTCTTACAAGAATAGCAGTTTATAACAAATTAACGTTAACTGCAGCTGATGTAAAAGTACTATAGTGAATTCCTAATTCATGACCATAGCCGCCTAACATAGACAAAATGAATAACAACTCACAAGGCAAATAAATATGGCTCACAGTTTCCAATTTTAGCATTGCGGCAATTTGTTTATAGCATTGACCCATTTTAACCTGGTACTGGCCTGAAATCTGCCCATGTGCTGGTGAAAGGCCAGAGGGAGAGAGAAAAGATCAGGTTGGAGGCAGAGAGCCACAAAATGAGGGAGAGCAGAAGTAAGGACAATATTGAGATGTGAAGACTGTTTATCAGATATTTAAAGAGTGTTACTTCCCAAAGGCAGAGATGAACAATGGGCTCAGTATTCATTTTTATTAGCTGTTTGTTCAGAAGCACTATTTGACAAATTCTAAGTATAAATCTATGATATGGTACCCTGTTTCTGAGGTCAAATGAAATTGTTGGAATTGGTGAAATATTACAGGTTAATATGCAGTTTGAAGATGATATACTATGTATAAACGAGGGTAAAAGCTGCGTCCTGTAGTTTGCTAAAAGATGGATATCCATAGTCGCTGAGGTGAAACGGTTCAACTTTCCTGAGGTTCAGATTTCCTTAACAAAATGACAAACTGCAGCTGTGTCACGCCTTTGGCAAAGGCTGGCCCTCGCTGCTGATTGATTCTGAAGTTGCTATAAAATAGTATTAGCCACCACCACCACCCCAAAACAAAACAATACACACACAGACGCATGCATGCACACGCTCGCACACACACACACACACACACACACACACACACTGAAGAAAGGAATGGAAACTGTCTGCAATTTTAACATTTTCTCGTAAATGTTTTAAATGCTGGCTACAAATATTTTTACTCAGTTCCTTTTCCCTTATTAGCAATTAAGCTAATGCCTATGTGCATATAAATGTGAGCCTGTGTGTGTGTTCATGTGTGTGTGCAGTGGAGGTGTGGCCGTATGTGTGCATATACTGCAGCTAGCTTTGGGGATTGTTAACTTATTCATTTGGCTGAGCCTAGCTGCAGATGAGCTCAACTGTTGAATAATAAAAACCAACCTTCAAGTGGAAATGTTTTTTTTTCTCTGTGTTTTTAATGTGATAGACAGACAGATGGTCTGCTGGACTGAGTTGTTCAAGAGTTTATCACTGGCCTGGAATTAGTACCTTTTCTGTTGTAGTCAGGGTGGAAAGTTACCATCAGACGCTGTACGGTTTTGCTCGTAGGTCTATGCAGCACTATCAATCACTATGATAGCATCGCTCATAAAACTGTCGTTCTTCCAGCTGTAAAACAAATGTTGCGCCTCAGCCTTCTGTTTGGGAATCCCGAAGTCATGATGGACAAACAAGTTTGTTTCCAGCCACGCAACCTGCAGGGACGAAAGGTATCCAGGAGAAAAAATTAGGAGTTAGGGTCAGAAACCTCTCACAGCTGAGCATTTTATGAACACAGCACATACTCGTGCTTAAACACACAGCACAATGTGTAGCTCAGACATGTAGAGGTTGGATTTATGAGCGATCGAGCGATAGGAAAATGCCGCGGGCTGTAATCGCCCTGTGTTCGGCTCTGATGTCGGATAATCCGAAGATGACAGAGGATAAGAAGAGGGCATGGAGGGAGTCCCTTTTCCATTCATTTTATGGCTCCTTCCCTTACTGTACCGCTCAGTCTTCCGTCTTTGTCCCGCCTCAGTCGTTACTGCCTCACTCACTCTGTCTCTCTGTCATGTGTCAGTAACCAGCTGTGAGCAACAAAGGAAGAGAGACGGAGAAGCTGACACTTCCTCATATGCAAAACCATGCCCGTGCTTCCTTCCTTGTAGTGTGTGCGTATGTGTGTGCGTATGTGTGTGTTCACCGCTGAACACTGAGGTCAGGCCACCCTGAATTTCACTAGTATTGATTTCAGCGAAGGGCAAAAGTGTCACATGACCTAAATGTTATTAACAAAATTATGTTGTAAAACTAGAATATAGTGTATGTGGACTTATTCAAATAAAGTTAATGTAGTGTAGACCGTCCACCCACGGGAGTTCAACATTTTATCACATGCACATAAATCTCACTCGATGGCTTTGTGGCCCTGGATGTGTGCGCTGCTGGCAAGACAGTTGAGTTACGCTTGTGACTGTGTGTGTGTGCGAGTTCAGGGAAAAAATGACAGATCTTTCTCCTTCCCACTCTCTGATTATTTTTGAAAGAAAAAACACAAGAAGCAAGTGTAATCCTGAGCAGACTTCTGTGTGTGTGTGTGTGTGTGTGTGTGTGTGTGTGTGTGTGTGTGTGTGTGTGTGTGTGTGTGTGCGTATGTGTGTATTTGTGCAAGTCAGGAAGCTGAAGATGCTGAAGTTTTTTGGCACATTCTTCTAAATAAACCGAGCTGAGAGAAAGGTGCTTCAGAAAGCTGCTGAGGGTGACATCACACTAGATGTATCAGATTGTGTGTGTGTGTGTGTTCTTAATGATTATTGTGCTGCTTAATCGAAAACAGGGTGTGTGTGCTGATGTAGGGACTGTGTGTGAAAGGCTGAGTCGGGGACAGTGAATGCATCAGGCAGATGTTAGATGACTTGCACAGTGAGACATGATGACATAGCTAATGCTCTCTGTTTTTTCTGTTCTCTCTCACATGCTCTCTTTCCTTTTTATGGCTCTTTCCAATCAGCTTCACTCCTCCCTCCGCTTTTTTTTTATCTCCATCTACTCCTGCTCTCCTCATTATTTCCCTTCGCTCATCTGTTTCTCTCTCCGTCTTAATCCCTTCTTCTAACATCAGTCTGCCCTCCCTGCTCAGATTTCACACGTTGACTTTTTTGTGTCCGACTCATCCTCCACTGCTGCTTACTCATTCACTCCGTCATTGATCTTTATCTCTAATCTCAGTTTTGAAGATTTTTTATCAAGGCTTGTCTAATCTAGCTGCTTTACTACATTGCAGAGAGACAGCCTCGCAGAAACGTTGAATATATTGCATTGTGTTCGTCATTGTCCTTAAGGAATCCTTGAAACTGGATTGTAATTTGGACGTACTGACTGCAACCCAGATTCAACCCTACACACACACACACACGCAGTAGCCTGACTAAATGCAAAATCTGCGCCTGATTAGCGAAAAGAGGGTTATTGTTTTTTCCCCCGTTTTATATTTTTTGCCAGGAAACGGCAAAACAATACTGACATTGTGAAGACTAATCACTTCCTGGAAATTCCAAGCCACGATTGGCCGACAGCTGCAGATCAGTGGCAGGCGATTGGGTCACGTTGTTTTGAGCCTGAAATGACAAATCTGGGATCAGATGGACAGCCTCTACTTCCTCAGGGAGACTTGAATTACAACGGAAGCAGCGACGACAACATATCATACTGTGAAAATGTGACTAAAACAGTTATTCAGCGTGATCAAAACTGAGAGAGCCAGACCTCGAGGATACTTTATTTTCTTTGGTTTAATAGGAAGGAGTTCAGTGTCTGCTTAACTATAAAACAGCACCAGTCTACCAAGTTCTCCCAGGCAGGTTCAGAGTGGGTTGGGTTGACATTTTAATTACAGGACATTATCTTTAACCACTGTAATAAAGGAAAATCACACATGTTTACACATAAACTGAACAGAAACTCAGAAAGAGCTGACTGAATGACAGAGGATGTGGGGATATGGTGAAGATAGGCACATAATCGAAGACCACAGTCACAACAGTGCAAAACATTTGGGCTGATGCTGACTTTGCCCAGTTTTGTTATGGTGTTAGCTCGTAAACATGGCATGAGCAGAGTCTCCATGATCAGTTTGGGTTGACAAAATAAACCATTTCAATGTTGCGTCAGTTGCTCCTTGTGGTTTTGAAAATGGTGTTGAATATTTATTCAGAGCATTGTATTGAATTTTAGCAAAGAAAATACATACAGTAAGTCAGTTTTGAGAAACACTAACCATGTTTATATCTGCATTTTTATGCGCTTTTTGATTGATGGCATTAGAAAAGGTTCATGGAAATGGAAAATTTTGACAAATACTCCTATACAAGATTTCATACGCTCACTTGACGGGGATTTCTGCCTTTCTGAAAAAGTTTAACTCTAATGGGCTTAATGGGACATGGAAACAACTTTCCCGATTAAGTTCTGACTAGCAAATATTTGACTCGCATGACTGATCAGCTGTTGTTGCTCCAAGAAGAGAATAAGATGCAGCTGAAGCAGCTGTTTGAAGAAGCTGAAGACCTCTCCATTTTCCTCGTCTTGATGGCCAAGGCGCCTGGTTTTGCTTCTTCTTTTTCTTCTTCACTTAGTTTGCATTTATTTTTTCCATTGAATCACAGCTTATCAGTCAATATTTTGAAATGTAATGAATCAGAGAATGATTTAATGCCTGGATCTCTTGCCTCCATTTCACTATCATCTCCCTGTCAGTGCACCAACATTACAAATAAATGTAAACTATCTCTGTCATGTCCAAACCATGTGTTCTGTGTTGAATGGGTCGACAACCTGCCATTTGACTCGGCATCGTGACGGTCCTCCTGACCTGGTTGAACATGGGTCGGACGGATGCTGCTTGCCTTTGGTTAACAGGCGTGTAAATGAGGGAATTTAATTAGATGCTAATCACGTTTAAATGACATTAAACGGACTCATGACAAGTTAAAAAAAAAAAAAAAAGTACAGTCGCATGCTGGTATCTCTGATGACAACAGATCAAAGCTGTGACTGCTGGGTTGAATGCGTGTTCAATGGACCACTGCACCTCCTGCATGAAAGGGGGGTATAGGTGACTGTGTGGCCTCGGTCTAAAATAGATCTCATCTCTTAAACTGCCACTCGTCTGCATCAGCGTAAAGTGACCTGAGCTTCACATCTCTGCTGCTGGCTCTACAGCTATGTGCGTCTTTTCTTGATGCGTGTGTGTTTAGTCTGCCCTCACTTTTGTCTGTGCTCTGACTTTGCACGGGCTATTTATCTGTGTGTGTGTGTGCAGCGCAGTCTGTGTATAGGATGTGTGCGTGTGCACGTGCAACAGAGTTCCTGTTTCTTTGTTTGTGTTCACCTCTTATTCTGTGTGTGTGTGTGTGTGTGTGTGTGTGTGTGTGTGTGTGTGTGTGTGTGTGTGTGTGTGTGTGTGTGTGTGTGTGTGTGTGTGTGTGTGTGAGGGGGGCCTAGGGTTTCATGGTATCCCACATTCCCACTGGCATTCCAATGATAAGATGTCATTCCTTAGAGGGTTCGGTTGGGGGTTGTATAATAATGTGACCCTGCCCCCCATCGCCACCCCCACAGTAAATATGTGTGTGTGTACTGGGGAGTACTTAATATCTGTGTGTGTGAGGAAATTAAGGGAAAAAGACTCAACTGGTGAAAGTGGAAACCCTTCCGTGATTGCTTTGGTTTGTTGAAGACCATTTTGAAGCGTCTAGTTTAGCATTATGGCCTTAGCCATCTCGTTTTTTTTTTCATAAGCTTACATACAATCTCCCCCTGTTGGCTATAAGAAAAAAATTCAGGTTTTCACATTGGCTTCAGTTTTCAGACCTGGAAGCTCCATCCATATTTAATACACTTATTACATAGTCTGTGTTTTTAAACACTTGGTTACCAGGACGCCGTCTGGCCATTGGATCTTCTCTAGATGAATCTTAAATTTGATCCTCAGCTGATGTCATGTAGGCTGGACTAGCTACATGTATAAGATGAATTACTGTCATCTTTTATCAGCTAGTGTTAAAGATTGCTGTAAAACCACAGCTTTCTGTTATTACAACAAGAAAATGAAATACAACACTGCAACACACAGTAGAGAGATAGACGGACGGATATTTCATTCGGCTCTGATAATATGAGAGTCTATATTAAGAGATTCAAATTAAACCAATTGATGCTCAAGATACAACCGCCCCTCCCACCACAAACAGTTTGGGTTTAACAGGCTCACTAACGTCTCTAAATAGAAAGATGAAAAATGGCAAGACGGCAACAACAAAGGCTATGTGTGACTGTGTTTGTTGCTGTCTCTCTCTGTCACCCTCCCTCCCATTTTGTGTCTCTGTTGTCTCCGCCGGTTCTCTCCCCCCTCTCTCTCTCCATCCTCCATGACCTTAACTAAAGCCTCTGGGAGGAGGGGAGAGAGGAGAGACAGACAGAGATGGAGAGGGGCCGCAAAGAGAGAAGGGATGGGATTTTTCCCTCTAATTTTTTTCTTTCTCTTCTATTTATAGCAGCCGAGCAGGCGAGTGTCATCTGCTGAGCTATAACTAGAGCAGAAAAGAGTGGGGACTGTTTTTTGGATGCAGTTTTCCAAGTGGATATATGTGTCACATTCTGTTGTGTCTGTGTTTGTAGTCTACTTTCTACACTTAAAAGCTTGTGCTATCAAAGGTTTGATAAAAATACTTGACACCGCAGGCAAAACAGTATTTATGTACTTAAATCTGCTGAATGAAATGTTTAGTGCACTTGTTTCTGTCCTCCCCAAATCTGAAATACTTTTCAGGAGTCATGATAGTGTATTTAATTTTGTAGGCACTATTAGCATATGTTTAATGGAGGCTTTAATGTTTAATGAAATGAATATATCACCAAAGTTTCTAGTGTAAAAACCCTTGGCTTAGAGGGTGGCTCTAAAGAGTTTGCCCTGTTTGACATACCTTTGGTAATGTCTATTTGAGCATACAAATGAGTGGTGCTGAAGGGGATTACAGGGCTACAACTATTACTTTCATCATGGATTAATCTGCTAATATTTCCTGCATTACTCGATTAAAGGTTTTGTCTTTGTCAAATGTCAAATTGTGAAAAATGTACACCACATTTTCCCAGAGCCTTAAGTGATGTTGTCAGTTTGCCACTTATTTCAACCAGCAGTCTAAAACCCAAAGACTCTTCTTTTAATATCATTAAAAAGCAAATCCTTAATGGGTAACCCCACCAATTTACAGGTCTTGGGGAATACTACAGTATAAAGCCTTTTGTGGCTCCAGTGGAAGCTGCATGTATTCTGATCAGCATCTAAATTGCATCATCAGTGATGTAGCTCGTATGACACTATTGGACTCATTTGACTGTGTCAAGACAACCAGAGATACCTTTTATTCACAATATTTTGCTTGGAAAATTATACCAAATGATCAAATAATTCTGATTGATTGTTTCTGAACATACAGCACATTGCTTGAGCAACTTGCTGCTGACAGTAAATTGACCTAATGTTCACATTAGGTAATGCGAGTCCCAGCCTGCATCTGTTGTGCCTCATTAATGCTTTTGCGAGTTTTTGAAAAGTTGGTCGAACCAGAGTTTACCATCTAAGTGGTCGCTCTAATTATCTCAGTTAGTGGAGGGAGAGTCTGCCTGACAGAACGCTGAGTCAATGGTAAACAGGTTAAATGCACTCACATATCACACGCACTGTGGTCAGTGAGGTAGGAAGTTCTCCCCACCAGATTAGGAGTCAAGCAGAGTCAATCCCTCAGCCCGCATGATGTAATCACCACAGAGCGAGGTCACACGGATGGTATGCAATGCTCAATGCCGCTTGAATCGAATGGGAAAGCCCCTTCTGTCCTTTTAATACTGTTGACGGGTGTGAGGATGAACAGCTGCATGATTTGTGCCCGTCATCTGCCACAAATGATTTTAATGTGTAATAAACCATGATACTGTGAGAGGGAGGACAGTCTGCCAACAGCTCCCCTGAGTAATACATTTGTCTTCTGTTCTAGTAGTTGATAAGGCAGTAGTGCAGTATTATATGTAAAAGTTGTCTTCTGTCCCAAGTTTCCAGAGTGGTGGTCCATAAGCTTTAGGGTTTAAGGTTGAAGTCACCAAGTTCACTTCGCTGATGAGATTCTAGCTGCAGGGAGTGTTTGCCAGATTCAGCTGATAGCAGGTTTTATGTTGCCTTGCAGTGGTGTTGCATTTATCTGAGAAATTAGTTTCTGGGATGAGATAAGACAGGATGTGGGAATATTGCCTGGTGGTCTTTTCTCAGTATCGAAAAGGTCAAATGTTGGATCCTTGCAGCGGACGCTCAAATGCCCTTTTAAGGTAAATTCTCTGTATTAATAACCTTGTTCAAAAAATAAACAGTAGCATACCAATGGCTGTACCTGTGAACAAAAATACCGATTCTGTACAACTGTTGAAGCTTCACATTTTGCTACATGCTGAAATGGCATGAAGCAATCATTAGTGAAGTGAGGGCAGTAAAATCTAGGTTGTAACTTATTCCTTAAAGGGGCAATATGTAGAATTTTACTTGAACTTTTTGCACAAAAAGTAAGACAAACTATCAAGAGAATGTGAAGAAATAGCAGTGTTAACATTATGATATCTGTGTATAGTGTTGCAGAGATATCTACTAAAGTAAACATGCTACAGAGCTAGCCCCGAGCTCCCTGTTCAAACTGCTAACTGCACAGCTAATGGCAGCTACAGTCCACAGCAGTTGGGGGGCAGCATATTACCAGCGTAGCCACTGTTTGTTTTAAGAATGAATTTGACAGGTGGCCAAGTCTTACATATTGTACCTTTTTTTTTAAAACCAGAAACTTGCCAAATCTTGAAATTGTTCAGGATTGACACTTTGGTGAATATATTGAATGTTTGTCTTTGTTTTCACCTCTAGATCAGTCCTCAAAAGTTTGAATCATGTGGACAACAGGCAGATGGTACAGTTTACAAAAAGCACAGGTGGAAGTGGTAAAATTAGTGATTTTATCGTTTGGCTTTGGTTTAAGCGTCCTGGTATTGTGCGTGCTGGCTCACTGGAAATACAAAGGAGCCATCGTGTATGTTATCAGTAACACCTGTGCTTTTCATACTTATGTCTGCAGTGAAAAAGACCAACACTTATTCTTTCGCCCATCAGTTAAGGACTGATTAGCACCACGTGTGGAACGCCACTTTATATACAAATAGCAACCCAATTGTTATTTACACAACTCATTGTTAACAACAGCACAAATCATTTCTATATAAAATATTCCATTGGTAATGATGGATTTTCCAAAAGTTGCAAGGATTTTCACTCTCACTTATTTTGGCTCTTTATTGTGGATTGCGTTGGATTGTACCGATCTGACATGACAGTAGTTGAGAGTTTTGTTATACAATTATTAGTTTGGTTGAGCTGCAGTTTGAATCAATTTGATTAATTTGGGCAAGGGACAAAATGTGACTTTTGTACAATGTGATTTTGGTTGTCACAATATTATTATATGTGCAATATTGTTAAGATTGAAACACAAAATGAGATTTTATAGTGATAACTTGTTCCCAAGGTTGTCATGCTTAGCGGTAATGACCTGTTATGACAACAGTATCTCACAAAACATTCATATTTTTTTGTTATTATAGCTATAACCCACAGGCAAGCCAAACAGTGTCCCACCCGTCTTTCCTGCACACACAAACATGTGCGCGGCCACACACGCACACAAATTATAACAAAGCAGGGTTGACAGAAAGGTCAGGTCTGTTTATTTACTGTTGTCCTTCCTTTGTGTGTGCAAATGTGTGTGGGTTGTGTCGCGTTGTCTATTCATTGTGCTACGGTTGATAAACAGCTCACCTCTGTCACCCCTGTTGTTGACTCGGGCTTAGTAACACTGAGAGGGGGACACTAAGTGAGCGAAAGAGAGACACACAGATGGAAGGAATAGTAAAATTGGAGGAAGAGAAAGAGAGCAAGAAAGAAAGAAGAAAGGTGAGGAAACAGTCTTGCAAAGAAAGACCGAAGCAGAGAGTTATGCTGCTCTTTCTCTGACCTGTATGGGCGGGGTTGGACCTTTTTAATAGGGCTTGTTTGAGGGGCTTCTAGTGTGTGTGTGTGTGTGTGTGTGTGTGTGTGTGTGTGTGTGTGTGTGTGTGTGTGTGTGTGTGTGTGTGTGTGTGTGTGTGTGTGTGTGTGTGTGTGTGTGTCTGTGTGTCTGTGTGTCTGTGTGTCTGTGTGTGTGTGTGTAGAGGGGAGGGGAGGGGAGGGGAGGGGAGGGGAGGGGGCACTTGCCCGGCCTCATCTGAAAGCCTCCGTTCTCACTTCATCAATATTTGATTGGAAATATCTCTTGTTCTTCCTCTAGTGCTGAGTTTGCATGTGCGTTCGCAGCTAATGGAGTTGCATGTAGTAATACAGTCATTTCTGCAGGGTTGTGTGTGTCTGTAAAGTAACATCTAAGGGCTGCTACTACTGTTATCCAACTAAACATAATTCTGTTTTATTGATTATTCCCTTGATTGTTTTTACAATTAATTCAGTTATTTTGTGTAAGATCGATGAAATCTGCATTCGGTTCAAAAGTGGATCCAACAGTTGACCTCCACTAGAAGTTATGGATTAGCGTTGGCAAAAGGGAATTCTCAGTCTGATAACTCCAAAAATGAGACCAAATGTAATCCATTGATGGGCATAAACAAAGACAGAGAGAGAAATACGGGAACAGAGGGAGAGAAAAATAAGGCAGCCACTGTAGCAAAATCTCAATGAACGCAGTACACAGACGTTGAAATAGCCAGACAGAGTCATGAGCACAAACTTAGACACGAGAGAGAGAGAGAGAGAGGGAGCCAGACGATCCAGACAGACAGAAAGGGCTGATGAAAAAAACAAATCAAAATGAGAGTGTGATATTCGCTGAGATAAATGCAGACACAGAGAGGGACATGAAAAATAGAGACGCAGGCAAACTGAGAGAGACAGACAGACAGAGGGGAGAGTCAGACAGGGAGAGTGAGACGGAAAGCTAATGGGGAGCTTTAGGAGGTAATGGACTGTGGATCCCCTGTGGTCTGATGGTAGTCCCATTCAACCTGTGTACTTTAGGCATTGTCTGCTCTATTGTATATTCAATATCCAGATGCTCCTAAGCCCCAGGGTTTTTTTTTTCTTTTGCACAGGAGCACAGAGCAGCTCACACAACTGACCATAGTGGCGCTGCAGATTAGTTTCTGCTCAGAGAGGAATCATTTTGAAATGTTTGGTTGTACTTTGTATGTTGCAATTAGCTAGTTGGGTTTCAGGAAACAGACGAAAGTAACTCACAACAATAACTCTACAAAGCCACATGCTTTAGAGATCCTGGTGTCATTATGCATCATGTACATCATGTTGAACATGCCTCACTGAGCCTGTATGTCCTTCACTGTGTGTGCTGTTTGTGTGTTTGATGTGTGGGTGGCCATGCAAGCATGCATAACCATGTGGCTTTTGTTTGCAGAAGAACAGGTTAGGGTGTTGATGTATGTCTGGATGCCGTTCAAGAAAAGCTTGTTTTTCAATATCATATCCTGAATTATATAAATTGTAGTGCTTAAATCTCTTGATTACCTGTAGGTATCTCTTAGAGGGGGAGAAGATGAAGATTTTTCTAATTTGTGACAATTCTTGATCAGGGTCTCTTAGCTTTAGGAGGCGATTTGCGGTTTTTGAAAGTGGCAAAAAATCAGACATGCAATAGGAGAGAAAGGCTTTAGAGGCGCCTAAACTTTGCACCGTTGCAGCTTAAGTTGCAGGTGGTACTTAACCACACCACACCACAGTCTAGAGCACATCCGCACGCTGTTACTGCTGCTTGTGCACACACACTTTGCATGTTGCTATTTCTGTACGTTACGAGGTATATTTCAGATATTGCGGTGAGCCACCAACTATCTGCTACCCGTATACACATCTACATAGCTTCTGTACACGTGCAGAAGGCTCTGTTTCTTTCCAACAGATTGATTGACAGCAACTGTGACCATAGTTGACCCTTTAGTTGTGTTAATTTTCCATAATTGGCTCAATTAAATTTTAACTGTAAATGGACTCCTCCAGATATATTCTCTTGACCTGGTGAGGATGTTAATGATACTCTTCACTGGAATAGATACTGTAGGAAGATAGTAGGGATCAAATGATATGTTTTTTTTAGGGCAGATAGTGATACCAATTGTTAGTAATAAAGGAGACAGATAACTGAAAAATGGAACTGACACATATGTGGAAAAATGAGCTTTGTGTAAAAAAAAAAAATGGAATTACTAGATTGAAAAACTATGAGTACAAAATGCTGAAATGGGTCACCAAATAGACTTGTATAATGTAAAGTAAAATGTATATGTGGGAAACACTGAGTTATTTGAAATTATTTGGTTATTTTCTTGTCACTCACACTAAATACCTCAGATAATGGCCATCTAAAAATGAGTCAATCACTGGTATATGCATGCTGCTCCTCTGATAGAAACAGCAATATGTGTTGAGACTGTAAAGCAGGGTGGGAATTTCATGGCGGTCATGGCCACTTTGGCCTTGATGCCCCGTGAAAAAAAAAACATCGTACGGCGAAAGTGGCCTTTGTGCCCCTGGCGCGGTCAGCGTAGTGGGCTTGCCTTGAATTACAGCCACCCGAGTGCACAGTAGTAAAAAAAAAAAGAAAAAAGAAAAAGTGAAGGCCAAATGGCCTTGCCCCTAAAATGATGAAATTCCTACCCTGATGTAAAGTATTGTATGCTCAGTGGACAGCACATTGTCAAATATGTTAAATCAACTATCAAATTGACAATTTGATAAACAGGAGACATACAAGTCTACAAAGAGGTCCAAGTCTTAATATGCTAACATGCTTATCTGCTAAGAATCGACCATAAAATGTAGTGTTTCGTTATATCCATGTCACTTGTCAGATACATGAGACACACCCACAAGTAATAAAATGTTTCTATTACCAGTGTTTGTACAGTTGGTTTTTTCAATATTTGAAAAGTGCTTAAAACTGCTAAACCAAAGTTTTCATAGTTCATTGAAATCATTGAAAGTTGTTGAATTTGAGTGGGATCAACCCTTTTAGAATAAAAATAAAAAATAGACCCGCATAAGCACTGGTCGTGGAAAGTGCTTTCATTTATATATTTTATGCAAGAATAGATATTGAAGTTCTTGTTTTTCTGAAGTCAAGTAAAGAGCCTTCGTCCCGCTGTATACATGTCTGTCTCCTGCAATTGTTTCATTGTTTCATGCATCACCGGCATTGACACAGTCTGACTTTCACATGCCCGATGAGATTCCAACAATGTAGGTTATGGCAATAAAGTGAGAAAGTGAACATTAATCAAAAAACGAAGCCTGTTATTTCTCACCTGAAATATTCTTTTGAAAGTCATTAGTACGTGACTCCAACAATGCTGTGTTGCGTCCTTGAATTGGAGGGAATTGGGGCTGTAAAGTCCTTGAGAAGTCCTTGACTTTGATGTTAGAATAGGTGTGGAAACCCTGTACAATGAAATCTGTGTTCTGTCAAAGCCTTCTCTGTAATATCTGGCACATACGATTGGCTCTGAGTCTTGGAAAGCTGCAATATTATTTTGATTTAATAGCTAATCTGCTGCTGTGTTTGTTTTATTTTGCTTACAAGCTGAATATTTGCAACTACTTTGATTCTTCAAATTATAAACCCAAGTAACAGTGTAAGACGATCATTCAGTATTTAAATTTGACCATTCCTGTGTAATTATGCTTGCAACAGAGCTTGGCTTTGTTTTAGTGATAGGTTGGTGTGCGTGAAAAGCCTAAGAACTGCTGGCATTTCTGGTAAGCATCTTCCAGCACATTTTAGGTGGGATTTCACTCTAAACTCTTTAAAAGGCTTCCTTTTCGGTGAAACAGCAAATCAGCTCCGGCTGCGGTGGTGGAGGAATGTCCTTAATTAGCCCCAACATTAGCTCAGTTTCGGCTCAGTAGCTTGAAGCGAGCAAAGGGGGAGGATGAGACGATACAAAAGGGGAAATGGGTGAAAAGGGGGCAACGGAGGGGAATGGGGAAAAGAGAGAAGGGAAAGATGGAAAGCTGCCAAAAAACTGCAATGAAACCGCTTCTTATGCTCACTGAATGCACTATACAGGGGTTTTTACACTACAACATGCATACGTACACAATCAGTCGTCCCTAACACTGTCGCAATAGTGGAAAATAATTAGATGTGTGTTTTCACGTACACACTGGCACTCACCACACCAGGCTCTTCCCTCTTTAACCATGGATTACAGAGAAATCCATCTGCGTGGTTGGGTTTAATATTGAGCAATGGCCAAATTTGTTTTGTTAGAGGGTGGCAGTGAGTTCCCCATGGGACTGGCCATCACCCAAGCCAAACAATACGACAGTAAATTTGGTTGTCAACCACCCTGTCTCAGCATGTCTGTGGTTATTTGATATTTTTGTCAGCCAATCTTCTCCGGTCTGAGGTTTTTTCTTTTCGAGGAATCATAGGTGTGTCAGACACTTGGGGTCGATTTACTGTTGATGAAGAATCCCATCTTTTGTTTTATAAATGCATCTATGGCATCTCTCCCATTTGTCATAAAGGCATTTTTGTCATCTGACAAAACAGGTCCCAACAGCAAGTGTTGAGTGCCAAGTTAACAAAATGAGTCATGGTTGTTGCTCTTCTTTTTTATATGTAAATATAGGTAGAATGCACACCTGCCTTTGCTGAGGGGGCTTGGCAAACCTTAACTCAGCCTGTTTGCTGTCAGGGTGCCAACTGTGAAGTGTGTGATGATTCAAAAGACAGATGTGGCATTGGTGTGTGAAAAGGTTTTTGTGGGTGTGTGTTCATGAATCTGATGTGCGCAGATTACTTAACCCATTGTCTTGGTTCATATCTACCCTCAACTACTCAGTGACTATGGTGTACAGCCTGACCAATGGATTTTTGAGGCCAATATCAATATTTAAGTTTAAGATAAATGGATAGGAATATGTTCAAATAATTTTTTAAATAAGCACAAAAAGGATTCCTAACATTAGTTTTCACTTTATTTATTGATGCCCGTATGACAAACCATCTAATGACCACCCTGTTTCTCAAATAAGTTACAGTCATATTTCATCTGAAAAAGACCAATTCACTGGTTCCAGCATTTTCTTTGTCATATGTCTTGGAAAATAAAATATCTTTATATTTGTGGACTGTTAGTCGGACGAATCAAGCAATTGGAGGACGTTGCCTGGGCTCTTGGAATTTATGATCACTACTTGTCGGCATTTCACTTCACGGTTCAGATGTTTTATGTCGTCAAACAGGCTGAATCTTGATGAATACAATCAAAGCTTCACTTCTAAATAACATGTAATCTCTTGTTCTGTGTCGGCACACTGCCTTTTCCCAGTGACTCAGCCCTGAGACAGGTACATACACCTGTCTGATGGGGGGGTTGAGGGGTAGGATGACATGCAGTTCTAAGAAACAGACTTTCCATCACCCAGCCCATTCCCTTCTTTGTCTGTATTTTCGGTTTCTGTTATTTCATCCATCCTCCAGACAGCTGCAGTTTGACCCTGCTATTTTCTCAGTCTGGTGCGCAATCATTCGTCCATCTCTTTATCCTCTCTTGTCCAACTCTCCAGTCACTCTGTTTCGCTCTCCCGTCCGCTGCTCTCTTTCCTTTTTTGTCTCTTGTTCTTTCCCTCAATCTTTCACACCTCTCTTCCTTCTGTCTCCTCTCCTTGTTATGCTGTTTGTCTCTGAACTTCTCTTCCTCCGTGCTATCGTTTTGCTCTCCCCTCTCTCGTTCTTTCCCTCTCTCTTTCTCTGTCTATAAATAGCAGTCTCGTGGGCCGGAGGTGTTAGCAGCAGCAGCAACGGCAGCAGCGCATGATTCATATTTTAGATCTGCCTTTTTTATTTACATTCACCACCTTCCTTTCCTTCTCTTCTTTTTTTTCTTTTCGTCACACATGAAGGCACCTGGATCATATTCAAATTACTTTCACCTCAATAAACTCTGTGGGCGCGAGTGTGTTCCCTGAATAGAGGCCATGAACAATCACAGCCTCCATTCATCAAGCAGTCCCCTCTTTAAACTTCAACATAACCCTCCGACGGCTTTTCGCATAACTGCTCGGCGGTGAAACATAGAAGAAGAAGGTGGCTGTAGAGAAAGCTGGACTTGTGAGCGCACGACACGAAACAGCAAGTCATCCTCGGCTAATTTTAGAGAGGGACTTCTGTCAGCGGTGTTTATAGCTGAGTAAAGTTTATTTCTCCTACCTCATTGACCGATAAAACACACACGTACACAGAGGTACATTGCAGAACAGTATGTGACACAAAACACGTTCAGAAGCAAGTGATCGCTCTCTGTGTTGAGTTCTGGCCCATTAGCATCAGCTGTAGCAACATGAAGGTTCAGTAGTGGTTAACCAGAGGAATCTGGGAAATGCACAGAAATCCTTAGATACATTAGCAAGGTTTGTCTATCTATCTATTTTTTTTTTTTTTTTTTCTCAAAGTTGTATTGTTATAGGCCTCAAAAATTCTTTCACATTGGTCGGGCCTTATTACAAGTTATCTAATGAGTGTGTGGGTTTTTATTTCTCTCATTACAGCATTTGTAACACTGAACACTTTGTAGGAACTTGGCAACTTTGAAGTGCAACTAAAGTGTGGGAGATCAGTGTGAGACAGTTTGTACTAATGTGAACCATTTGTGTAAAAGATGCTATTTAAAAAGGTGAAAAAGACTTATTTAGTGCTACATTTTGAACAGCCCGAGTGAGAGGAGACTTGAATTAGCTTTAAATACATAAACCAAAGAGCGTCTGCTGTGACACCAATATTTAAATGTGCTCCTGTAAACAAACAAAGGTTCTTTTATACATTCACTCACCACAATAGATTGAATGTATCCTTGATACATGTGTTGGATTTCCTTCCTCATAAAACATTTGCAAAGCCAATGAATTCAGGATTAAAAACACATTTTGAGTCCTGCAATGTTTATATCCATGTATCCATCCCGATACTCAAGGATATATACAATGTACAATGTAAATATGCCTTAAAACAGAGTATTATACGTGCTTCAAACATGCGCACACACACACACAAGGAGGAAGACCGAGCCTCCCACAAAGTAGAGAGGTCTGAGGTCAGATTTAGGGTCAGGGCTTGGGTCACTTCGGGGGTCTATCGAGGGATAACCTTCTGAATGATGATAGATTGGTCGAGTCAAATGGAAGAAGAAGAAGAAAAGGAGCAGAAGAAGAAAAGAAAGGACAAGTCACCCAACACATGAATCATATCTGATGTCCTGTGCTGACTTCACAGGATGTGAGCGTGCAGTATCGTAGTCATTTCTGGTACGTACGTACGTACGTGTGTGTGTGTGTGTGTGTGTGTGTGTGTGTGTGTGTGTGTGTGTGTGTGTGTGTGTGTGTGTGTGTGTGTGTGTGTGTGTGTGTGTGTGTGTGTGTGTGTGTGTGTGTGTGTGTGTGTGTGTGTGTGTGTGTGTGTGTGTGTGTGTGTGTGTGTGTGTGTGTGTGTGTGTGTGTGTGTGTGTGTGTGTGTGTGTGTTCGCATGCCAATCCCTCAGCACTCTTCTTTATCACTCTCTGGCCCTGTGGTGAACTGATGAGGGGGTTTATCCATTTTAACTTGTCCCATTAAAACCAGTTTCTGTTTGATCTGGTCATTCTGGTTGGGTGGTACATTTCAAAATAAAGGTCATTATACTTATTTTCCTCCTCTTTTGCTTTTCCCCTTACTTCTACGTCTACTCTATCATCTTCCTTTTTTTTTTCATCTTATATAATCACCACAATGGCAGCTTTCGGCAGCGATGCTAGTTCTCGTCAAACAAGATGCTTTCTATATCTATAGCTGTTATAGAGAAGTCAAAATAGACAGACAGTTGATAACACCTGTTGATGACACCTGACGTACGATCAGACACGTGTGCCTATCACGCCTGAAGTTAAGCAACATGTGAAAAGGCAATTTTATGACACCATTGTTTATCAATATAAAACTAATACATCTAGATAATAACAGTGTGTCATGCATAATCACAACAGCAGCTGTCAGTGAAGTATGTCAGCGCACCTCCGTAACAACAGTTCGGCTGGTGCATCATGAAAGATTTATGAACATAAGTAACGCACCTTTGCGTTGTTGGTCTATCAAGTTTTGCATGTCCTCTTGAAAACTTGTGATGGATGCTTTCCGGATCAGGGAACCATAACCTTCAAGTTAAGGGTTAGAAAAATAAGTTCCGGGAAGTAAAAATATCATAAAAAGAGACTTAAACATATGTTGTTTTTCATCTGTGTGACAGTGATTTGGAATGGAAACGATGCGCCACTAGGTTAGGTTTTAAATTCCCCTGCTCAGCGGGAGAACATGGCAATAAAATTGTCAGAGGGTGGGGGATCAGACACCGAAGACGGCCTAGTTAGAAGTTTGATACCCTATGCCCGTGGTCCAGTAACCGCTGTTTGAAGAGAGTCCCATTTGTGCGCCGCAGCAAATGTCACGCAATATTTTCACAACTGGCAGCAAAGTGTTTCACTGGCAAAGAGAGTGTGTTTTTCAGGTTTTTATCAGAGAAATAAATGATTCACCGCTGACGTCCAACCACAACACTCACACCCACTGATGCTGTTGTGTGTGTTGGCAGAGCACTTAGTATGGACAGGTGTGGGGAGGCTTTTGAAGCTGTACTTCTGATGGAAGCTATCACTGCATACACACGCCTCTCTCCTCTCTCTCGGGCTTTGCACCTGAATGAATCTGAGTTGCTGCCATTCGTCACATAAAGTGAATGTATCCCCCAGTTGCCGTTTGAACGGGCAGCCAGGTCTGACGAAGCTGCCTTATCAGAAACCAAATGTACTCATCAATGCAAACATCCTGCTTCAGCTCTGTGACCTTAAATAAGTATGATGTAAACTGCGGTTTGCCTCACTCTCCACTTTCTTACTTTCTTCTTCCCTGTTTGTCTGACCCCTCCTGAAACCCCAAGCAGCACGATGTAACTGTGTTTGTGTATGTGCATGCGCTTTTGTGTGTTTTCATCTCGGCCAGAAAGCCCAGTAGAGGAATTTCTGTTGACATTAAACACTCGTTCTCTGTTCTCTCTCGCTGGACAGGTTTTCCAGACTATTCTGTCTCTTTCTTTTGCCTTTTTAGTCGAAGTGTGCATAAAAGTGTGTGTCAAATAATGGTTGCAGTTCCAGCCCTACTAGTTCCCTTAAAACAGCTCTTTCTCACACAAACAGCTGAAGATCCACAATTAGTTGAGTAGTCAGTTGAAACACAATTAGTTGCCAACGATTTTGTTTATCAATTAATCGTATCAGTAATTTTTCAAGCAAAGACAGTCAAATATTTGTTGCTATTCAATATCATTTATCATAGTAAATGAAGAGTCTTTGGGTTTGGGACAGAAGAAGCAATTTGAAGACGTCACTTTGTGGTCTGAGATATTGAATGGAGCAATTTTTGGACATTTTATAGACTAAAAGATTGGTTGTTGAAATAAACAGCAGACTAATCGATAATGAAATTGGTCGTTAGTTGCAGCCCTATAAAGGGCATTACTTGTTGTTATGGAAGATAAAAGAGGCAGCGAATGTTACTTCCACGCATACTGCCAGCTCCTCAGCATAAGTCCAGTCTACATCTACTGGAAATTCAAACCCGCGACTTTTGCAGTCCTACTCCTTTTACCTTCAGGCAGCCGCAGCTGTACTTCCAGGAATCTGACGCATGAAAAGAAGAAAAGTCTTATTCAGTGTCTCTTTATCCCTTGGCCTGACCCTTATGTCATGGTATCCTTCAGTGTATGGATATTTAAAGCAGCGATTGTGTTCACACAGGCTTAGAAATCATATTGTCATCGCTCATTGTTGTCTTTGTTCCCGAGAAAGAAAGTTGGACGTTGGACAATCTTTTATACCTGCCCTCACTTCCACACAGATACTTATTCAGGTGTAAAATAGGTTATAGGCACAATGAAAGTTTTTGTTATGAATTGTGTGTGTGCCCTTTGTGAATTTGAACGCTTTATGGAGTTTTTTTGTGTGTGTGTGTGCTCGCGCATCCCTGATGTGTGTGACAGCAGATAAGGGCTATTGTACAGGTCTTTGTAAAGCTAATTGCAGCCAGATGTACTGTGCGATTAATTATAGGGTTTTCCTTTCAGAGGCGACAGAGCTGTACATTATTGTAATTATCCAGCTTCTCTCCCCATAAGAAAGTCTGCCAACCATTACACTAAAGCGCGGGCAGCTGGAATAGCACATTTCGGTTGCTTCTTAAAGCTTGGTTCGGAATCCAAAAAAACGGGTCACAGGTTGAAGTTTGGTGTGTGTTAGAAATCTTTGTGTTAAGGTGATTTTTAACGCCTTGGAGTCCTGTGATACTTGCAGATCTCTGAGAAACATGCAGGAGAACAAATTACATATCTTCTATTATGCTCAATGAATACTCAAACTTTTAAATGTATTTTTTAAAAAAGAAAAATGGATTGTGTGAGTAGTTGGTGCGGTGAAAGTAGAACAAACCTTTTCAACTCAAGAGAAAGAAGTTAATTTTGTGCCTTATTATTTCAAACAATGTGAGCCAGGCTTAGTGAATAAACCTTTTAGCTCTCTCCTTTATAAAAGTGTCTGTTAAAAGTTCTAATCGAGCCTTGTGGTTATCGTGGTTTAATAGTTTGCTCTGGGAAACGGTTGTTACATTGTGTGTGAATCGATGTATAAGTCTCATTAGCGAGGCCTCGTTGTCATCACTACACTTGTATATTTAGAATGAGACTCATTATGAAGTTATACCTTCTGCCTTTGTCTCAACTGACAAGTCATTATCTGGGCTGTCTTCCCTCCAACTACCTCCCACGCCCCCCCCCCTTAAAACATCTCCAACATTTTTTCTTTGTTTGTACTTCTCCTGACTTGTGCTCGTTCTCCTGATCAGCCTTTAACATCTGTCGCTCTGCTACTTTCCTCTCAGCATCCACCGCTTTCCTCCCATATGTTCTTTTCCTACTATCCTCTCCTATTTCTGCTTTCCTAACACATTTTCTCTCACTTTCATCCTCTCTTCCTGCTGCTTTTAGACTCAGCTTCTCTCCCAGTGCTACTCAGTTTCTTCCCCCCTTCTAATACATATCCTTGAACCACGGTTAGACCAACTTTTTTCACAACCTGTCCTGAAAGACAATTCTGACCATCTCAGAGGGAATGTAAACCGTCTCAGAATCAAAATATTGTTTCTTAACTTTTTTGTCTATTGTTGTTTATTAAAAATATTAACATTCATAGCATTTTTACCTTTGAACAGTAAACTCAAACTTCAGTCCACTGTTTAACGCTTCATGTTTGTCTGAACAGAAACTCTGTCCTGCTGTGTACTCAGATCCATTAGCCTTTGCTGTATTAGCTCAGATAGCCATAAGCTATTAGCCCTGGTAACTTTTGGCTCCATTAGCTCCTTTAGCTCCTTTAGCTAGTACTCCCATAGGCAAAGTAGACAAGACCACCTCTTTATGGAGTTCTCTGTCCTCATTGGATAAAGTTGGTGGGATGCCAGAAAAATAATTTTCTCTTTTACTGCATGAGCGGTTTGGAGGAGACACTTGGGTTGATGACCGAACACTGTATAACAGAGACTACTGGTGGAACATAGAGCTGTTTAACGCTTAAAAATATCACTTACAGCAGATTTAGTGTTCTACAAACAAACAAGCAATAAATTCTTGCATCCCGGTGGCGTCCAGGGGAAGATCTCTGTTGGTCCAAAAGACATGTTCTGTCGTCACAGTGACGCCGTCCATCTCGAGCCGTGTCTTCGATGCAGTAAAACTCCTGTTCAGCAGGAAAAAATCCACACTGATAGAAGTGGGTTTTCATCCAGCAGCATCGCCACTCCATTCCTGTCCAGCATGCTTATGAAGCAGTGTTTTTCCTCGACAAAGGCAGTGTGTGTTTCTTGTTGATGTAAGTGTTAGACTGACTCAGTCCTTGTGACATTGACATCTCTGTCTCTCAGCAAGGCATTGCTGAGACAGACAGGCACCTCTGCAGTAACCCTACACTGTGTGTAACTGTGTGTAACTGTGTGTGCGCGCACTTATGTGTGTGTGTGTGTGATGTGCTCACAGTTATTGCATCACTGTGTCATATAATCCGACCTCCATTTCTGCCTCCCTTGTCTTTTCTCCTCTCCTTTGTCTCCATCTAAATCTGCTGTACAGTTGGCTTTAGCTACAGTTGCTGCATTCTTCTTCTAGTTTCTTGAACATTTTTCTGTTGAATGTCACCATTTCCAAGTGGATTATTGCCTAATTTCTTGATGTGTTTATGGTGAGATAGATCATGCACTGTGTGGAACATTTCTGCATTGTGTGTCATCCCAACAGGAAAGACTTCAGAGGACAAAATACCCATTTCCTCTTCCTGTAACCTCACTTCCGTCCTCACTTCTGCTCTCACCCCTCCACTACGCTTTCCTCTATGTCAGCCATGTGTCCGCATCTTTATAAAGAACAGCATCACTTGAACGGAATGTAAAATAAAGTGTTATATCATCTGTTTTTCTATGCATTTCTCTATACAAGCGTCCCGTGTTGACATATATTTTTGACATTATTAAGCTTAAATGCATGTGCTTCAAATCATGCCTGTGCGCCCGAGAAAGAGCAAAAGTACGAGAAAAACTAGGCTAATGACTCGTAACAGTGTGCCCTTTGGCAGTAATGGACGCTCATCTGGAACAAATTAACCCCAAAAACCTGCATGTAGCAGAACCACAGTCACTCATCAGAAAGAAACACATCAGGCACACACATTGGGTAAATTTTTCTGGGACCTGTCCAGTTGTCTGTCGCAGATTTCTTCAGTTTCTAGCGCACGGCTCTATCGGTAGCCCATATCTGTTTAACTTCTCCGGTTACCCTGCCAGAGCCGGAGCCTAAATCAGTTCCTCTCCCTCGTCTCAACTAACCAGCTGCAGAGGAAATATAGGCCACTGTGAGGGGAGGAAAAGGGCAGAGGAACACTAAAGGGGGCATAGAGATATGGAGGCGGACAAGGATTGTTGACTAAGAAGTTTGATGTTCTAACTTGTTTGTCCTGCAATCGTTTTCTTTTTCCGTCACCTCATTTTCCACTAATGTCTGGCTCTCCTTCTGTCTCGTTCCCTCTCATCACTTGACAAGCGCTAATCCTTCTTTTATGATTATTGTATAGCTGGGACTCACAAGTGTGTGTGTGTGTGTGTGTGTGTGTGTGTGTGTGTGTGTGTGTGTGTGTGTGTGTGTGTGTGTGTGTGTGTGTGTGTGTGTGTGTGTGTGTGTGTGTGTGTGTGTGTGTGTGTGTGTGTGTGTGTGTGTGTGTGTGTGTGTGTGTGTGTTTATCCCTTCAGGGTTTTTTGGTAATCTGTTGACAACCTCGGGGGCTTGTGGAGGAGTTAGAGACGAGACCACAGCACAAGCACACAAACACTCGCTCACATCAGTGACACAGTGCATGTAATATTCTTAGAGTCAGTGCGTGTTTGTGCTAAAGCAGCACTTGTATACATGTAAACAGCCAGTAGGTTACTCTCACTAAGGTGGTTGTTAGGCTGACAGAGCATTAACGATGAGTGCTTTAAATATTCAGCACACAGTTTTAATTGCTTGCCGTTACCCTCCTCTCTGTCTGTGACCTCAAAATCTGTTTCATGTAGAAACTCCCCAAATGGGTGGGTGTTGCCATGGCAGAAAAATAACAGAAAACGTAACAGAAAAACAGCATTTTGGCTTCCCCGTTGCCTTGTGGTAAAGGACACATGTACCGTAGAAACAATGTCCCCAGTTTGATTCTCGCTTTGGCTGCATCTTCATTTATCAAAATGAAGGCATACTTGAAAAATACAGCTGCATCATATGATAAAACAATCATATTGGATATTAGAGCAAAGCAAATTTTCAAGCAATGTCCTGGAACTTACATTGTTTACTTACTTTGGTAACTTACGGAGTGCAATATTTTCTTTCTTCAACTTGTTGGTGCATTGCTGCCACCAATGATCGGTACATAGAGTGATCGGAAGGTCACTGGTTCGAATCCCCAGCTCCCCCGGGCGGGACTGAGCTACATGCCGAAGTATCCTTGAGCAAGATACTGAACCCCAGAATCGCTCCTGATGCGCAGTTGGCACCCTGTGGGGCAGCCACTGCCATCAGTAAGGGTCCTGCAATGAGCTGGCGACTCGTTCAGGGTGAACCCTGGCCTACGCCCACGAGTAGAACTGGATTTGGCCCCAGTAAGCCCCGCAACCCCTCAGGTGGATAAAAAGCGGCAACATCCCGAACATAATTTGGGTTGTGGATAAAACAAGACACCTGGCACTTTGGGAAACACTGATAAGCATTTTGTAACAACCAAATAATTGAGGAAATAATCCCCAGATTAAGAGATTCATTTCTAATCAAAGCAAAAGACAGTTGAATAGTTTTCTGTCATCTGTGGTCTGGGATCAAATCCAATTGTTACTCTTTTATGTCGGTTCTTCCTCTTTTACCACTTTACCTTCTCAATTTCTAAATCTAGAATAACAAATACCAAAGGTGAGTGGATGTAACACCATTGTTAAAAAATCCCTCAGAAAGATTTTTTACCCACACTTAACTTCTAGCTGGAACTAGCTGATCATTTCTGTCGAACATCCATGTTGGTTGTGGCACTTCACTGGAAACACAGATTGCCCCTACGTGACTGGATGCCGATGGCTGTTGATGCTCTTTAGGTGAAACTTGAGAAGTTCATCCTGGGCGTTAATAGTGGATGCCTTGATTTAATGTAGTGTAAAGGGATAGTCCTCGCAGATTATGTAATAGTTTTATCTGGGACAGCCCTAGTCCTCTCCGGCCTATCCCTCTGTTAGATCATCAGTTACTGTAACAGTGTCAGGACCTCGCTATAAGACGTCATCTACACCCTGTGGATTCCAGGGAGACGTGCAGGCCGAAACACACACTAGGCTGGCAAACATGCAGATGCGGATATGTAATGTTCCTGGTAATGAACTCTAAAGCATCTGTTGGTGTTTTGGTAAGCTTTAGTAGGGATTTGATGCAGTATATACTTCAGAGACATACAGACTTACTCATTAGTGTATAGTGATGTAGTGGTAGTGAAAAGGATTTAAACGTCTATCTGTGATCTGTTTGTTTATGATGTGTTAACAAAGAGGCAGATGGAAAAGCACTATATTAAGACTGCAACCTTTCGCATGCTAATATGCTAACCCTACACACGCACACACATAGTAAAAGATGCACTTTACTTGACTTCACGTATTTTTTTTTCACACAGAAACAAACTGCGTTATTAACACTAGACGTGCACACCTGACTACCAAGCTTCATAAGCGCCGTGTGGCCTCCTCTGCAAAGAGGGTCAAATCCTTAAAAGTTCAAAGACTTTAAGGTCCCTTAGAGGCGGAAAAGGATAGCTGATATATGACAGTCATTATGTGCAAATGTCTCATGTTTCAAATTAATCTTCGTTATAGTTCAAAGAGTGTTTTACTGCCTAATCAATCAAACGAAGCACAGGAAAAAACGTACGCAAGTTTTACTAGAAGCCACTTCTTTTATGTAATAAAGAGAAAATATATATTTATTTTTTATTTTAGATTTTCCTTCCTTTTACTTGTTATGTTTTAAAATGTGTTTATTTATTTATCTTTTTAATAAGTGTCCCAACTTTGTGTTAAAAATGAATAATCTCCATGTCAAATCCCCAGAACTTTTCAGACTCCTCCAAACCCTCTGTACAAGATTACTCCTTATAGTCTTCCTAATGTTATATTGAAGTAATTACGCAAATAATAAACTTAAGCCTTTTAATGGGACCAATGGCAACCTTTAGACCTTAAAACTTTGGATCCTTGATTTCTTTCCTGTTTGAGTGACAAAGGAGTCTATTGTTGGTTGCTAATCATTACAATCAAAACCACAATCAATGAATAGAGCATTTCTTTTAGAGTCCTGTATATTGAAGCAGGTCAGCTCAGCTGATTCAGGATTTGGGAATTAGATTATTGGTCTTGGAATAACGTTCTGTAAATTGAAGGTTACTGGTTTATAGACATGTTTTAACCACTTCATCCTGCCCTTTTTATGGCAATTAAAAAATGTTTCTTATTTGAAGCATCTTTTGTTCTCCAGCTGTCCAGCGAACTCTGAGAGCTGCCTGGTCATCATGCTTCCTCATTAAACTCTCAAAATTGGGATAATTCCTGCTATAATGTGATTCCTTTTGCATGGCGTGCTGCTCTGTTAAGGATTAACACTTTAGTGGGGAAGAACGTTACACCAGAAGTTCCTCTCATTATCCTCAGATTTCCTCTCATTATCCTTGGATCAAGACGGCTGGATCAAGTGGCTAAACTGTACGGTGTGATGTGGGAGACGGTGGGGGGGACATTTATTTGGAGCTCATCTCACTTGTACTATAGGGGGTGATTCCGTGAATGGGCAAGAGTGTAGGGAGTAAAAAAGATAGGAGAAGAAGGGAGAGGAGACAGGGAAGAGGAGGGGAGATGAGGCGTGACCAGCAGAGCAGAGGGTGGTGACTGGACTGGCACATGGTCTGTGTGTCCGTGTGCATGTCTGTGTGTGTGTGTGGGTAGCTGTGTGTGTGCGTGTGTGTGTGTGCGTGTGTGTGTGTGTGTGTGTTGTGTGTGTTGTGTGTGTTGTGTGTGTTGTGTGTGTTGTGTGTGTTGCACAGCCAGGCACAGAGGGATGAGACAATAGGGAGCACAGTGAGTGGCAGGCTGAGATGGCACCTATTGTTAACACACATGAGTAAACAGCATATGCACACACACATTGGGCTTATTATTGAACCCACCCTGATGAATGGGTTTGTTTGTAGTGCCCCTTATAAATCAGACAAAGAAGAAAAAAAACAACCAATATGTCCATTTTACAAAAGATTGATTCTCTAATACCTTGGTTACATTTTATAAATATCTCCCATAGGGAGAAACCATCATGTATGTATCTCACCACATTTTCTGCAGAAACAACAGATTTTCCGCCACAACTGGGTCAGATTACACTTACACACACATGCTACACACACACATGTGCGCATAGACACATGGCCCTGGTTACTGCAATATGTAGAGTGGTGATTGATGGGAAACCAAAAACCACCTAAATAGGAGGAGAGAAGGAGGGGAGCGGCGGGGCGGATGGAGAAACAATAGCGCGAGTGAAGCGGCTGGAAAGAGAAAGAAAAAATACAAACATGGGGAATATAGAAGGAGGGTGTGAACAAGTGAGCTTATATCTTTTAGTTTCCTTTGCTGAAATGTCTCTTTAAATGATGAGAGCCATCACTTTCTCTCCCCCTCAGACTTTTACGGGAACTTATTCATCCTCTTTTCAATCATTCTTATTCAGAACAGATGCTCGCTCTCTGTCTCTCTCTCTCTCTCTCTCTCTCTCTCTCTCTCTCTCTCTCTCTCTCTCTCTCTCTCTCTCTCTCTCTCTCGCTGCCTCTTGTATGCTGGCTAACCGTAACAAGCTGTGGTAAAGGTCTTCAAGAGGTTTTGGTTTGTGTGTGCAAGTGAAACACATACATATATATGTGTCTTTTTGTGTGTGTGTGTGTGTGTGTGCTGCAGGGGGTTCTTTGTGGTTCTTTGCAGGAGAGTGTTTCCAGTCTGTGGGGGGTCTGACAGACGCTATGGCTACATGCTAATGGAACACACCAAGCTTTTTTTTCATGCACTTCTACACACACACACACCCCACCATGAGCCCCTATCCACCACCACAGCCGCCACCGCCATACCGTAGGTCTTTACTGTATACAGAAACAAGTCAGTTCATTCACTCAGCCGAGGGGCTTAATGTAATAAAGATCTGCAGGTCCTGATTTACTCTCAAGTTACAGACCGGCATTCTTGGAAATTTGGGTCAGGACTCAGAGGTTGATCAGAGGGACGTCGAATTGGGTCAACAGCACATTCTGTTGAAACTGGGCTGAAAAGTTTATAGTTCAGTTTTCTTTCCAAAAAGGGTGTCAAGAATACAACAAATATTGCTGCCAGTTGTGTTTTTCTGTGCTCGAATAATGATTTGAAGGCACAGCTATTAGGTCATGCTTTTGTGTTCGGAAAAACTATTATACACAGCTCTTTTTTTGGAGTGCTGTATTCTTAAAAGCTTATTTTCTCTCATACTCCTGATTATTATATTCTCCATGTCCAAAGTTTACGTAGGGTGCAGCTGCAGACCTTGGACAGAGTTTGTGTCTTTTTCATTCAATCATCTCTAAATGCTTTCAGCAGATAAAGCTTTTCATGATAAACTCTCTGAGGAATGATTTACTCATTTCTCTTCACTGTGGTTTTTTGATTTTGGTCACATGGGTGTATGTCGCACATTTATACATGGCACACCCAGAAGAATGATGACTATATAACAGATCCATCAGTATCGCTCAAGTTGATGATAATAATCAGCTGTGGAAAATTACCATATAAAATTATGTGTCATAAATTCTGGAACTGCAGTGCCATAATTATATGTCTAAACGCCGGGCTTGAAGGTTTTTTTTCTGATATTCATAATAACTGATTGCTTGAATTTCTCACCATGAATGAAATTTTCTTGTAAAAATAGGACTGCAGATAATGAACACATAACGAAACATAAAGTTTTTGCCAGTTACCTCCGCCAAGGAGGTTATATTTGTACCCAGGTCCGTTTGTTGGTTGGTTGTTCAGCAAGACTACACAAAAACTGCTGAACAGATTTCCACGAAACTTGGATAGATGATGGGTCTTTGCCTAGAAGAACTTTTTGTGTAGATTCGATTAAAAGGGAATAATTCAGGAAAATGTTCTCACTTTCTTCAACATTGCCAGAAGGGCGTTTTTAAACATTTTTGTAAATTTCTCAGATGATAATCTATGGATCTAATGCATATTTAGGTGGCTGGTATCTATGAGTGATTACAGTTTGATGCTAGATTTGGTGCTTTTAATACTGAGCCCCACTGCTCTGCTTGAGGTCTATATCTGATCAAGTCACTTCTTGAGTCATTTGCATAGTTTATGTTCAATGTCACTGTCCATTTTTTTTTTTTTTTGTTTATCTAAAAGCTGAATTTTGAACCATTTTGGCATAAAACCATTGCAGGGAAAAGTTGCATCCAGTTTTGTTACTGTAAAAAGACATCAGTTTAAGGTTGTACTTTGTTTATGACGGTTGGTGGCATTGAGGTGTTGTTCTTCAACTTGCATCCACATGCGAACTGAAGTTCCTGAGAACCTGCAGGTATTTTTCCTGAGAAACAGGAACAGATTAAAGGGGGAATCCCACAGAATTACTGTGATCTCAGTTCCAGATATTCAATCCCTTGGAACCGGTCTCTGGTGGCATCGGACAGTAAAAGTTAACCCATACCTTATGACTTGTATGTAAACAATTATTAATTTCCGTTATGTAAGAGAATGCCTGAGAAACAGATAAATCTTTAGACACAGACAATCATTTGCAATCATTGGTGCTATATTTAGGCTTCCACTGTCCCCAGGAGAGTTTAGGGACTTTGGACAACAGCCTGAGAGTTTTGGTACCCAGAAACTCCCGAAGGTTACCTAATAGTGTTATGATTGTTGTATATACAGTCAAGCGGCAATGTGCCATGTCTGCTTATTGTCTGAAGTTCCTGGCACTCGCCTTTTTGTCCTCGGTTGCTGCCTCCATCCGTCTGGTGCTGGAAGTGCTGCTCTCTCGCCAGGGTGCAGCAGACCAGAGAAGACCAGAGCAGATGATTACTGAGCGTTAAAACGCGGTGGGATGTCCAGACTAGACGAGTTGATCAGAGGGTATCAGCTTTCAGCTTCTCTGCAGGAAGCTACATTATGCTGTAACATGGCAGATTCTGTTTCTGCCAGTGGCTGTCTGGTTGTACGTGGGTGCATGTACGCCTGTGCGTGTGTGTGTGTGTTCTCAGCTGGCTGTTACAGAACAGAAATGGGGCAGACAGACTAAGAGCTGTCACTTGTGTAGGGATGTATAGATGGCGTCTTTCAAGTCCTCAGATAGGCGGAAGGAAGATACCGAGGAAGCAGAGAGCGGCTTAGAGAGTGAGAAGTCCTCTTGTCGAAGAGAAGTGTGTATGTGTCAGATAAGAGGCTGTAGATTTGAGTGTATAGGCTTGCCTTGCTTAGGTGTGTGTTTCTGTGAGCCTGTGTGTATGAGGGAGAGAGAGAGAGAGAGAGAGAGAGAGAGAGAGAGAGAGAGAGAGCGAGCGAGCGAGCAAGAGTGAAAGAGAGGCTTGGATGGAGAGTGAGCGAGAGGATATTTTTGAGTCTGACAAACTCAAGTCTCATGATGTTTTGCAGCTTGGAGCAGAAAAGCGGCGATAGAAAGAAAACAAACACTCTCAACAGGAAGACTTATGCACCATGGATCAAATTAATTCCTTAATTATACACAGCACCAACAGTTTTTTTAAATATATTTCTTTTGGATAAGCATTTACTGTCTCAAAAAGCCGCTACAGTATGTGTGAGAGCCGTGCACCCATTTATACATGAGAATGAAAAAGGAAACATTAATAATGTATTAGGAAACCCTTTAGACTTGCTGTCTGCTTTCTCTGCACACATTTTGAGGACACATACACACTCACACACATACACACTCACACAGGCACACACACGCACACTCAGTAGGATGAGAAAAATACGGAGAGAGGGCCCGCAGGGAGGCGTCTAACAGTGATATGGGTGGTCAGGGTCTTGTCTAAGTGCTGCTGGGAAGTGAAATGTGGGCTTCCAGTCAGTCAGGTGACCTGCGGCAATTGTCATGTGACCACCGCGAGGTCATGTGATCGCAATGTGAAAAAGAGTGAGAGACGATGAGAGTAAGCACACGCATGGCTGTTTCAGTGCACTAATGGGCCATCATCAGTGAAAGGGTTGCTGCGGGATGAAGAGCTAAGCTCTTAACGCAGACACGCGCGCACACCAACACACACACACACACACAGGCTCCACACAAATGAATGCACTTAGAAACACACTGGAGCTTTCAGACATTCTGTGTGTGTGTCTGTGTGTGTGTGTGTGTCTGTGTAAGTCATATGATATAGATGAGGCCCCAGGTTATGCAATATGACAATATGAGATCATCACCTCCAATCTTCCTAATCTAAAGCAGCTCACAAGATTTTTTAAAAGCTTTTTTTCAAAAGACCTGCGTACTGTTATCTGGCAGTACCTTCTGTGCTGATTTGTTGATTGTTTGGAGTGGATTACCAAAGTAGGAATACTACCTGAATATTGGGTTATCCCCTGATGTCACTGCAAGCAATAGTACCTTCACGTCCTAAGTAGCTAGTACTTGCATATCCGTGAGCACTAGGATTCGGTGTTATTGTAGCTTTAATGCAATGAATGATTGATGCTGACCTCGTGCTTCGTCTGGGTTGGCTCACACAAATGCACTGAATGCTTTGTTTTTATAAATTTATATAATATAAAGCGCTTAAATAAAACAATACGATTGTGTAAAAATAAGACACAGATTCACAACATTTCATCATTCTTTCTGAAAGAATACTGTGAATGTATTTGAAACAATCAAACAGTGGAATTGGAGGCAAGGTGCAACCCTCCCCCTTTTGGACCTCTTTTTAAAACCGGTTGCCATGGTGATAGTCCTGATAATGTAGCTGGGAGTAGGTGTCTAACCTCCGACGTTTGATCTTACATCACCTCAAAAAATTGCAACTTAAAAATAAAAACTCTGACACTTTTTATTCCTCCTAACTGTGTTTCTTGTCTTTTCCTGTCATCTGTCCTTAAACAAACACACCCACACACACAGCCTTTGCATCCGTCATGCTGCTCTTAATGTGTTTGTGTGCAGACCGAGCTGTCTGTTCATTTTCCTGTAATTTCATCCTCTAAAAGGGTCACAGACATTATAAAATGTTCTGGATATGTGTCATGAATATCTTTCAAAGTGCACATTTTCTGTTTGTTCCAGGTTAATTGAAGCCTCTCTGTTATATTTGTTTTAATCTTTTTGTGTCATATCTGGGGCAGCTTCCTTGTAACTGTAGGTTATGCTGTGACGACAACAACAACATATTCATTTAGAGTTACTGAAGAAGCTGCAACCATATTTGGGCTTAAATCCTCTGAGTATTGAGGTCTTGTTACCTTATTTTATCGTTGTCAGGCAGTTCGTCTGAATATGTGTATTTTTGGGATAGTGATGTGCCGAATGTGTCAGCTATGGTTAGACACAGAGCTGGTGAAGAAACTGGAAACACATTCAGACTAAGCAAATACCCACGTATGCACTCTCACTAACACTGCTCTGCAAAAGAGCTAATTGCAAGAAAAGTCATGCCTACAACAAAATAATTAGGATTCTTTTGGCTTTATTCCACTCGTAATAAAAGCTAACATATAAACAAACACAGGCTAGACAAAGTTGAATGAATGACACCTTTCACACACATGCACACAATCACAGTACTTTACAAGATCTGACTCGCCCACGCTGCCCTTTGCATCTGCGTTTATTGAAGTGTCAGTGGTCGAGCTGGAATTCTCATTAAACTGTTTGGATGTATGTGTGTAGGTCTTTACGAAGACGCTAGCATACCATAGAACTGAGGAATGTAACCCCTAACTTTTGCTTGTCTCGGTCAAGCTCTCTCTGGGTGGCTATCGAACACTGTTAACATAGAGTCGATTAAAGCTTGGCGTGAATGTTACAGACTACGACTCACATCCAAACAAACGGACAAAAACACGAGTGACACAAGAATTAGGGTTTGTATTCGTGGATTCAATGTTCATTACAGGAAAGAATTGGGAGTTGTTAAATGTTGGGAAGCCACTGAGGGATCATGCTGGTGACCCCATAGCTGTGTACTAAATCACTGCCTTGTTTTCTCATTCTAAATATGAAACAATTAGCTGTTTAATCCATCACACAATCAAACATCGACACAAATTTAATCCCCGACAAAACTCACTGGTTCCAGATTCTTATGTGTAAATGTTTTTCAGATTTTCTTAGTCTTCTGTGATGGACTATGATCAGATTTCAGGAATGTAGAATAAGTAGCAACAAGTGGTGAACAGGCCATCAACACCTTTTTGTTTCATAAACCATACTCACACGGCAGCCATTTTCCCGGGCCGCCACCCTCGAGATGGGAAACCCAAAATCGTACTGTAGGAAGTGGTTGAATGCTAACTTTAGCTAACGGGTTTCCAGATGTTGTTGTCATTTCACAGCCTCTCAATCAGCAACTGAAAAGACAATGGATAATAGACATCCCGGAAGACGTCAGGCCATATTTCGAAGCAGAACTGCATGGTTCTGTTAGCTTCTGTTACACCACAGCTAAAATTAGCCTTCAAACACTTCCTCGCTAATACTACCATTTTGCAGTGTTACATAATACAGTAGGAATGGTGTTATTTAAATATCAGTGCTTAACTTGAGCACATGTATTAGCCCTAGAAGTAAAATGCACTGGATGTAATCAAACATTAATTTTAGCTAGGAAGTGGTTGAATGCTATCATTAGCTAATGGGTTCCCAAATACGTTGTTTTACCCTGTAATATGGCCTGTATCCCTTGGGATTTTCACTATCCATTGTCTTTCCACTTGCTGATCATAGGGAAGTGCTGAAACGATAATGATATGTCAGATTCCCTATGTTTATACAATTTACAAGCTGAAACGGAATGACACCCACGGTAAATGACTGCTGTGTGAATATGTCTGCTGTTGTGGGAAGAAATACAGTAACATATAAAGTTACAAAGGACTGATTACAGACGAGGAGAAACATGGCTGTCTACAGTCTTCCCAACAGTGGAGTTAACTCATGTGGAGCTACACTAACAAAGACCACAGTAAGGGGGAGAATATGGAAAGAAAAACACACTAGCAGCTTCCCTAATTTTACCTCCTGTGTCAAATCAGTTTATTTATAAACCACTTTTAGAAACCGGTTTGTACTTCTCAGAGAACCCAAGCGTGTGCTGTACTGACAAAAAAAGACACATCAAAATAAGCCTGAGACTGATGGATGTTTGTGGCTTCTGTGAGTGAAGATGAAAGGACAGTCTACTGTTTTATCTACATCCACTCGCCCTCTCTTGTGCTGTATTTTAATGTAATAAGTCAGAATTCTCTGATAGCACCTGGTTTCATTTGCATTTGTATTCCAGTGGCATGTGTAGATGGTGCATCAGTGTTGGGTGTAAACAATGTTTTTTATCGTGTTGCCAAGCCCTAGCTGTATGTTTTTGTAGCATTCATTATAGCTTGTTTTTGTTCCTCTGTTAATTAGCTCTCCTCCCCACCTTTTAAACCCTCTCCCCGCTTAATTTGAATCTAATCACACACACCATAATAATAGTGTTGTGCTATAAATAGAACTCGTTTTGTTTGGTTAAATGCTTCTTCCCGCTAGATTTCCAATGAACGTTTCCTTAATTTTTCTCTATGGGTGACTAATTTTCCTCTCCTGTCCTGTGTGTAGGATCGCAAGCTGTCCAAGTCGGAGCGTCAGCGCTTCAAAGAAGAGGCCGGAATGTTGAAGGGTCTCCAGCATCCTAACATTGTCCGCTTCTATGACTCCTGGGAGGGACCGTGTAAAGGAAAGAAATGTATTGTTCTGGTCACTGAGCTTATGACATCTGGAACGCTTAAAACGTGAGTACATGAGAGAAAAAAAAAGACATTTCCAAGATGTTAAAGAGGTTCTATGTAACAATTTGTAGCAATTACTCGTTTTAATCACTTTTTCAGTGGTCATATATGAGCGGATATTAACATCAAGTGAAGACATTTGTAATTTCTGTCTCTTTTGGTTGCCTAAACAAACATAGACAATTTGTTTAAGTAGTTTAATACTGCTGGACTGTGGATTTCTGTGTAGAGGCCTCGGTCGAAATTTCCATGACAGTCTAAACAACGTGACTTAGTACACATTCTCTGGTGCCTCGTCTCAGTGCCTCTCTCCGCTCTGCTAACAAAAAGCAACAGTAGCTAATGTCCACTAACATAAACATGCTGGCTTCAGCAGTTTAGAAGGATGAACAGGGAGCTGCAGGTGTGAAACACTGCAAACTAAAGAATCTGCTTATAAAAACAGATAGGATCTGGCTAATAACTGGTTAATACATTGTATGGATAACAGAGACTTTATTTGTAGGGCTTGTGCAAAACACCGCACACTGAAAAGCTATGCTGTTACAAACGATGACTCACCTCCAGATTTTTGTTGAAATGTAAAAATTACCCGTTCACACACAAGCGTGTGTTGTCCCCATTCCTGTCAAACCAATATGTAGTTTTTCGTCTATTTTCAATATTGGAAATGGCCTTTCACTGTAAACACCTCACATCCCAGCAGGATGTCTATATAGAGTGCAGCTGTTAGCGGGTCAGCTAGGGTGTCTGACTCATTACATGTGTAGTATGTGTCTATGCGTATATTATGTAGAGTATTTATGTCACCTGCTGAATGCCTGTCTATGTATGTATGTGATGCATGTTCCAGAGTAAGATGTTCTCATCAGATTTTAGCAATGAATACACTAAACAAATCACTAAAGATCAAAAGCCAAGTGAAGACTCAAAAGAAACTGTACATATGTGGTTAGCATATGTACAGTACCCCCCCCCCTTTCACAGTGATGAATTGATCTGTGTCTGTGGCTGTCATTGTCCATGCCATGACCACACACCAGTCTGTAAAGATTAGATGTGTGTCTGTGTGTCTGTGAATGCAAATGTGATTGTTGAACTCCCGACACAATAAAAGGCTGAATATGAGGCTTGCGGCGCACGGCGTGCCCTGTGCAGTGCATCGTGGGACACAGGCCCACCTGCCAGCTGCTGCTTCTGCTGCAGATTCCTCTCATTCCTGATCGAGAGACACAGACAGAGGGAGAGACCAAATGAGCCGTGTGTGTGTGTGTGTGTGTGTGTGTGTGTGTGTGTGTGTGTGTGTGTGTGTGTGTGTGTGTGTGTGTGTGTGTGTGTGTGTGTGTGTGTGGCGCGGGTGCGGGGGGCAGACAGAGGGGAGAGTTGGATGGATGACCAGACTGATGTACAGTTAGTTTTGAGGCAGGAAGAGAGAGACAGGAAGTCAAACAGTCTGATAAGATGATAGTGAGACAGTCAGCTAAAGAGGCAGTAAAAGCATAAATAGGCAAATCAATAGATGAATAAATAACTAATTTAAAGGCAGCCACTGAATGACATACCTATGAACCACCTGTGACCACAGAGTGAGAGTATCAAGCCAGTTGCACAGCACTACCAAGGACAGTAGCGCCCTCCACTGGAAGACTGAAAAAGGTTCATAAATGAGTTGAGGGCAGATGCTCTCTGTCCAGCATCCTTTATCTATCCAGCTTGTAAAACTAAGCAGTTTTCACCATTTTTTTTCTGTTTTCCAACAATTTTGTCACTTGCCATTATTTCATTCCTTTGTACCAAAGAGGAAAGCAGGAAAAATAAACTAGTAAAAGGAATTTTACAAGAGTAATTTAAATATTCAGATTAGGGACGAAATGAGTAACTAAAATGCAAAAGCTAACGTTAAGCAGGGAAAGTGTGACTTGCCAACATGTTTGATAAAAGGCAATAGAACTTAGATAATCCATAATTTTGAAAAATGTGACTTATGTTAAATATGTTGTACTATAGTGTTAGAACAGAATAGTATGGCACCATGAACATCTTATAAAACCTTATTTACGTTAAGCATACATAATAATATGAAGCAGTAGCAGGAAAATAGTTGCACCCTGTAGCCTGTAGTATGTTCATGTTTGGTGTTCTGCCCAACAAAAGCTTGAATACCCCAAAATAATTAAATGAAATTCTAGAAAATCTTGGAAAAGTCGGCACATTTATTGGCATTTTGAATAATTTCGTGTCAGTCCGCTATTCCAATTATCACCTCTGTTGACTCTACACAATATATGCAGGCATGGAATTAATCTCACAAGCATTTATGTAATTATGAAATGCATCCATGTACATATACGAACACGGCTGCTCTGGGATTTGGCTGTCATCCAGATGAAGACTCAGAAAGGAGAGAGGACTGTTGTACACTGAAGTGGTGGAAAAAGAAAGCGAGAGATGATGAGAGGGAGGACTGATAGGGACGGAGGGAGATGGTGTGGATGGAAAAACTGAGCCCGGGCCTGGGTTCAGGGTATTAGAGGCCCCTTATCTATCCGTGTGTGTGTGTGTGTGTGTGTGTGTGTGTGTGTGTGTGTGTGTGTGTGTGTGTGTGTGTGTGTGTGTGTGTGTGTGTGTGTGTGTGTGTGTGTGTGTGTGTGTGTGTGTGTGTGTGTGTGTGTGTGTGTGTGTGTGTGTGTGTGTGTGTGTGTGTGTGTGTGTGTGTGTGTGTGTGAGTGTTTGTGAGAGAGATAGAGAAGCACAAAGGCATGTGTGTCTGAGTATGAATGCTTTCATGTTTCTGTATGTGTACTGTTCACACACTGTATATACATATTTATCTGCATATTTCTCCCTCTGTGTATTTCTGTGTTGAAAAGAGAGCTATGTTGAGTGAGAGATACTTTGTGCAGTGCCTGACTCCAGCATCACATGCCACAGGGTTGAACTTTTCTGTCAACACCGCTCTTACTTCAGAAACGGAGGGAAAGAAAGTGGAGGAGACAAGCGAGGGAGAGGAGGGCGGGAAGGTAAAGGGAAGGAAGGTACAGACGGAGGAGGAGGAGAAGAGAGTGTTCTCTTTAGAGTTATGGGGAAGGGTGACGGGATGAGGGTGGATTTGAGGATGAGAGAGTGAAAGGTTTTAGTTTTATGCAGATGTGCATTTGGAGGAATGTCAATATAAAAAGTCATGAAAAGATTATTAAGTTAATACTTAGGATGTTATTTGAGTGCAGCACTTGATTAAATACACTCTCTTCACACCGCTGGATAATTAATGTAGTATCATTTACTAAAGTCGCAGGCTCACGACTGAGACACTGGATCAGACTCGGAGCAGATTAATCTGTTACTGTATCCAGATTTGTCTGATTGGCTTCTTGTCAGTTGTTGCTGTGTTATTAGAGCAGCTGTTGACAGTCAGGATCTGTGTGCGAGTAGAGCTGCCAGTGATGGTGGAACCGGACTCACTGATGCTGCTCTGCAGCAGGAGGTTGACTGTCTGTACCAGGAGGCAACAGCATTCTTTGCGGGGTCACTGTGCGGTTCAGTCAGCTGCCAGTTATTCAAAGGGGCCATGGGCAGATTTAATTTAAGCTTGGACATTGAATTAATTGCACTGAATAGATCAAGGATGATATCATTTTAAGCTCTAGGAACCAAAGTGCTTTAATAAAAAAAATAAATTGGCTCAAATCAGATATATTCTGCCTGCTGTGGTGCAGTAGAAGTTGCACACACAGGCAGAATCAAACACATCAAAAAGAAGATGAGCCGAACCTCCTCATCATCTGGATGATCAGAGGATGACTAAGGAGTGCACTTCACTTCCCCGTCTGTTCTTCAGTCTGTTTTTCGATTTGACTAAACAGCGGAGGAGAGACAGGCAGACAAGTCCCCAGCCTATGAAAGACAATTGGAAAGACTGTGTTTGGAATTCAAACATTGATTTTAAATGACAATACAAATAAGAACAACTGCATGTTTAAGTTATTTGACTAAAATCTGTCAGTCATTCTGGAAATACTGCTGTGCGGCTAATTGACGTAAACTTCACACACAGTAAAATTCCTGTCCTGTTCTCCCAGTAATCCTGTGAGGTTTCCTCCACTTCCCTCCCACATTCCAAAGACTTACAAACCAGGTGGACCCGAGGCTACAGATCGACCACAGCTGTGATTCTCCATTAGCTGTGTGATGATGGCCTGGCAAGCTGTCAAAGGGTTTTCCAGCCAGTGTATGCTGGGATAGGTTCCAGACAGAGGGGTGTGGACCAAACCTGAGCCTTCAATCCCTCTCCCCTTCAGCAAACCAAGTGCTAGCATAACGTCCCTAAATGGGTCTATTAGAGACACTGCGTCTGGAAGGGCATATCAGAACGATCTAAAATGAGTTAACTCCAAAGATATTCACATACTGGAAGGAACAATCCATGTTCCATCCATCCATACACAAACCGTCACCCTAGCTGTGGACAATGGACAACCTCTACTTAGAAACCACACAAAAAAAATCTCTGATGATGTGCATTAGCGTGACTGCCGTTGTTTCATTAGAATTGGCTTAAAATGTGACATTTACATGAGTTTTATTTTTTCTGCTTTATGCAGTGTGACTAAATGATTAAAATTCTAAATGACTGCTTTGATAAAATCGGTTTTATTCAGAAGTTTCCCGGGGTGGTTACCTGGGAAACTGTTGCGTGATAATTATGATGCACCGGCTGCACTTAGCTAAGCCGTAATAACAGTGTTTTTTGTAGTCACTCAATAAAGCTGTTAACCTAGAGAGCTTCATGAATGAATACTAGGTCGTGCCAGTCACTCGATGAAAGACGATAAGCATCCTGTTACCATGGAAATTGCCAGATTCGATTAAGTGACAGAATGCGCCGGAAGTTGCACCAATATGAATCATGGGGGCTGGCAAAAAGTTGGATGAGTGCAAATATAGCAAATTAAACACTGATATAACCCTGGTCTCTGTTCTGCTGAATAAAGACAGAGCTCATGAGTACTGACTGTTCATTGACGTTGCACATGTTGCTATCTAACATGCAGACACCAGAATGTCTGTCAGTGTGTGTTCTTGTGCCAACGTCCATGTTTGCATGAGTATTTATGCTGCATCTCCTTTAAGCTGGAATTGTCTGACGGTAATCCACTTTCGTTGTGTAAGCTTTCATCTTTAATTGAAGCATTATCCGTGTTTCCGTCGCTCTTATCCTGCCATCGTCTGCCTCTCCATGCCTTTGCTTTGAAATAATTAATTCCCCCGTGGATGGTTTTCGGTGTCCTGCAGTATTATCACAGTGGAATATATTCAGGACGGTTCAAAGAGTCATCTGAGTGCCCTTCAACCTCAATAAAACACTGCTAAATATGAGGACAACTTTGTGGCAAAAGCTGCTGAGAGGTCAAACATGCTGCTCTCTGTATATTTTTGTTTGTAAATGTATTGCTTTGTTGAATGACGTGCTCTCTCATGTGTGATCCCCTCATCCTGCAGCTACCTGAAGCGTTTCAAGGTGATGAAAATAAAGGTCCTGCGGTCGTGGTGCAGGCAGATCCTCAAAGGCCTTCACTTCCTGCACACCAGAGCCCCGCCCATCATTCACAGGGACCTGAAATGCGACAACATCTTCATCACGGGGCCAACGGGCTCGGTGAAGATTGGAGACCTTGGTTTAGCCACTCTAAAGAGGGCGTCCTTTGCCAAGAGTGTCATAGGTAGGAAAATGCATGCGCACAAATTCCTTATCTCCTTTTGTTGTGCATCAAAATGAAATGTTTAGACTTGTGGATGTGGACGAAGTGTAACAACCGACCTCATTTATGGGAGTTTTGCTATTACAATAAGGAATTTACACACATATGTCAACAGACGCTGTCTCGTATAAGTAAAGATATAAGCACAGACACATTGTGCAGCACTGCACACACCTACTGTAGGTTCATTTCACTGCCTCTAAAATGTCTGGTTGTAAAAGCAAACCGCAGGCATTTGAAAAGTGAAATGTACTCTAGTAAGCTGGGATTAGGCTGTCTGGAGTTGTGATTGCTGCACACACACGCACACACACACACACACACACACACACACACACACCCCAAAGATACACCCCAAACACACACCCTGCATGTTAAACACACTCCATACACACAGAATTACGTGGAGTCAAGAGTGTCTGCTGTGCTTCATATAATAACTTGGCTGCCTTTCAGTGGTGTAGTTGGGCAGTTAACCACAAGTATTCTGGTATTCACACATATTCTCCCATGCATACATGAACGTGCATATTCTCATACGCTCGAGGCGGAAATGATATGCTTTGTAAATCTCACAGATGCTTTGTAGTAATTAGGCAGACCTCAAGTATTTGGACACTTGCAGAAATCCACAAACACACACACACACACACACACGAATGTGCAAACACAAAAACAACAAGGCCAGTATGTGGTACCAATATGAGGAGTTTAGATGTTTCAGCTGTCGGCTTAAGTCGTCTGCTCTCATAATAATTTTAGCATGTGTTACTCAACTGACAGTTTGGCTTTTAAGCCTTAATGTTTATTTAGCCTCATAAAATCTGATCGGTGGTGGAATACTGTTTGTGAGGAAAGCACAAAGATTGAGCAACTGCTCAAATCTCTTTCTCAAAGCAGCTATTGGTCAGTTGCTTCTGGAGCGACGATTATATGAGTGTTATGTATTCCGCTACAGTACTATGGTACATTTCCCAATATGTAACCTTTAAAGCAACATTATGTAAGAATTGGCATTTGTTTGATGACCCTACAGTTCCTTAGTATAATTGTGTGCATTTCTCACGATTGTTTATGATCAAAATCAGCAAGCCACCCAATTTGCTAACACAGTGCTGAGCGTGCTCCGTTGCTGCTACGGCTGCCTCTAGTTCTCGTGCCCATTCTAGCACCACTGCCAAGCGAAGGCGCAGTCCGTGCTTCCTCCTGCTGGTGGTCCAATGCCTCTTCGCACAGGCTGTAAACATCAACAGTCCCTCGGTACACTAAGCTCCCAGTGTGGTCCAAGCACAGTCAGCTAGCTGCAGGGCTAACAGAGCTTACTATCAGCTACAGCTAGCAGCAGCTAGCGGTTTCCTGGAATCTGACCATTAGCAAATTCCAGAATTCAGCAAGCATATAAAATATATTTCAATTTCATAGTTGCGCACTTCTCGTGGGAGATCTTACCTGCTCCCCTATGTTACAAACACCAACACGAGCCCCATTCTCCCTATTGCGAGTCAATGTACCAACACAATTATTTCGAAACTTATATTTTACAGTAAACTCATTACAGAAAGTTGCTTTATGACTGAGAGATCCAAATTCCCAGCACAGTTTAACAGCTGATTTTTTTCTATCACCAGGAACCCCAGAGTTCATGGCTCCAGAGATGTACGAGGAGAAGTATGACGAATCTGTGGATGTGTACGCCTTCGGGATGTGTATGCTGGAGATGGCTACCTCAGAGTACCCCTACTCTGAATGTCAAAACGCTGCCCAGATCTACAGGCGGGTTACCAGCGTAAGTGTAAACTCATACACACTGTGACTAAACTATTCATTTGAATGCCTCAGCTGTGACTGATGATAGACTGGAGTGACATTTATGTGCTGTAACCAAGAGTCTCTAATCTCCATCCTTCTCCACCCCCCCCATACTTGTTTACCGACTGAATTAATAAGTTTGGTATGAGCTGCAGGAGGACCCGTCATATGACTGTGTTTTTGCACTGATTAGTCTCTCTCGCCTTTTCTCCCTCCCTCCTCACCTCTCTCTCTCTCTCGCTCTGTCTTACAAAAGTGGGGGGAAAAAAAGGAAAGCGGTTGCACTATGGAAAGGCTTTGGTTTACTGTATTTCTTTCTCCACCAGCAGAGAGAAATACAAGGTCAAAATAAATGTTAACTCAAATAATGTTGTCATTTTGGCCTCGAGTATGACACGTGAACCACCCTTAAAGCTTCTTGGAGAGCAAATTCAGAGACATAAGAGAGGGAAGTGTATCGAAAAAAAAGAAGAAATCTGAACCTCCATTTTTGTAGAGGAGCTATAAATCAACAGACAAAAAGACATCTGATTTAAAAGCCTCTAATTAACTTTTACTCTCTGCAAAAAAATGTCCAGTGTTGCTAAAATTTAGACGACAGTTGGCTGGGAAAAAAAAAACAAAAAAAAACGACAGACAGAGAGGACAACAGATGCAATCAGAAGCTGTTTTTAAGTTGAGTGCTGCTGAGGTCATCAACACACACGCGCGCGCGCACACACACACACACACACACACTCCAAAACACACACACACACAGACACACAGATGGATGAGAGCTGTCTCGTTTTTTTTTTGTTTTTTTTGCCTCACGGGACTGAGTTCAGCTTTGTGCAGGCTGACAGTGACGGTTAATGGAGCAGAGGAATTTACTAGAAATCTCCCTCGCCCTCTTTTTCTCTCACACTATCCTCTTCTAGTACCACTGTTATCACTTTTCTCTCTTATCACATCTTTAACTCGGCGCACACATTTGGGCAAACAACATTCATTTAAAACAAAGTGAGGCTTAGTACTACTCCCCCTAAATATTTGATTGGTATTACTACAGAGATGCTGTGCTGTTTATAGCTTATGGAAGAGTGCAACATCCCCCTCAGCTAAAACAAGCGCTTCAGTTATATCTGCTGATGTCTTGCATTAAAATTTAATGGTTACTTCAGCAGCAGTGAAAGGTTTTTCAGTGTGTTTACCAAAAATAAAAAGTGATGTGTTCCATCTTCTGTTTTCAAATCAAATCAATTTTATTTATATAGCCCAAAATAACAATCACATTGCCTCAGTGGGCTTTACAATCTGTACAGTGAACAACATCCTCTGTCCTTAGACCCTCGATTCAAGTGAGGAAAAACTTCACATGTTGATGGAAAAAAAAAAACCTTTTAACAGGGTAAAAAAAAAACAATGGAAGAAACCTCAGTAGGAGCCACAGAGGAGTGATCCCTCTTCCAGGACGGACAGACATGCAACAGATGTTGCGTTTACAGAAAAGAGCAACAAATCACAGTTTACAAGTTACATCAACAGAAAGTCTGATACAAGTTTTAGATAATTATAGTCAAACAAAGAGCGCATGTTATGAGTCTTGACAAATGTTGCTTTTTCTTATATTATTTATATCTTATATGCTTTAATGTATGTTCACGTTCTGTTCAAATTTTCAGCGCAGTAATGGAATTGATAAAACTGTTGTAGGGGCCCATTCGTACTATCTGACAGGCAAATTCAAATGGAAGGGATTTGGATTAAGATTGCCTCCCTGCCTCTAACCACCGCTGTGAGGGGAGAGAATCAGCCTCTGTCTCTCTTCTGTCATCTTTCTGTCTCTGAATGTCTCAATTTAATTTAAGAAGCTTCACACGCAGAATACATTCAGCCGGTATCTCTCAATCCATATGTTCGTTTGGCTGTCTGTCTCTCTTTATGTTTCCTTCTTTCTCACACAAAATTGAAATCACATTCCCATTTTGATTGAAGCATATTAGATTATCTTCATGACCTCAGCTTTGGGGTTTGCAGCCCTTGTTTGTGTGTGTGTGTGTGTGTGTGTGTTTGTGTGTGCGTGTGTGTGTGTGTGTGCGTGTGTGTGTGCGTTGCAACAGGGCGTTATCCCACTCAGATTGTTTTATTCACTCAGATAAACATGCAGTCAAACAACCAAATTCAATTGTCTGTATTTGTTACTGTCACACACACACACACACACACACACACACACACACACACACACACACACCACACGAACAGCCTTGTGACAACCCCAGGGTGCCCGAGTCACCTGCTTCCTCTCATTTCACTGCCTAATCCATCCTTGCAGCTTTCCACCCTCCATTTCTCCCTCTATTCAGTCCTCACAAAGCGAACCTCAGTTCACCCCTGATGAGTTTTAATTTGAACTTCAGAAAATGTGAATCTAACTGTAGCATTAAACCAAAATGTTGCCCACTGCTTCTTTATTTTTTAGCCGACTAAGACATTTACCAGTTACAGATCACTTACTGGATTTTCCTTTCAGGAAGTTGGCAGTAGCTTCTGCTTTCTTTGTCTATTTTGCCTGTTAAGGCTGGCGAAATAGCGTTAAAATATAATCATGATATTTAAGGGTGCTTTTTGCATTAAGAATACTCTTGATAGTATGAAAAATACTGAAGAATATTTTAGGTTTAGAACTCAAAACGGCTGTTGAGCTCCTCTCACAGGATATGTGGCTATATAAGTTGTTGTCTTGCCCCTTTCATTGTCAGAGTCTTCTTGAACTTCGTTCACACCACTGATGTCGCTCACCACTTTGAAACTGACTGTTACTTCTTGTTTCTTGTTTGCTTAGCCTCGTGGTGTGACATCGTTGCACCAACAAGTGGCAACATTGCTGTTATCAAGATACGAAGATTTTTCAAAATATATTATTGTGAATGGTACGATACTGCCATTTCTGGACATGGCCTTGGTACTTTTCTTTTCATCCTGGTTATCTCTGTTCTGATATGAAGCTTTCTAGTCAGTTCGCTTCTTGTTGTGAATTACTGGATAATCAACTCCTCAGGCCTCTAAAATCTCTTTTAATCTTTTTTAAAGCTGGAGCTGGAAACTGTGACAGAGTCACAAATACGCATTTAATGTAACATTATTTTGGTCAATACTGATATCATGATTGTTTTCCATAACCACTTTTTTCAAATGTTTACTTTTTAAGTAAAACGTGGGAATTTCCTTTCTTTACTTTCAATGTAATTCAGCTAAAAACATATTAAAAAGTGTCTTATAATAATATATAGTACTATATACAGAAAACACAAAGACTTATCTCTTGTCCCTTTTGATTGCATCAAGCATCGGTACAATAACTGCAAGATAGATGTGCGTCAAAATCTAAGTGGTGGGGTTTTCCGCAAACGACAGCTCAATTAACCACATTGCGTTGAATTAAACATGTCAAAGGTCTGGCAGAGAGTGAGTTTGAGAGACGCACTGCTCTAAAGGAAGGGACGCAGCTGGATTTATGACGCAAGACAAAATGAGAGCGTCAGCGCGAAACAGATGATTAATTAAATTATTGTTATGCAACAAAAGCTTGCATGACATTTGTGTTGTAGTTCCCTAAGCACTCAGAAATAAAAACATCGTACAGATTAAAAAGTAAGCAATAATCAAGTCAAATAAACATTTCATGGTGGAGTGGTGGGGATGTGTTCAGGAGCATCACAGCCTGAGAAAAGACGCTGCTCCATAGATTGTAGGTACAGCAGGAGATACTTCTTCACCTTAATCTCTTGCCAGATGGCAGCAGGGTAAACCGTCTCTGCGCAGGCACCTCACAATAATCATTTGATCTCACTTATCTAGTTTTCATAATTGTCACGGACCCAAAACGTAATTGAAAATACAATTTGATTAATGGGCCCAGCCCTACAAAGTTGTTGACGAGCCTCAAGGAACATTCCTTACCCCCAGTCAGTCTCTCTCTCTCTCTCTCATTCTCTCCCCTTCATCCTTCCCTCGCTCTGTCAGACTTAATACCATTACTTCCTCCATTAGTCCTAACTTTGTTTGGCGCTGGATTCTCAAAACGTGTATGTATGTGTGTGTGTTTCTGTGTGAGAGGGGGGGGGGGGGGGGGTGGTGATGGTGGGGTTGTTATGTAATTGTGTACTGGGGGCTTGGAGAGAAACTGGCCAAGAGAGTAAAGAGAGAAAGGATGACGGTAGGACAAGGCTGGAGGTAGAGAGCAGAAGGGAGGTGGTCATTTGCTGGCACTAACAGGTTGAGATAAACACACAGTCAGTTGGCCAAAACTTTTTCCAAGGCCATCTGTTTGTCAAATAGGTCTCTAGTCTACTTGTCTCAGTGTTTTCTAGGTAAGTTACTTATACTTTATTTAATCTTAAACCTGTCCTTTCTCGTGTACTTCCTGTCTTTTTTTTATGTGTTGTGTATTTGACATATTATATGTGATTTGAGCAAAAGCTTTGATTTGAGTTTCCATTATCTGTTTGTAACTGCTGCTAGACTTTGGTCTCTATTTTGTTCCTTCATGAACAGTGTTTGAACAAATGAGTTGGTCATTCAGATGCCTTCTGGTCGAGCTGAGTGGCCTAACTCCTGTGCAGTTTTTTCGCTTGTGAATAATGCATTGAAAGGCCTGTAGAGGTTCCTTGGATGTAGCTACTTGTATGTGTTTCCCCTAGTATCACAAAACACCCAAACCTTGCATTTAACTACAATTGGTTATGCAGTACCATGTGTTGTCTTTTAACTATTTTCTTTTTCTGGATGCTGTTTCTGCTAAACAGTGTCACTTTGTTCTCATATCAGGCCTTGGAGCTGCCTCTTCACAGTGCCAGACTTCAGAATGGGTCCCCGCTGATTCTTTTTTATGAGACTTATCCATCAGAATGGGCTGTAGTTGTCTTAATTGGCTCTGAACAGCTGTTGTTCATTATTCATTCCTGAGAGGATATCTGGGTCCATGTGGGAATTAAGCCTGGACAGGGTCTCTGACTGTTGGACCTCCGACTGTCAAATGTTTAACAATGTTGGGGCAAAATGCTCTATTTGCATGGCTCATCAATTTGTATTACAGAAAAGTATTTCACAGACGTCATTAGTTAATTTAATTAGTGTCAGTTAATCCTGCTATGTATAATACGGTTGTTTCTATTTTCCTATCCAGAGGAATGATTTAATTGTGCTTATTATTAAAAACTGAGGCAAAACAGAACTGGCAGGCAAACTTCAATGTGTTTTCTGGAACAAAATGTACAATAAGAGACTCAAGAGAATAAATGTACAACATATACAGTGCGTTTCGTGCTCATTTCTCTTCTTTTTGCGTGTGCAGGGAGTGAAGCCCGGCAGTTTTGACAAGGTAGCCATACCTGAGGTGAAGGAAATTATAGATGGATGCATCAGAACAAACAAGGATGAGAGGTGAGAAAAGCCAAAATACCAGAATTGTCGCTATTTTGTTATGTTTCTGTTTTTTGGGAATTTTAAGTGGACTCTATATTTGTGAGATCTGCCTTCAATCTCTTACTTTATTACAATAATTGCAGCACCAACTCCCAGTTATGTTTGATGACAAACATGATTGGGTGTAGTGAAGTATGTATGACTTCACCTAATCCTGTTCTGATTCACAGCTCCTTGGTCAGACATAAGAAGTTGTCTGTTCTCTTTCTCTCTCCCTGCATGTCCTGCTATTCTGCCAAAACATTCACCTAAGTTAAACTTTCAGCCTTTCTTGCAGTTCCTTTGTTTTTTTTCCACACCTTATTGTCTAGATGTCTTGTTCCTGATGAGGAAATAGTCATTTGATTGTTGTTTTCTTCTTCAAAAACCAAGACAATGTCCAAGCCCACAAACTCAATGCAATGTGAAGTACGTGGACAGACGTCTCTGGACTAGATGTCAACATATAAATGAAATCATGGTTTGATTAAATGCCATGTCTGTCTTATTAACTTAACAGCTGGAGACGTGCTCGTAAGGAATCGCTCTTCTTGGACAAACTGTTATCAAGAAGCATCGAGAAGTAAATCCTCTTCTGTTCCTCTAGGTATGCTATAAAGATCCTGTTGAACCACGCGTTCTTCCAAGAGGACACGGGCGTCAGGGTTGAACTGGCAGAAGAGGATGATGGGGAAATGATTGCCATCAAACTCTGGCTCAGGATAGAGGACGTCAAGAAGCTCAAGGGCAAGGAATCATCTTATTTTTGACATTGAATTAAAATCTTTTACTTATGGACAAGATTGTAATTGGAATATTTTTGTCATGATTTGGTAATAGCTGCTCAAAATTCATAGCACTTTACTCAAAAACAGAGGGAAGCTGCCTGACCGGCCATTTGTAACTTACTTTGCAGGCAAATACAAAGACAACGAAGCCATCGAGTTCTCCTTTGACCTGAACAAGGACGTCCCTGAAGATGTGGCTCAGGAAATGGTATGGACTGTATGGACAGTGTGGGAGGAAGTGAGGGATTTAAGCAAGAGAAAATAGTCAAGAAGGGAAGGATACTGGATGTATATGGGTTGGGGTTTTTATCCAGTTTGCTAAGAAGAGTATCTGTGTGGCGTCTCCTAACTCCCCAGGTTGAGTCGGGCTACGTTGCTGAGGGTGACCATAAGACCATGGCCAAGGCGATCAAGGACCGCGTGTCTCTGATCCGGAGGAAGAGAGAACAGAGGCAGCTGGTACGAGAGGAACAGGAGAAGAGAAAACTGGAGACTGAGCAACAACTGCAGCAACAGCTGCAGCAGCAACAACAACAACAACAACAACAACAACAACAACAACAACAGCTACAACAGCAGCAGCAGCAACAAGAGGCACTTAAATCTTCACACACACAGGTTTGTAAGCTAATAAATATAGTTTATTTGTAAGATCAAAATGTAAATATTTTAAAGGGTGTTCTCATGAACACGAAGGAGCCTTTATGAACATTTATTATTGTTGTCATTAGGTTTCGTTTGGTCTTTTAAGTCACTTTTTTTGACATTACATCAAACTGTAATATGTCATGTGTTTGGCTGTCATGAGACCATTGTAATTGTGCCTTGAACATTTCCCTCGACCTCAACTATTACTAGCGCTACAGTTTGGACTTAACATTCACATGTCATTAAATCTAATAAGACCAGTTTGATGACAGGGAATAAGTACCGAGGGGATTTGGGGAGTTTTCCTTTTGCTAAAGTATGCTAACTGCTAACAACTGTTAACGGTAGCTATCTTTCTCTCTGTGTGTTTGTCTGCAGGCGGAGGCAGAGGAGACTGAAGTGGAGCAACAGCAGCTTCATTATCAGCACACCGGCATCTCACACACCTGTAAGACTAACTACAAATAGTAGATTAATAGTTGAATAATTGAGACCGTATTTGTTCCAGCCTGTCTATCGCTACAAACATGGGACTACATGACTATGTACATATAAGAAAATATCTGCTGGAGAGACGCCCTTTATCGTCAACATGAGAAGAGGGTGTTACGGTATCATATTGTCTGTGTCTTCCTGTAAACCAGAAGCAGCCATTGTTGAGTTATCTTTCAAATGTGCTGCATAATTTACCCTCATCCTGTTGTAAACTGAGAGCACACTGGAACTATTAATTCTTCCTTCCTGCTATTGAGGTAGCTGTGCCCGTTGTAAACAACCTGTGCTCCCCTGTGGCTGATGCCATTTTTCAAACCAGCAGGAAAATTATGTTCACTTTTGTAAATAATTACTAGATAGAAAGCTTCTGCTCCCGTCACTACTTTGAGGTTATTATTATTATTATTATTAGATAATGAGAGACGGGACAAATGGTCACCCTCCTCTTTCTGTCTCTTTCTCAGCTGAAGCAGGTCTGGACAGTGGCCAGGGTTCTTCAGTTTTCTCCTCAGACTCCCCCCACCTGGGTCAGCTGACTATGTCATACAGCTGCCCTCCCTCGACCCACCCCCCTTCTCAGCCCCAATCCCCCTACCCCTCCATCCCCTCTGCTGCCCCACAGCAGCACCCAGGCTATGCCCAGCCGCCGCAGCCAATGGTAAGTGCTGATGTCATCCAAATTCCGCATGTGTAGGTAGAGCGAGGACACTTTTGACAAGACCTGAAAAAGACAAGTCAGTTTGAAGTGTTTTGCCAATGAATTGGAATGAAGTTTGCAGTGTTTGTGAGTGAACTTAATACACAAGAACATGTTGTTGACTTTTTTTTATTGGACATGAACGTGAAGAAGACGAGCTCTAGAAAGGCAGTTACTTAACTTAGACAATCCGTTACTTAATGTCACAATTCAATATGTTTACCAATCAATCCACAGCTATTAATTTTCTGTTGTTTCTCATCTAAGAAGTCAGTAAGTCACACTATCTCTTCAGCATACCAAATGTAATGAATCATTTTTTCTCTTAACCCTCATCGTTCTTATGTTTAAATCCTTCGTAGACTGGATTGTTGCATCTGTTGTATATTCAGCTGCTCTTCTTTTTGTTATGGAAGAGTAATTTAAACTTGTTTTATAATTGATAATTGGGCAAGTTATATATGTAATATTACATGTGTTCAGGTTATTTCTTGATCAAGCTTTAGATATGAATATTTTACGTTAGAGTTATTTTGTGACACTTGATAAGTCATTATTAATTCACATTATGTTACATTAATTTGGCACACATTTGTTGAAGGTGACTTCCAATAAGTGCATTTAAATTCAAGAATAAAAGTTACTGTAGACATCATTAAAAAAGTGTAGTTTTCCTTAATAGACAACAAAAATCATATTCAGTGCTCTAAAACAAATTTTCTTAATTTTTTAAAGAAACTAGAACAATGGCACTTTTCTTCATTCGCTTCATTTGCTGTCTATTTCACTCTTATTCAGTACTGATGTATCTTCACATTGTCGATTGAACATGTTCTCTACTTTTGTATTTAGCCTTCTTCAGTCACTCAGGGAATGTTTGCTGAGACCGTAGTTGCTGTTTTACCCACAATCCTCAATTGTTGACCTCTAGCAGCCTTACGACCACAATGAGTCTGGCTCCTTGCTAAAAGGCACCATTAACTACTTATTTACAGACAGCATCCTTTTGTAATTTTCCACTATTGAACTTTCGGTCTGGTGACCTGTTGACTATAAATTGTTGTTTTCAGTGCAGTGGCCCTGACTTTGACTGATTTGTTGTCCATCTGGATGATCATTCAGTTTGTAGGCTGAGTAATTCAGTTATGTTTTTGGCTCATTTTTAGTTATTTCATTTCAATGGGCAGATTCCTCATCAAGGCTTGCTTTCAGCTCACTCTGTGCAGATAAACTGACTTAATGTCAGAACAGTTTATCTTATGAAGAACTACTTAATTGATATATCTTGAACAAACATTATTTTCTTTTATTTAATATTGTTTTTTATTTTGCTTTGTGTTGACTTGACTTTTTTCCTTTTCTCTTGTCATTGTTATGGCTCAGTTTTCCTTATATTTTTCTGTACTTTATTTGTTCATTTATATTTATTTTGTTCTTGTGCTTTTTGTGTTGTTATAAATTCTAGAGAGAACATGTAAAGATTTCACTCTATTTAGAATTTGCTGTTCTGAAAAATATTTGTTCACTGTCAAACTGACTTACAGTTATATCACTGTTCATTTGGTAACATTGTTTAATAATATAATTCATTATGTTTTGTTTATTCTTCACTTAATCTCTAAGTTTTCATACGAGTGTCCTTTCGTAGTGTTATTATTTTTATTTTACTGGTGTTTTGTGTTTTTAATTTCTTTGTTTGTTTTTCATGTTGGTCACACCTTCTTCCATCACCCCTCCTTGGCCTGCAGCCTGCGTTGCGCCGTTGTCGAAGTCGTAGCATGTCTGTTTGCGTCCCCCCCTCCTCCTACTCCTTTTCCCATGCTCCTCAGCCCCTGGCTGCTCCTCCAAAGCAGCCCTCCACCCCTCCTCCAGACTTGTCCTCCTCATCCTCCTACACCTCCACCTCCCTCTGCATGCCTCTCGCAGCTGAGAGGGACACATTCGCCGGGCGCCTCTCCAAGGCCCTAGAGACAGTGCTGCCCCTTCACTCGGCCTCCTCTCTGCCCAGGGCCAGGCAGCGGAGGGCCAGCCTACCTGCCCTGTTCTCCGTCCCTGTAGGTTCACAGTCTTAATCCCCAGTGGTGGTGATCCCTAGAGAAGAAGGAAGGGCTGGGAAGATGAGGGAAATAGACCACACAGGTGTCTGAAAGTAGATGGAATGGAATATTCTTGTAATTACAGGAGAGTGAAGAAAGAAATCTATATGGAAATCAGCGACACAGTCAATGTGCTGTTCTAGTGCCAGTAATTTGTTCTAACTGCTGGATGACACAGTGAATGAAAGGATTGTTAATGAAACAGCTTGTATTATTCATGCTGATGCAGCCTTGTACAACCTGCTGAACAAGAAATGTGTAAACAACCACATGAAGTCAGAAAGTTAATTTGCTAATTTCTTGATATTCCAAGAAAAACCACAAACCAAAACTGGTTTAGCCTTCTGTCCTGAATATTGGTATGTATACAGTATCTGTCCTCTTCATAGTTAATATATTGATATATTCTACTATAATGAGAGTTCAGCTGCAGCAGTGTAGATTCAAAGTGTGTTGGCTGAGCCAGTACTTACTTACTACGTTAGCTTGAAATCTAATCATTCGGAAAACGCGTCATCTATAGTCTAAATTTATGGCATTTTAAGTGGCACATATATCTTGAGTAAGTAGATTAGCATGACTCTTATATTCAAACTGAGTTTGCTTTCAGATCCTGCTGTGAGTCTATGATTCCTACCCATCAACCTCTGCTTAAGTCTCTCTTTCTCACTCTGTTAGAACACTGTGCTCATTAAATCCAGATTCGATTGGCTTGAGCTTTAACATTGCTCTATGATATAAATGTAATATCATGTGCAACTGCCATCAGGAAAACCACTCATTTTACAATCAAAATTATTGAAGTGGTTTTGAAGAATATTGGGGCTTCAAACTAGAATGGTGACAGGAAATGAGGAGAGACCGAGGTGATGAAAACATCAGGGTGCCCTCATTATTAGTTTTTTGTTTAGGAAAGATGACATGGAAAACTCCAAGCCTGTCAATATACTTTTATGGTGCATGTAGTTTTTTTAAATAAATTAAAAATCAGAAACATTAACAATATTAAGACACTAATAGTACGGCTCTTATTTGATATATTTCCCTAACTGAGTAAACAAGCTGTCTCAGAAGGAAATTAAGGTTCCCATGACACTGTTTAAGGCTTGATAAGTGGCTACTTAGAAGGGTTCTGCAAATATAAACAGAGTAAAATGGTATGAAATTGCATTGCCCTTCGCAGACAGGTTTGTTTCTTCAGTTTATTCAGTCATGAAAAGCAAGGACTTAAGATTTTTCTCGTTTAATTACTATTTCTTCCCAAAACTAGTGCAAGTGCACTATTGGTCATAAACATAAATCGGAAAATCCTTCTGCCAACTAAAAGTTGATAACAGCCAGTGGAAATCCTGGTTCCTGGTATCCATTACACAACAAAAGCACAATTTATAATGCGCTCACAGGCTCTAGCCAAACTTCTCTTACTCAGATATAATCTTTTAATACGTCAAAACAATGTAAACCCTGTATTTTTTTAATTAAAGTTAGTTCAGTTAGAAAGTCGACATTTCACAGTGAGAAGCTCAAAATAGACTTTTCCTGAGTGCAGATGCCGCAGGATATTATTGAGCTTAGATCCACACTTTGGCCTTTCTTCTCTTTGTATTTACTACCCCACTGCGTACCTACCTCTGACCCCCCACTGTGTCTCTGTCTTGTCTGTCTCTTGATTGTCTGATTGGCTTTGTTCTCTACCTGTCTTTCTCTTGGTTCATCTGCCTGTTTTACTGCAGCTTGGCATCGTTACCTGTTGACTTCATCTCATTACTCCTTTTTACAGCTGTTCAGTGTCTTCTGTCCTGTCTTAACAACTTCATTTTGTTTCTAGTGTGGAGAGTTAATACATGTCCCTTTTTTTTTTTCTTGTCTTGAAATGATGATCTGTAACACACTATTTTCTCCATATCATGTGGGCCTTTGCCGTGGTTCTCTCTCTCATTCTGAATCTCATTCTCAACTCCATTGTATCTCATTGTCGCAGCAGCATTCAGTGCCGCACCCCTACAGTGGCGGCGCAGGAGGAGGAGGAGCAGGAGGGAGCATCCCCCTCTCAACTCTCCCAGACCCTGCGACTCTTTTCTTCCCCTCCATCCCTGAGAGGCCCATTTCTTTTTCGCCTCCTCCCACTGGGCCTCCTAAGGCCTACAACACCCAGAGACGCAAGAGCACGTCCATTCTTGAGGCTCACACCCGTCACTTCCAGCCTGCCTACCCTCGCTATGGGAGCAGCCTGCATCCCTTCTCTGGGATGGAGGGAGTTGAGACCCCCTCGCTCTTCATGGTGAATCCCGGTTTTGCAGCAGCTGCTCAAAGACTTGGTGTTGGGGAGGCGCTCCATCTCCCAGGACAATCAGACCCAAGTCTGTACGGCTATAAAGACATGAGAGCAGAGCACGAGGAAGCCGTGAGGAGATTGAGTCTAAATCAAGCTGCCTTATTGGACCATTATGAAGCAATGGCATATGGAGGATACCCAATGACTGCACACCAGCTTGGCCACTTGAGTTTCCATCAGCAGAGGCAAGCAGCAGCTGCAGCTGCTAGTATGGGTTTCGACCATGGTCCTCCACCTCAACCAGGGTTCTTGCACCCACACATCATGCAAAGAATGAATGCACACAGCCCAATCCCTACACCCTTAGCTCCCATAAGTGCACCCGCCATTGGTTCTGCTCCTTCTTCATCATCTGATGGATGCTATCCACAACAGCATACGTCCCAGTCCGCCTTCCCTATTTCTGCACCTCCTGTAATGGCCGACACCCCACAACCAACAAGTGGAAGCGTCTTTGAGTTCCATTTAGCGGCAGCGGCTGCAGCTGCTGCTGGTGACCCAAGCCTTCTGGCATCCAGACTATTTCGGGCCCGAAGGAGCTCCATGGACCTCCCTCTAGAGGAGAACACTGGAACTGGATCAGGCGGTTCAGGCACATACAGCCGTCTGCAGCCAGTGACAGAAGAGCTGTACTCGTACATCAGTCCTGAGCTCCCCTTACCTCCAGGAAGTCTTCTTCTCCACCACACAGGTTTAAAAGACAGGAGCCCAGACCCTTCTAGTGACTCGATGGCCTCCTCTGACGCTGGGGAGTTCCAGTCACCTCCTCCGCCACCTCTCCTCCCTCCATTTGACTCCTCAGCTGCTCAGTCCATCCCTCACTCATCCTCCGCCGCGCTCTACGATTCATCCGGCGGAGCATTTCCCATAGATCCCCAGGGACATCCACCCTCCATGCAGAGCTTTCTCCCTCCCACTCCATCATCTGAGCTCCCGCTTGGGGGAGCTTCAGCGACTCAGCTGGAGTCTCTGATCCAGGGTGCCTGGGCCCGGCATGGCGGGGTGGTACCAGCCCAACCTGATATGACATACCATGAGTCATTGCTGGCCATGCAGGCTGCTAACCCCACTCTGGTACTAAGTTAAAACTCTAAAATCATCCCTAGTCCTCTGGGTCAGTTACTAGTGTAAGTTGCTTTTTTGGCAAAGGTCCACAACCAGCTGTTCATATGTCATGTTTGCTGCATTATGGTTTTCTATATATTGTCAGCATTTCATAGATTGAGAATTTCACATATAAGACCATTATTATATTCACTTCTCATCACCTTGTGGCAATTATAAAAAACAAATGTATTCTTTAGCATAGATGGGTAAAAGACAGCAAAGTGAATCCTTCTATGAAAAGCAACTGAATTTTTACCTCAATAGTAATTTGATCCAGAGGCCATTACACCAATCCCTGTTTTGTTTTTACCCGACCAACCCACGAGCCCCAGCTCATGCTTACTTGTCATCGTGTGGTCTTTGGTTGTGATTTTAGACCCAACAACCCGATTCATATCAACACTACAGAGTGAGTCTCATGGTCTGCCTTCAAAATGTCTCACATTATTCATTCCATGACACTGTTTGCTTAAAGAAAACGAATCTGTAGAAAAATGTTAGTCAAGCGCTTTAGTTAGCTGTACTTAAAGGTTTAATGGGGGGTTATGGAGTCATAGGAGTACCATTAAAAATAGTAAATCTGTAAAGTAATGATACAGTAAATGTGAGATGTAAAGAGGAATAGATTGAAAGAAGTATTTAAAAAAAAAAGAAGTGGACATACTTTAGAATAAATAAATACAGAAATTAATCTGTACTCATATAACGTAGTATCATTATATATTGTAAATGTCAAAGATAAATGAAAATGTATATAATTGTTTTATTTTGTTCGTTGTCACTTAGTCGTTTAGTTATTTGATTGTCTCTTTATGAATCAAATTATATATATTTATTATATATTATATATTATATTATGTATATTTATTTCTACAAATCTTAATTACTAATGTATTCCTTTATTAATACTTTTTTATATTTCCACATTTATTTTCTTATTCTTTTACAGATTTACTCTTTTTTATGGCACTGATATGACTCCATACAGAAGCACATCTGGGTGCAACCGAAACCAGAAACACTGGACTTCAAGATAAGAGCCAGTTTTGTTAGTCAAGTTCGAATTATTTTAAAATGAACGTTGAGAAGGTAGACGTTGAGACGAACTCTGGTGTACAAGCTTTATAAGCAAACAGTCTAAGCCCCCTTCCTTTCTGTGTTTTTGTTTGTATTCGATTTATTTGTCAGTATCAGTAAGTAATATTTTGTCTGTATGTTCATATATGAATGTATATGAGAAATGTGTGTTTGTTAGGATATACGGTAAATGTCGTATACCTGCATTTTTGCTCGTACAAATCCAAAGTCCATCGGTCTTAGGACAACTTCAGCAACCTCTAAAATCTATGTAAAAATACCTGCACATTGAATATTGTGTTTTGAGTCTGATGACATTATTGAAGTGTGATGACGCTGCGAGACTTTGTTGATTTGTACAGTCAAACACACAGAAACATACAACAAAACCAAGGGGGCTCAGACAAACAAACTGAGCAATGTAACCATGCAGGTGGACATTCCATGTGTATATTTTAGATTCTTTCTGTTGTTTTGTGTTGTAATAGCTTAAGATCTTGGCTTTAAGTCAGTTCTTTATCATAGAATATTGTGTTGTCATTTCCGGCCCGTCTGGAAATCAACTTCCTACTCAAGGTTCAAAGGTCACAGTTGAAATCCATTAAACCCTTAGAATGCTGATATTATCCGTGTCACCCTTACTTTCTTTGTTGTTTACTTTGAACCACTTATGATCTTTCCTTTAATTTCTTTAATCTGTATCTGTCATTTCTTCTGTTTTCTTTCATGTCACTTAAGTTCTCCGTCTTCATATACATTTTATTTATTAGATACTTGTGCTGTGAAATTCTTTAGTATGATTTTGTGACTGCCTATGTATGATGTTAGAAAAGAGGTAGGTATCCGTGTGTCTGGTGCAACATACTTGTAGAAGCCCCCACCACACTTTGTAAGGGTGGGCTTCATGACAAGTAGAAAGTTGCAAACAGCCTTCTAAGGGTTCAGTCAGTAAAGCGGTCATATTTGTCTGTAGGTTGCTGTATATTATTAAGTTGGGAAGGAAATATACAGCCATTATTTGTTGGTGCTCACTGCTCAAAGCAATTAGACTTTCTTTAAGGACTCATTAAAACTCCTCATCAGTTGTTATTTTAGAACCCAACAAAGGACTGGTCAAGCTTTTGGTTTTTACTTTAGTGCTATCATCAGGAACACAGAGTTTGCTTTGACATTGGTCCGATTGCAAAAAATCAAAATTTAATGCCTGTGTTGGTTTTTTAGAGAAAACAGCAGTGAGTTGTTAAAAGAAACAAAATAAACATGCCACAAGAAAGTTTAAGCAGGTTATGAAACAATCTAATTTTAATACAGATGTGAAAAGATTGACTATTTCTATATAATTAGTCTTGGTGTGTTGTAAGGGTCGTATTCCCAGGATGGATGTGTATTTATATATAAAATTAAAACTATTTTTCATGGTGGAGTGCTTAAGATGAATTGAGGGGTCACAGCTCTCTAGTCTTGCGGTATGGCCCTAAAACAAATTAAACTTTGTTCACCATCTTAAATAGCCACTAATAGATAGGGATGAAGATGAAAATCCTTTAACATAGGCAAGGTTGCTCATATCGTGTTTGTCCACAGGGGGCGCCAGAATCACCAAAAAGGAAGTAATTTGTAGCCACTTTCAGGAATTCTGTTTTTGGTGTCAGTATTGCAGCTGCTACTCTGTGCTCCATTGACTTATTATCACTGCCAATCACTTAGGGTCTGACCTGCATGTTGAAAACCCCCCTGTACTTACACCCTGCCTAACCCAAGTACTGTGCCTGTACTGTTGTACCTGCTACACTACAAGCTGTGTATACGCATACAGAATGTGCATATATCTGTTGCCGTAATACATCGATGTGCTGTCTGTGTGCATGAGTGCATACACAAGAAGAAAACATAGAACTGATCAGTATAGAACAGCAGAAGTACCTTGTGTTTGCACTCATGTACAGTCTCTAATCAATGCGCTACAAACATGTTCTGATTATTTCTCCTTTTTTTTTCTCCTTCCTTGTTGCCAATCTTCTTGATTTCTCACCTCTATCCTCCATCCTTTATATATCCCACAACACCTCTTGTTGTCTGTCCATCTTTCTCTTAATCTGTTTCTCAGCAACAGGTCCAGGCTCCCACCACTCAGCATCCTCCAGGACCCCCACTGGTCCCCGCTACTAGCCAGCCAGCTCCTCCTGGGACCTCCCAACATGTAAGGAAAACAACTGAAGTAACCCAAAAACTTTTTATGCATCCTTACTGTTTTGCCCATTTCTCATTTTATCTCTTTCCTCACACGTATAATCCCCTCAATGTCCAAACCCCATGAAGATAAAATACAAAAATAACTCCACCCTATTTTGGTCTCATTCAGTTGTGACTAAGATGTCAGTTTTCTCTTTGAAGTCGTTGCCTTTGCTTCAAGGTAACCACAGCAGCTCCCACAGAGCTGGCACTTTGCCTGCAGTGGAAGCACGCTCCTTTTGAAGAACTGTTTGCCCTCGGCACAAACCCCTGCTATGAACTGATTGCAGGCCGAAAATGATTTGATTGAGCGTGAAAGTGGATGTTGATCACAGATCAAACATTTCTCGTCAGAAAAAGATGGAATGTATTAAGTTCTTTTACTGTGAACAAGCAAAACAAGCAATCGCCCGTAACTATGCTCAACATGTTGACATGAGAGTTGGTATTCAAAACCTTCACACTACATTCACATTTTATGATTAGCCAGTAATCATGGGACTGCTGTCACATGGCTTAAAACTTTGTTCTCATAGTTAACATCAAGGGCGGAAATTAAAAATAAAGTGGATAATATATAACTGAATTTATTAAATGAATTCCCTGCTGGTATTTTCCATATCATTTTTGTTTCTCATACAGGGATTTGAGGTTTACCAGGTTATATAAGCAGCACATGAACTAAAAAAAGCTATCAAAGCTATCAAACCTAAAATGGATATTGGTGTGCATGTAAATGTTTATATTAATATATTTGTATTTACATTTAATTTCCTCTCTTCTTTCCTCTACTCTCTCTCCCTCTCTCTCTCTGTCCGTCCAGGTCGTTTCATCCAATCATAGTATCACATCAGTTCAGAGCCCCACGCACACGCCTCTGCCACAGGCATCTCTACAGGTATGTAAAGAACAGTAGCTCCGCTTATTGAACTATATATTGAACACAATGCTTCATAAACACATTCCTAATGCAACACACGCTGCAGTGCTGGATTAACTGCAAAGTTGCCGTACATGTTGGCATTCATCACACATGCAAACAGCTTTCTGCTTATTGATGATTAGTTATGCACACTTAGGCATTTGCATACACATGCTAAAGTGTAAAAGCACAAGCAGTGACTCAACAGCTTTCTTGAGTACACCTCAGGGTTAGTTTAAGATCCAAACAACCCCCATCAGTGTTGTTTTCCCGTAGTCTTGATATTAGATGTACTTATGCGGACATACTGTCCTTACTAACCACTCAGAGGTCATTTGATCAGATATTTCTATGAATTTTCTATTCAGTCGTGTACCCAGTCGACTGTCTCTTGGTCAGTTATGTAATCAACCAGTCATTCATGTTGACGGTAAACATTCCAGTCGTTTACCTTTTTCTCAGTTCCTATTCAATGTCATTCTCGGTCTGTGTGTTACTATCGCATGTTTCGCTCGTCTTGAAGTGCTCCTTTTTTCACGCTAAACCTTTTCGTCAACTCAAGTTGTTTCTTCTATTTTTCTTTTCATTTTCTCCGGCTCGCTCATTGGCATGCTGCCTGTGCTCATCACTGGGTTTGTTTTTATGTGTTTTTATACGTGCCTACTTGTCTTTGTATTGTATGCTTCTGGTTTTTTACACAAACCGGATGTATGTATGTGTCTGTGTGTGCTTTTAGTTTTGTGATCTCAGTCCGGCTCCCAGTATAGAACATCTTTTTCTTCTGTACCAGCTAGCTCTGGTTCAGGTACCATTTATATATGGTGGTATATATGAATATAAATGTATTTAGTGGCCAATGTGTGCCTATCCTGATGTATAAGTGTGTTTGTATGTGTGTATCTTCGTTAGTAATTGTGCATCTACGTGATTTGGACTTCCCTCTTGTTTGTATGCTGTTAGGATATAGCCTTTTGTTAATGCCTATGGCCCTGTATTTCTCCTTTGTTCGTCCCAGACGTGGGCAGTGAAGAATCTTGTTTTTCCAGGCCAGTGTCCAGTATTGTCTTCTACTAAAGAAACAAAAGAAATATCCACTCTTTTCTTTAATCTTATGTAGCATTTTGTAAATTGATATATCATCTGCAAAGTGAGCAACGTAGCATGCAAAATCTCCAGCTGCCGACATTATCAGACGGATGTGTCTCAGAAGGTTTAAGTCCATTTTGTCTTGTATCTATGAAGGGAATTATAGTAGTAGTGCACAGTTATGTTTAGCTTTAGATTTCTGTATTGTGCATAAATAGACAAAAAAACTACAGTGAAAGTTATTTAAGGGTATCCTATGGAGTGTTTGACTCAGATCTTTAGGGCTGTCATTTTGTGCGTGAGTGCCTGTTTTGTTTGTCATTTGCACAAGGTAACATGAAGGTCACAACACAAAGTCTTGCCAAATGTTTCACACCGTTACACTGATTGACAGATGGCTTGATTAACACTGAATGTAAACATAACTTTTGTTTGTTTCCAAGAAACCAACATACTGTGTTAAAGTTACTGTACAACGAGGAACTTTAAACTGTTTATGTACCATTCTTGATTAATACTGATCTCTCTGTCTGACCTACATAAGCTAATTAGACCATCAGCGGGAAGATAAGCTACAGTATTTCTGGATAAATATTATTGGTATTCTGAATGCCTGTTACCTTATTGGATTCCGACTAATCCTGGCTGGATAAGTCATTGAATCAGAACTAGAGTAGTGCTGAGGAAGGATTGAAGGGTCTCACAGCCTGAGTAAAGAATCTACACTGTAGTTTTGACTTTCCACCAGAGCAAGAGCAGTTACTCTCCTACCATAGTTTTTTTCATCAACACTGAATTTTACTGTTTGCACCTGCTTGCCACCTAGTGAGGATTAGCAAAGTATTTTTGCCTACATTGAATCCGAACCATGGCTTTTTAGGCATCAATTTAATTGGCCAATTTTCCCAGAAGTGTTAGAGCTTGTAAAATCCCTTTGTGAAGTCTTGGTGTAAGGAAACATCTGTCGGTAGCACTGTGTCTCAGTTTTTTATATTGTTTGTAGTCGTACTCTACCTTTTCTGTGGAGATCTAAGGTGTTTGTGATTGCATGATCTTAGAGTCTTGCGTGTTTTACACAGTCGTCCTGTCACAGAGTTTGTTGTTCCATTTGAGATGTTGTCACTAACAGGCTTGATCAGTGTCCCAGTTGTCGTTTTGCTCGGAAAGTTTTTCTTAAGTTTCTCAGAGTCAAACGTGTCAGTAATGGGTCAGTGAGCTACGGGTGGCCCTTTCTCCTGGTCTCATGATTTATTATGGAGATCAGTGCTCACAAGCTTTCTTTATTGACAGTCAAACTAAAGACCAGCTTCAGCTCACTCTTCCATCACCACGCCAGTTGACTTTAAATCTGTCATCACATCTGATCACTTGTCGGGTTTATCTACTTCCTCATCCTCCCAGTGACGTTGCTGCCTCCCTTTCCCTCCCTTTTCTCCTTCTACCCGTCCTCTGCCTCATCAACATTCTTCTTTCTCCTTTCGTTTTCCTTTCTGCCTCCTCCTCTTCCTCTTTCTGGCCCTTCCTCCTCTTTTCAGCCCAGTGTAACTCCGTCTACCGTTTCCTTGGTGACCTTGACCTCTGCGTCGCCGTCCCTCCCTGTCGTGGCGTCCCCTCCCTCTTCTCTGCCGCTCCCTGTTGGGGTGGTGGCTACTATTTCCCCTCCTCCTCCTCCTCTTCCTCCTCTTCCTCCTCCTCCTCCTCCTTCTGTGCCCACACCTGTGCCTCAGCCATTGGCCACCGTGGTGCCAATCATCAGTGTAGTCACCGCCCCACCTGATACTCCCATGGAACCCCTTCCCCAGGTACTGGATAGTCCAAACCCACCAAGTGGATGTGTTGTCCCTGTTCACTGTGCTCACAACTGCTGAAGTTGAATTCTGCAAAGAGCCTTGGGTTGTTTTTATGGTTCGAGATGTGTATGGAAGGGAAGCTTTTTAGTCCGCATAATACATATTGTTCCTCAGGCAGGATTATTCTTATGAAACCTTACTTTTACTTGGAAAGTTTGCTCATACGAGATCCACTCAAACGTGTTGTAAATCACTCGTTTCACCCTTGTGAGATTTCATCATTTTTGTTTTGCCCTTTGTGCGGAAGAGTTTCATTCACAAAAATCTTGCCTGACAGTAAAAGGAATAATTTGGGGCCAAATTTCTGCTGCCAGAAATCAAATTCGGCAGTTTGTAGAGTTTTATTACAAGACCTGAAGCTCCAAACTATCCAAACTGTAGCAGTTGGATGCAAAAAGTTAAAGGTTAATTAGGATCCAGTCATTTCGACTTAATCAAACAAGTGTTTTCCTCTGACACAAAGAGTGATTAACTTAAAAATCCACAGTGAAAGATATAAACATGCTGCAGGAGACAGTTGGTCTACTGGTCTACTAAAGATGTCGAACAGAATCAATCAGTTACTGTCTGCAGAATTTCTTTTTGCTCCAAGTTAAACATTTTGTATTTCTATGTAGTCATTCATACATTTGATTATGAGACAAGGTTGCATGTGTTATTGGAGATACTGTGTGAATACAATCTTTCTGTGGCAGCTCTTGCTTTGCTCTTTTTGTTTAATGCTTTAGTTTTAGTTCTTTATCCCAAAACTTGCTCTATCTAGTTTTTCTTTGCTTATATTCCATGCTTTCCCCAAGTGTCCCTGGTGTTTGGTGCTGACCCCGATCATATTGTGTGTGTAGGTGCCTTTTCATGTAACTCTGTGTGTGTTGCAGTCTGCATCTCAGTCTTCAGAGCTGTCCCAGTCCCAACTACAGCCACCTCAAGTTCTCTCATCTATAGAGAGGTAATAAATGCATCCAAGAGCAAACTCTCACACAGAATTACTGATCGAGAAGCTCACACTTTTTTTTTCTGTAACTAAATGTGACCTCTGTGTGTCCTGTCTCCCTCAGCGGCCATTCTGAGACTTCAGGTTTGAGCGACGGCAACGAGGGAGGAGGAGGTCGTCACGAAGGCCGCTCCACCAAGCGTCATCAGAGACGTTCTGTTCGAAGTAGATCACGCCATGAGAAGCTTGCCAAGGCCAAACTCAATGTTCTCAATGTAATAGCACGTCCTATAAATCCTATTTACACTGTACCGCTGTTACTGCTTGTTGCAGAGTTATGAGTTTCAGTAAAAGTCATGAGCATCTTATCAAGCATCATCTATTTACACTCGGGCTTCTTCTTTCTGATTGCCTTTTTCTTTATCTTTTTGTGTTCATGTGTGTGTAGATCTCCAACCGAGGGGACAGGGTAGCAGAGTGTCAGCTGGAGACCCACAACAGGAAGATGGTGACTTTCAGGTTTGACCTTGATGGAGACAACCCAGAGGAGATCGCTCAAATCATGGTACACACAGTCCACCCATGTTTTTATTCATTCACTCTTCATTCTCTCCTATATATATATATATATATATATATATATATATATATATATATATATATACCTGAGTATGATTCACATTTGTTTGTGTGTGTCCAGGTCCAGAGTGAGTTTATCTTGGAGAGTGAGAGGGAGTCGTTCATTGAGCAGGTCCGAGAGGTGATTGAGAACGCCGATGAGAAGGGTCTGGAGAGAGACACAAACAGTCAGGTAAATATAACACTAAAACTTTAATTACACTCTCTCTTCTCCTGTCTACCTTTGTGTTTTTTTGACAGAAATATGCTAAATATTTCTTTTATATTATATTTGCTTTTTCATGAAGTCTTTATTGCTTTTGTATAGTTTGTGTGCATTCACGTTTTTGTCTTGTTGATCTACAGATGGCAGGTGATAAGGTGCAGCAGATTCCTGCTATATCTGTCCCCATGCCAGGTAAAAACAACAATATGAAAATCTTTAGAATAAGTAGAATAAGAATAAGTAGAATATTAGTGTCGGGGCAACAGGGCAGCACAGGTTGTAAATGGTTAATCACGTTAACTCTGTAAAGCTCCATTGAGCTTCCTGTTCATTAACTTTGTAAATATTAGTTTCCATGTTTCCAAAGAAAACAATGATATTTATTGATATGTGTCTCTTCCCAGACATCCCTCCCAGTGCAACAGCACAAGTGGTCCACTCAGCAGGTCGGAGGTTCATCGTCAGCCCTGTACCTGAAGCAAGACTGAAGGAGCAAATGTTTCCCACCGCGCCATCTCCTACCCCTGCACCTCCTGTTGAAACAGGTCAGGATTTTGTGTGTGTGTGTGTGTGTGTGTGTGTGTGTGTGTGTGTGTGTGTGTGTGTGTGTGTGTGTGTGTGTGTGTTCGTGTGTTCGTGTGTGTGTGTGTGTGTGTGTGTGTGTGTGTGTGTGTGTGTGTGTGTTAAATGTCAACTAGCAATTCCGTTGTTATCTTTTCCAAAGAACTACAGCCTGTCCACCAATGTTTCTTGCACCGTCGAACTCCCAGATAAGAGGTCCGTGTTAAATAGTTAAATTAAAACATTTTGCTGAAATGTTATAATGATAACCCAAAAAGAAAGAAGTAAGACCCAGGCAGTAAAAAAAAAAAGAAAATGAAACAACAACTGAATTTTCCTTAAACTCACAAATTAAAGTGTACTGCCACACACGCTTATCAGATTAAGCTGTAATGCTTTTAGAAGAAATTTCCCAAATGTTCTGGCAAAATGCAACACTGGCATTTATTAAATTGATAGCATGGGATCTTTTGCTGGAACATTAGAGCATAAAACTGTATCCAGTCTTGTGTCAGATATCGGGGAATTTAAATGTTGTGCTGTAAAAATTAATAAAAAAATACCAAAAAACCCCAAAGGAAGTAAAGTAGTGATTAAAGAATGTTTTTTAATCCGTTTTCTATTTTCTAAATAATACAAAGAGGATCTGACATAATTTGTTAGTGGATTCACATAACTGTGCAAACAGATGGAGACTAATCCAGTCAGGATCAAGTGGTTCACCATCCTCTCCTCTCCATACCCTGACCTCGACACATGCTGAAATGAGTGGAATTTAAACCTAGGTAGCCTTTAAAAGAGAAACACAGGAGCAGCAGCAACTCAACACTGTTGGATCATTGACTGTATGAAATAAGGACTGAGCTTTCAGGTTTGAAAAAAGAAGCCAAAGCATTCTTCTGACTTGCAGAGTGTGAGCCGACTGGTTGCAAAAAATCTGATTGGATGTAAGCTTGGGAGAGAAATGACCCTGCTTCTCACTTGATTTATTACCTCCGTAAACAGTTTCCTAATGAGTTTATAGTCTAAATCACTAGTTTCAAGTCTTTGTTAATACAGCATGGTGTTCATTTAATAAATTATGGTCTCATTTAGACTAAAATAGACGATGAATCAGAGTACAAGCTACCTTGTGATTGACAAATTGCATCACATTATGTCCTTGTCAGTCAGATCCAGTCAAGATAACCTCCACAGCTCCATTAGCCAGAAATCTTGATCAATAATTATGACCTGTCGGTGTTTCAAATAACACTCGATTTCAATCTGCAGGTCAGGCATTGTTAGGTTAAGGATCATCCAACAGTGAACAGGACGGACTCTTGGGGTTAAACTTGTGTTTTTTTTGTTCCAGTTCCTCCTGCTTCTGTCCCGCCTTCGTCTCAGACTCCAGGCCCAGGTATGGCGTTGTCTCAGTCTGCCGGAGCAATCAGCTTACAACAAGCCTTCTCTGAGCTCCGACAGAACCAGAATCAGTTCGACTCTGGTCCCAGCACCGCCCCGGCGTCCATCCACTCCACCCATCCTCCTCTTCAGCCTGCGGCGGCTTCTGTCCCCTCTCAGGCCAGCGCAGTCACTCCTGCTGTGGATGTCACTGCTGGTCTTGTCCCTACGAATTTAAACCAGGAGCAGGTCTTGGAGCCCTCCCTTCTTCCCCCTTCCTCTACCAGTCCTTCCTCTATGCCCACTGTCAGCCCTCCTTGTTCCTCCTCCCCTCCTGCCACTGTGGTGAATCAGTCCATCCTTCACTCACAGCTCGGGATGCAGGCTGTGTCGCAACCCCAGGGACAGGTGCAGGTCCAGGGGCCAGCACAAGTTCAGCCCCAGGCTTTCACCCAGCCTCTATCTCAAACTGTCTCTGCTGTCATTGCTACGTCTTCCACTTTACCACCGGCCAGCATCCCGCCAACAATGCTCACCTCTCCTCCCCCCACCCTCACTGCTCCCCTTGTTTCCTCTCCTCCCGCCTCTACCGAAGTCTCATCCTCAATCTCTCCCACCTCATCCCCTGCCCCTTCCCTCTCCTCGACTGTCATCCCCACTACTGCCATCCCCAGCCCTCAGCTTGCTCCCTCTGCCACCTCCCAACACTCTTCCCCTCCTTCCTCCACCTCCTCTGCCACTGTTGGGCTCCAGCCAGTGACCACCAATGTTCCTTCAGTGCAGCCAACTTTGGTGCACTCCCAGCCGCAGACAGCAGCCCTGCCTGGGCAGACGCACACACACTGTGGGGAATGCGATGCGAGGTGAGAAGAGGCCGATATGTCTTCATTCAGTTTCCTTCACTTTATTTAAGTTGCAGAACATTCAGTGATATCTTTCTCAGGTGTGAGGCTGAGTCCCAGGGCAAACCTGACGACATCCAAGCCCTAGAGAAGAAGCTGCGCTCTCTCTTCATGGACCTCGGCGGAGGAGTGCCACCCACTCAGGGGGACATCGTAGCTGGTGACCCTGCCTCTGTAGCCTCCATGGGAGGCACCTCCTCCCCTATAGGCCCCTGCTCTACCTCCAGCACATCTGTCACCACACCTGGCTCCAGCCTCCCTGCCAATCCCCCTCAGCCACCCTCTAGCCTCGCACTGGGATCACCTGCTCCAATCCAGGGCCCTGGAACACCTATCTCCACCCCTGCACAGATTGGTAGGTAGATGGGTGTGTGTTTCTGAATATAAATTAATGTTAGTTACCGTGTGTTTTGATCATTTTGCTTGCTGGCTTTCAGGTTCTACAGTCGTTCCTGCTTCATCCTTTGGCCAGACCACTCCATCCAAAACCCCCTTATCCAGGGTACCGGTGAGTGATTAGATGAAGACCGGGTTAAACCATTTCTTCTTCGATTTTTTAAATGTATTCTATGATCCACTATCAGACCAGTGTTTGTTTAAAAAATAAATGTCCTGGTTAATTTACAGATAAAGGTTAAGAAGTCAGCGATGATCTTATCTTAAGAATGTATAGGTGTTTCTACTCACTTTCCTTACAACTCATCTGGCATGTGAATTCCTTTTAACATTCTTTGCAATGAACACCATTCTTATAACCTCCTCTATGAATCTCTTCCCTCTTATTTCTCCCACTCTGTCTCTTTCTTATCACCTCTCTGTCTCTGGGATTAGGCCAGTTCTCCTTCTTCAGAACTCCTGCCATCTTTCCCTGGACCTTGTCTAATACAGGTGTTTTTTTTTTTGCTCATTTTTAGAGTTTCCAATGCAATGCAATACTGTAATGATACCGAGCCTGCAATGCTTATGATTACAGTTCCATGTGGCATCTGGTGTGTGTGAATTGTGCTTCTGCTGTGCAAAAAGACATGTGATCAAAGTGATTATTGGATATTTTGAAGGCTAGCAAAACCACAAACCATTTATCTTTAAAAGAAAAAGATGAATTTTGATTACACATACACAAAAGATACAAATTAAATATGCAAATCACATCAAACTGTGAAGATATTCAATATCCAAAACAATTGAATACCCATCAGAATAAATGTCTGTCGACAAGAATGAAACATCAAACAGATATAATAAAATACAACTTTGAATTAAGAGGATGAACAAATAGGACTGGAGAGATGCTGGTTCAGAGTTGGACAGAGAGAGACGGCAGCGGCGGGGAGACAGCCTGAGGACCGGGCAAATCAGGGCAGAGAGGACACTGAACTGAATGTAACTTCCAGACTGTTTTGTTGTGCCTGTGAATGCTGCCGTTCCAAAAATAGAACTCTTATTTAACCGCTGAACAATGAGATATGACTCTCGGCTCTTTTATGAAAAATCTGACCTGCCAAGTTTCCGACACTCACTCCTCTTCCCTTACGTAACTCTCACGGGTGAGACTTGTCCTATTTGATTAAGAAAATCCTGCTGTAGTTGAAGCTCACACGGGACTTGATTCTAATGATTTCCTTTTTAATTGCAGTTAAAATACTCAGGAGAATAAAATACCTTGTTTGTCCTCTAAATTGCTTCACCTGTGTGTGTGTGTGTGTGTGTGTGTGTGTGTGTGTGTGTGTGTGTGTGTGTGTGTGTGTGTGTGTGTGTGTGTGTGTGTGTGTGATGGTACAGGAGAGAGCTCTGATTTAGACTTTGATGACATATTTGAGTAGTTTGGCTCTTTTTAATTACGCTTTGCTCATAATCATTAATTAGCAAACCATCATTTGTAAACCAATAAAATCATATCTGCTGAATGCGAGTCCATGTGTGCTTTTGGCTGATTTGTGTGTCTGTTGAGTTCATCAACTTCAGTCTCTGTGTATGTGGTTGTTTATTTCTGTGTGTGTGTCTTTTCTTTTTCCAGTCCCAGCAGCCTCTGGAGGATCTAGATGCTCAGCTGAGAAGAGCTCTGAGCCCAGAGACTGTTCCTGTCAGCACACACACACAGGTAAACACACACACGTTTGGATATTATTCTGTAAATCTTGTTCTATTTCACTGCTAAACCGTTTGGTTCTCTCCTCATGCTAACCCAGGCCTGTCACAGTGGCATTCCTTCAGCGGGACACAGTATGTATATCAATAAATCTATTAATGTATCTATGTATCTGTCCTCTATAGCTTTGTGTCCGTCTAATATTTATACAATCTGTTTTTTAGTTCCCTTTTCTCTGGAGGAAGACACTGTGTCCTCTCGTGCTCCTGGAATAAAACTGGGAAGATTTCAGGTAACGTTTCTGTCACGTGATGACATGTCATGGGTCTGCGGTTCAGTTGATATAATAACTGTAGCCTTGATCCTAGCTGAAAAAGACTATAAGAAACTTTCCATTTCAAGTATATTTCTTACAGGAAGAGTCTGAGAATCTATGAAATTAGGTAATGGGGATAAAAGAAAAAACCTAGAATCTGACAAATTGATCAATTTGCAGACATTTCCAGTACTTTACAACTTGTTCCATATGGATTGTTAGCTTTCAGGTGGCTTCCTGACAACAAATCCCGATACCTTAGAAAGCTGATCTGTTAACCCTTTTTCTAGTTTTAATAAAAATATAGTTTCTGCGGGTCCAATCACCACATTTTCTTTGGATCACATACAGCTAATATGTCGTGATGTGAGGTGTAGGATAACGTGGTGTCTTTGCTCATCAAAAATATATCTCTTTTTCCGTGAGGAAATGTGTCTCAAATGCTTCTGTTAGTGTTATTTCCTTCTAAAATCAACTTCAACGAGGTTTGGCTGAAGAATAGTGCATTTCGGGGTTGGTTGAAGTCTGTTGGAAATTTGAAACCCACTACATCTTGTGTAAGAAAGCAATCAAATTAGGGAACAAAGGCAATGGAATCACATGGAAAGTCAGAAAAACTTAAAGTGGCCGCATAAAGTGACAAGCAAACGTCTGCAATCAGCCAATATTGTTCTGTATTCACATTTTGAGCTTTGCCAAAGTCCAGCCCTAGATCGACCCACTCGGCGCCCACAACGTTAACTCCTGCAACTCCAGCAAGCCAGTCTTATATTTACTTGTTGAAACCTGCAGAACCCTGGATATAAACCTAGAGGTAGCACAGTTCATAATTGGGAAAAAAAACCTGCTGAACATTTTAACGGTAGCAGTTAAGTTATTCTGTTTTCCTCTGTTGCATAATCATCTTTCTCTTGCTCCTCTCACTGATTAGGTCTCCTTGGCTGCTGAGGAGCCTCCTGTCAAACCCCCAGCCTGCACTGAATCTTCCTCCACTACCTCCTCATCCTCCTCGTCTTCTTCCTCATCGTCCTCCTCCAGCCTTTCCAGCCCTGAGAACACACTGCACAAGGACTCCTCGTCTCCTCTGAGAGGAGGAGGAGGAGGAGGAGGAGGAGGACGGGGAGGAGATGTGGTGGACGGACTCCCTCAAAGGACTCTGGGAGTCCAGGCCTCACCCATCACCTCACCCTGCCCCTCTCCTAAGCCCACCACGACCATCGGACGCTTCCAGGTATTTCTGGGGTTTCTTTCTAGGTACTACACAAGCTCAGAACTTTCCATTCACTCATTATTTCATCCAATATTTGGCTTTTGTATTTCAGGTTACCACCAACTCAGAGGCCCGTGTTGGTAGATTCTCAGTCAGTCGTGCTCCTGAGCAGATCCTCGAGCCCAGGCGGACCCCGCAACCCGCTGCGCAGGCGGCTAACGGACCCAGTAATGTGGGGCAGCTTTTGAGTCCAGACTCCGCTCATAAAGCCTCGCTGCCCAGTCTAAACAACAACTCCTTCAATAACTCCTACATCAGCAGTGACAACGACTCTGAATTTGAGGATGAAGACTTCAAACGGGAAGTCAACAGACTCCGAGAAAAGCAAGTTTGCCCTTTCTCTATTCTCGAAAATCGAAGAGGAAATACAGTTCTGTTGCCCCGCCAATACTTTCTTTATTGAGGTTAACTGCTTTGTAGATTTTGCTCTCGTCTTTCTTCTCCCTCTGTGCCCCCAAAAATAGTAGGCTGTGCTCTGCTTCTCTTTTTGCCTCTTCTTTTTCCTCTTTCCTCACCCTCAAGAACGAGGTCAAGAACTCACTTTCTTTCATTACTTCTTTCGCTTCTTCTTTTCTGGAAATGTTCGGCCCTTCCTCCAAAACTGGTCCCTCACCCTCATTATCACTTTCTTTCTTTTACCCGTTGCTCATATTTATCATTCCCTCTTCCCACCACCAGGCACATGCTTGAGATTCAGGCCCTCCACTCCCGCCAAAAGGACGAAATAGATAGTCTCTTCACCAAGCTGGGAAAGGTAACTCGCCATTGTTACGTCAGTACAGATGCTATTAACATCATATCACATACAGTACATTGCAAACAACTGTTCCTCCCTTGGTGTTGACGTAGGTTCCTCCGGCCGCAGTGCTCCCTCCAGTTATAGGCTTGACTGGCAGAAGGAGACGACCCACCAAAAGCAAATCCTCCAAATCGTCCAGAACCAGCTCCACCCACAGCAGCAAGAGTCCGTTACAACCAGGTAGGCTCATGTGTATACATTTGTATTGAAGAGTTGGTTCACCAAAAGTCCAAAGCCACATAGTTTCTTACTTACTTCGAGTGGTAACTTTCCATTCCATGCAATGGTTGGTTTGATTTGTCCAAGGATCCCAACACAGTGGTGGTGAATGAGATTTGGTTTTTGAGTTTTTCATACAACAGAAAATGGACGCATAAAAAAGTACATCAGCAGTTTCTCTTTTGACAAATAATATCATAGCCCCCTTAGGAAAACCAATTGTGACTTCAGTGAAATGTCGCAACAAATTGTCATGACTGAGACATTCATATCCCCCTGAGGATGATTTTAAACCACTTTTGCGATCCCTTTTTATTTGTCACGTACTTTGGTCAGCTCTACTTTTTGTTTAGTGCTACTTTGCAAATGTTAGCTTGCTAAACTAACACAATGAACAACCTGCAGAACCTCAGCATGTTAGCACTTGGCATTGTGAGCATGTTAGCATGTTGATTTAAGAATTTGGCTCAAAACACAGCTGCACCTACAAAGAATGCAGCCTCCCATTGCTGCTAGCTTTGCTGGAGAATCGTAAAGTAAAAGCAAATATTGCATTCTATTGATGGATATAAACTTATATTCATTCACACATTGCATATCAAATTTTTGCTTACATGTTATTTGTTATATGGTATTCACTAGGAACCATCCACTGTCCATCTATCGACTGACCGAGAATAGATTGAAAAGTTATATGTTATCTTTAACCCTGTAAACAAGTCAGGTATAAAATAATATTTTAATATTTTTTGAAAAGTCTTAGTCAAAATTGTTCTGTAATTTAAAACTTCAAAAGCTGTCAACTTGTGTTAAAATGCTCTGAGCAGCTTCTTTAAAGGACTTTCTTACACGATAAATTGGATAATCCGAGGAGCACATTAATGATGGATTATTCTGGCTAAAATGTTATGTTGTGAGCACTTCATCAAAGCCTGGACAAACCAAACCAAAGAAACCACCAGAGGAAGGTGATAAAATGTGTGTTTTTTGTTAGTTGGTTGAACTGACTATTGAAACCTGTGCCTCAGATATGTAACCATTAAAATATTGATCCACTACACTATACCATGGTTAAGAACTTTTTACCCTAACGTCACACCGTCTCTGTGTTTATGCATCCGTGTGCACATATGTGTGTGTGTGTGTGTGTGTGTGTGTGTGTTATCTGCTTGGTTTCACGTGCATGTGGGTGGAGCAGGCTCAGAGCTCAAACATTTCTGACTGCTTTCCCTGTCTGTCCCTCTCTGTGTGGTTGTGTGTGCGGGGGTGTCTGTGTAAATGTCCGTGGGGTGACGGGTGTCTCATCATGTCTTATCTTTGTGTGTGTGTGTGTGTGTGTGTTTGTGTGTGTGTGTGTGTGTGTGTCTGGTCTCTGGTATGTCGTACCTGCCCTGTCCTCTCCTGCCTATGCCTTGTGCTATCTCCAGGCAGCACTTTATCCGCCCAGAGCGTCCCCACCATGTACCCCGGCCAGCTGGCTCTTTTAGCCCCAGGAGGATTAGCCGATTCGAGCAGCAGTACTTTGCTCCAGCCACTCAAACCCTCTCCCTCCAGCAACAACCTGTGTTCGGCCTACACCAGCGAGGGGGCGCTCTCTGTTCCCAGCCTGTGTGCTCCCACCCCAGGTAGGCATGTGACTGTGAATCCCAGTCTGCAGCAGAGCTCACGAGCCTCCCCACAACATGAGAAACACATACAGACGAACGCAAGTGCATGCAGTTGGTTTGTCGTCACCTCACAATTAGACACCTCTCACATCTCTTTCTATCTTTCTCTACCTGTGTCTCTCTCTGTGGAAACGGTGTGATGGCTAACTGTTGCATTCTTTCTGTGTGTTCCTTCACCTGTGTCTCTTTCCTCTCCTCTCAACCTTTCTGTCCTCCTCTTGTCTCGTCTGTCTGTCTCATTTTCTCTCCTTTTTGACTTCCTCACCTCTTTCTCTTCTCTGCACTCTCCCTCTCTCCTCTCCTCCTTCTTATCTTTCCCTCCTCCCTCTCTTCAGGCTGTGTAAAGTTCAGCTGGGGTTCGGAGCGTTTGGCCTTCAAGCCTGGCGGCAGGAGGACGCGCTTTCTGAGTACGCCCTGCTTGGCTCTTTGTGTGTAACGCTTTATTTCTTTGCTCTTTCTCTTTTTACCCGTCGTCATTACTTACTTTTTCTTCTTTTTTTTTTTCCTTTACTCCTATATCTGTCAAGTCACGGTCGTCCTGTCTTCCTGCGGGTTTCCTCCTTTGATGGAGGACAACCCTCTGCTTCTGATAACACCAGTGTCCTGCAGAAAACTGGTTCCCTGCAACAAAGGCAGTTTTTCAGGCATTAGTACAAAAAAAACAGTTATTCTTTTATACCACACAACTACCGTACTAATAATATCATTATTTTAGGTACAGAAGCAAATTGGAAAATCGGACATAAGCGGTGCTGCAGGACAATAAGCATCATGACAAATAGTCCTCTGTACATACCAGGGCTTCCTATAGGCATCCTCACTTACACTTTAATCTTCTTCTAGCACTTTATCTTTGTCTCAGTGTTCTTGCTGTCCACTAACATAGTCTTACTTGCCAACAACGTCATCTCTTAACCTCATTTTTAATGCCAGTCTTGTGCATATTTGGCTACAGGGAATAGAAGCATTTTCAACATAAAATATCATCATAAATGATAGAAAGGGCAGAGCATAGTGCTTTCTAATGTTGGGGCTCAAGCGAAGTGTACCAGAGACACAAGAGCAGTTTAACACTAAAGGTCCCAGATGTCTAGAAAAAGCGGACAGTAGACACTGTTGAAGCAACCAAAGAACTTGTGTACATATTTACAGTGTAGCTGAACAAAAGAGGTTGCACAACAATCAGTGTTTTTGCCATCCTTCAATAAGCGAACCATGATCTGATTTCATGTTGCAATCAGCAGGCCCACGCGGAATCTGACGATTTCTTTTCTGGATCACCCCTGAAACTGTGAATAATAAGAATCGGCAGATTCCGTTTCAGTGTAATCGCTGCAAATAGTTTCAAATCCATTATCAAGCAGCTAGCAGCATTTGGGGCATATAACATACATTTCATCTCTCCCGAATTAGAGATCGATTGATGCAGTTTTGTTTGTGTGTCAGTTTTAAATTCAATTCTTGGCTTCTTCTACTTCTGACCTTTGGCTCTGTGAAACAAGCAGACTAAACAAGGAAAGACAAGTTGACTACTGGTGACTTGATATTTCTGTTTTTAATAGGAAATGTATTCTTTGTTTTAATTGTACTTGATTAATTGCGATGATTCGTTCATTCATTTAAGCACAGTTCTGTTCAAAAACTGTGCGACTGTCTTAATTTCTTTATATCTTTGTGTGATTAAGAACTTGTTTTTCTCAGATCATATTATAATCATAATATGTAGTTCAATGTTTTGTGCTTGATGAAGGGATGTTTATGAATGCCTCTGAACCCTCTGCAGCTCAAACCCTTTCTCTCCCTCCTTTCCCTCACCCCCTTTCCCTCACCCCCTCCTCTCTCTCTCTCTCTCTCTCTCTCTCTCTCTCTCTCTCTCTCTCTCTCCTCTCTCTCTCTCTCTCTCCTCTCTCTCTCTCTCTCTCTCTCTCTCTCTCTCTCTCTCCTCTCTCTCCTCTCTCCCCCCCCCCCCCCCCCCCACCTGATCCCCTATCACTGCACAGCCAGGAGGGGAGAGAGACAGACCTGGGTCTTATTGATCATAATTTATTGTTATCACAGTGAACGAAGAAAAGTGATGTGACATTGGCTTGAAATGTATTTATTTGTGCTTTGGCATAAGCCTGAAAACGGGATTGGTTTGCCAATTTTTTTTCGATTTATTCTGGTGATCAAATCATAGATTTGTGCAGCAATTCAGCGATCCGGAATCAGGGCAGTTTTAAATATATGAATCACAATTTGGACCCAGTTCTGGTGCGGCCCTGTGAGCTGTAGAGAGGACTCAGAACCAGGGGTTGGTTACCCAAAAGCATCTTCAAGCCACGGCACACAGGCACGACTTTGATGCAGTGTGCAGCGATTTATTTCAGAAGTATATCATCATTATATAAAATATTTATATTCCAGTTGTAAGTTGCCTGTTACGACTAGTTGGTGTCTGCATTCCCTCAGAAGGTTGCCTACATACCTTGACCTTGTCAGAAGAAAAGCATCTTCACTCGGTTGTTGAATGTGGCGGACCAAAAGTGTCACAAAAATAATAATAAAGAATTACAGTTACACATTATAAAACAGGATTGATTTTTCTGTGTACAATAAAGTATTAATCTGTAAATAAGTAGACTAAATTGCAGTAATAAGTTAATTATAAAGGAATAAAACAAGAACATATTTTAATTACTTTTCTGTTTTTAATTTGAACTGTTATTAATGGATTATATTACATTAGTTCATTCTTTATGAATTCACATTAAAATATCACTTGATGGGGCGCCGCTTAGCTCAGTCGGTAGAGCGGGCGCCCCATGTTTAGAGGCTCTGTCCTCGCTGCAGCGGACCCGGGTTCGAATCCCGGCCCGGGTCCCTTTACTGCGTGTCACTCCCCGTCTCTCTCACCCTGTTTCCTGTCACCCTCTTCATCTGTACTATCAAATAAAGCCATAAAGGCCAAAAAAATAATTTAAAAAGAAAGAAAAAAAATATCACTTGATAACACTTGACACCTGATAATTTAGTCTATTATTTCTAGATTCATAGATTAATTAACAAACAGATTTATTAATGTTTTATTGTCCAAGTAGTTGTGAATTAATGAAAAGCTTCATTACTATTTTCTTTACATTTGTGGTCCTACATAGGTGATGTGTAGCAGCCTTGCAACTTAACATTGGTGCAGAATACAGAACACAAACCAGACACACCTTTAATGTATACATTATCCTGCTGGAAGATGTTATTGGGCAACTGAACCCCAAAGTGTTGTTTCTTGACTACTTCAAGTTAAAATAATCATACTCGGATGCATTGTGTTTGGTTTGTCGGGTGTTGTGGGCGGGGTTTAACTCTGACTCTCTCCCAATCCTCCAATCGTTGTCTTCCGGCCGCACAGGGAAGATGGTGAAAAAAGTCTGCCCCTGCAACCAGCTCTGTAGTAATTATCTCTTTTTGGTCTTTCCTCCCTCCCTCCATCCTTCCCCTCCTCCTACATCCTCGCACTCGCCTCTCCCTTGCTTCCTCCTGCTCTCTAATGTCCCGTTAGATTAAACTTCGATCTCTCTGCCAGATTTGAGATCAGATCAATTCAGTTATTTCATCTCTAGTGAAGTTTCGAGGAATGAAATTGCTGAATTAACCTGCCATCACAGATTCAAACTGACAGTGCATGCACACACACGTTCACACAAACACCCCAACACACCTGAACAGCTGTTCGCCTCTCTGCCCCCTCCTCCCTTTCCTCTTCTCCCTCGTCATGGCACGTGGTTTTGACTACAATGTCCAGGATGCCATGCTGCTGCAGTCAGTCATGACTCAGCGTCTCCTCATTCTTATTTTCCTCCATTTTATTTAGCATGACATGACAGTTTTTTTTTGGTCAGACCGACATATGATTAGCTTTTACCGGCTTTGTGCATATTATGTCTTTTCTTGTGCAATATCATGTATACATATCATGTAAATATCTCATAGCCAGGCTCATTTTGTCCGCATGGCTTTGGGATTCATTTTTCTCCAAATTAAGTATATCAGATCCTCATAATATGAGTTTAGGCTGCATTTAAGGTATAGAAAAGAAATTGTAATGCCTCTTAATCCTGTTGTTGTCTTTCTCTGGTCTGAATCATGTGTTCAAACTGTATACTTGTGAAAAATACACATGTATTTTGTCAAAAGTGTCTGTAATATTGGGATCCAGATTTGATTAAAGCGAAAGCTTTTATTCTGAAATGCTGTGACACTATCTGAGACAGCAGAGGGTGTGTCAAAGGAGTGAGGTATTTTATAATCTTTCCTCTCTCACCTCTCAGCATATACTGATGTATTTTCCTTCGTGGAGAAGCACTAACATGTTTATATTATGGCAATATTCAATAGTTAGTGTTGACTTGACTTAAACCAAGGCTAACATGCGATGATAGCACAGCACTTACATGCAGACGCCCTGGCCGGTTTGCAGTGTGTGCTTCTCTCCTGCAACTTGCTCTGATGAGTTTGTTGTTCAGTGATGGCTTAAAGCAAACTACCAGTTGTTACAGAGCTTGGGTGCCCTCTAATGGTCAGAAAATATACTAAAAGAGGAAATCAGTCGTCCGGTACGCTGGACAGTTTGGCTCATTCGGAGCATTTTGTGACTGAATGCTGCTGCTAAAGGACGCCCACCGTATCACTAACCTGAAGCAGTTAGACTCTTGATATATCCAAGAATGACAGTATGTTGTAATTCACGTGATATATTCAAAACAAGTTCAGTATTTGTCATATTTGTTGACATTTTCTGTAAAAATGTTGCTTAGTTTTTCTCCTGTTCTCATCTTCCACCATCATTTTCCATCAAACAATATAATTCTAAGACCATGTTGACATGCTGACCTGCCCTAAAACTCCCTCCCGACCAGCCTCTGTCACCATGTAACAGCCCTTTTAATGGTCAAAACAGGAAATACATTCTCATCATTCAGATAACAGCAATGATCTTCTAGTTGGAGTGATTTCTCACATCCTTTGCTCCTTCTCTTTCTCCTCTCTCTCTCAGGGACGAACAGTACCAACGCAATGAGCGGTTCAGGCGGTTTGAGCCAGAGCCAGGGCGGCTCTCAGAGTCTGCCCCCCAGCATGTCAGCCGCCAACCAGAGGAAAGGCACCTTCACCGACGACCTCCATAAACTGGTGGACAACTGGGCCAGAGACGCCATGAACCTCTCACAGGTTTACTGCCGTTTTATGATTCATCTGAACTGCAGCAGACGTTGACACACTAAATGTTCATTCAGCGATGACTCACCAGGTCTTCTATTTAGATTACAAGACAAGAAGACAGATCGAGGAAAGAAACTGAGCTCTAAATGGTAGTTTGATAAAAGCCAAAGTGGCTGTGAGAGTAAACAAGCTTATGCCAAAACCTGCTGGCGTTTTCGCTGATGAGATGTTTGTCCTGTATCCATTTGGCACTTTGAGTGTATTTACATCGGCCCAAACATCAGTCAAAAGCTGCAAGGGGAAATTTCAATTTAATTGGATAATCTAATATTTTAAAGTTTAAGGGCAAAGACAGCAAATGTCTGGTCTCTGGGAGCATCCCGAGAGCAGTTAAAGTTGCAGAGTGTACATTGCTCCAGGCCGCTTTAAAGAAATGTTGTTAAAATGAGGGCATTGAACCCTCCTGTAGTCCCATTTCTCCGTCTTTTATTTTATAGTCCCTGAGGTTAAGAAAGCAATTTGTCTCATGTTTGTTTAACAATGTAATGTAGAGGAGAGTTAACTGAACTAAATGTTAAACTTTCTTTCAGGGGAAGAGGAGTGCCAAACAGCTGCAGCAGACCCCGGCACAGGGACACAGCTACGAGGTCAGTTTAAATATACATCATATCATTAGCAAGTTTAATTATAATCAAAGAGGCCAACAACCATCCTGTGCTGTAGTAAGATCAACCAGATTTATGTGCCTCAATCAAACATGTATGAAGATGGACAACACATCTCTACTTCCTTCCATTGTGAAAGCAAGAAGCTCTAATAAACAAGTGCTGCCATTTTGCATTGGTCAGTTGGATTCCGCCTGTATGCTTGAACTTATATCGGTGAAAATCACCTTAAATGAAAGATCTGTGGGGTTTTCAGTTTGGCTCATGTCCTGTCTGTTAACATGGAAAGGGTGGGATGTTTGACCTATACTGCAGCCAACCACCAGGGGGCAAGTGAGGTGTTTTAGTTTTACTTTGGAGGAGTGGTCATGTGGTCCATCTTTATAAACAGCAGTGATGGAATTTAACTAAGTGTAACTAAGTATATTTTAGTAGTATTGTAGTAAGTAACTTTTGAGGTTCTTGTACTTTACTATTTTCTACTACTTTGTACTTTTGTACATTTTGGAGGCAAATATTGTATTTATTGCCAGAAGATTTGCTTTTTACTTGAACTCATATGGTTGACTTTTACTCGAGTATAACTTTTGGGTACTTTGTGTTAACATGAATGAACTTTTCTCTGTCTTCATGTTAATTGTTCTCCTCTCCAGGTCATCCAGTCAGCCAGTCTGGGCAGGAAGTTCTCTGCTCCCAGCCAGCTGTGTACCAGCAGCATCGGAGGCTCCGCCCACCTCCCTTCAAACCCCACCACCGCTACCTCTCTGGCCGTCCGCAAGGGCTCCCTGTGCCACCCTCCTGCCTCCTCCACTCCACCTCAGCCCCAGCCTCCCCAGTTCATCCACTACACCCCCACCGCCGCCTACAGCGCACAATGGTCCGGTCCGGCTCACGGCCTGCCGACTCCGCACCAGGCCCCTGCACAGCCCGGGCCTCTGCTTGTCAGCACCTCCCAGCCCCTGGGCCCCTACCCCACCACGGTCGGGGCACAGGGCCAGATTCCCGGGCAGGGGCCGCTGCAGGCTTTACACCTGACCAACGCTCTTCAGAAGTCAGTCAGCAACCCAGGAGGACCCAACCTGAGGACCACGTAGGGCTGGGAGTGAGGGCTGGTTTGAATCCCAGCTCGACTAGACTGGACTGGACTGGACTGCTGTGGAGTGTTGCGCGCTCGATCGGCCCGGAGAGGATGGAAGAAGCCGGGGAAGCGTGGAGAGTGAGGAAAGTACAGACGCTGACCTGCTCCAGAGGAGGAGAAGAGAAATCAGGAATGTGATGTCACAGACACAAACGCAGTCTCACAATCTCCCTATCTGCTGTGTTTGACTGTGTTTGCTGTGTGACAGGCAGCCAAATGCTCAAGGATAAAGGACTCGTGTGTGCAATGTTAAGAGGCCAAAGAGGTTTTGACAGGGTGCGAGTCTGGTGTTACTAACTATTTGTGTGTGAAGTATTGTGTATAGCCAGGTCACACTTGTTTCATTTCATGCTCTACATAGTCGGCATCACCCTCTTGAGACAATTTAGGGGTAGATGTTGGATCAGATTGAGGGGCAGGAATGGGATGGCTTCAGCTCTTGTGTGTCCACACAGCACCTCCTAATAGCTTGAAATGCTGCAGCCGCTGAAAATATCCCAACTTTTACCTCTCAGACTGAGATTAAAAATATTCTCAAGCTCTCAAAGAAGGCAACAACAATGCAGTTTGTCCTCATTTAATACAGAAAGGAGATTGGCATTCTATAAAGAGGTGACTGGTGGATTCAGAAGGGAGTTTGGCCATCACATTACAGCCCCGACATCATCACTTAACCGAGCAGCGTTTCCGTCAGCAGTTTGCTCTTAAATTCGTGCATACAAAAAAAAGGCTGCAGATAAAAGCTTTGAGAGCAGAATGGAAGTGTTGTCCTCTTCAGTATTCGGAATTTTTCAACCATTAAAAGCACAAAAAAAATCCAAAATAACTCAAAAACGCACATTGAGAATTTGAGCGCCTGGAGCTGAGCTGACCTCCGGCCTGGTTTAGAGTAGGTGCAGCCCAGCACTTGGTGGGGTTTTGAGAGAAATCGTGACCGCTACTCCTCTTGTCACCTTCTGTGTTCTTGTTTGTTTGTCCGCCGTTCAAGCAGATGGAGGAGAGATGGAGGAGAGGAAGTAGGCGAAGAGGAAGGAGTGTTAACTAACAGTTCCAACACCTCATCTGTTTCGTTCTGCTTACTCGAGGGGAGCACACCAGCTGCGTGAGTACCGAATGGACACGACAGATGCTTCCGCACACCAAACGCCTCTTCACCATCACGACTCCACCTCTTCCTCCATCCCTCTCTCCGCCTCTCTGTTGCCATTTGAAGCAATAACAGCAGAAAACCTTTTAGAGAAGTAAAAAAAAATACCCAAACATGAGAGAACTCAGCGTGAAAAAGTGGCCTTGTTATCAAAATAATATAGAGTCCCTGTACAGTTTGTGTTTATTTTTTAGAATGTCAGCCATGATGATTCCATTTGTTGTTTTGTTTTGTTTTTTGTTTTGTTGGGTTTGCTTTGCTCGCTGCCCCCAGCCAGCAATCTGACACACACACACACACGCAGACACACAAAATGCATGAGACATTCATATAAACACACACACACACACACACACACACACACACATACCTGCACACACAGACTCATGTAAATACATGCACATTGTTGGAGGCGTAGCAGCTGTTTATCAGACATAGATTCACAGACTAATGCCTCAGTTCTGCTTATTAGAGTTCAACTTTGGTGTTGAAACGATTGCAATGTACATTATTGTTGTTAATGATTATTGTTCTATTTAAAAAGAAACAAAAACAAGAACGTGTTCTGTCGATGGACCTGTTATACGCGCACATCACTGTATGATGTGGAAACACTGTGATTATTGTTGTTTATTCTTAGCAAATGTTGTTGGACAACATTAGTTTTAGGGTGATGTCACAAATTGAGAAAAAAACAAACAAAACAAAAGCAAACAGATTGAGGCTTCGGGGTCCTTTCACTTTCAATTCACTGCTTTCAGCAAATGGATTCTCATCGAAATGTGAAAAATTGAAATTCCCTCTTTTTCAGTAACCGTCCTCACATCCAGTTACAGAGGACAAAGATCCGAAACAGATGCCTTACCGACAACTTATCAACTGCAGCTTCAGTTTCTCTTCACAACTGATCGAATTGAAAGTCGAAAACTGACCTCCAAGCCCGATTTTAAAGACAAACCGGGGTGAACGGCAGGATAGTTGATATTTAGATAATAAAGTAATGCTAGCTATTTTTTTTCTTAATACAGTACTTATATATCAGACACTTTAAATAGCCCTCCTCTTCCCTTTCTCCCCTGGTTTTGTTAGATGAATGTGAATGTATAAACCAATGGTGTGCATTTTAATGTACTTGAAAAAAAAAAAAAAAGTCTGTCTTTTATTTTTATTTTCGCTTCCCCTCGATCCCCCCCCATAGAGCCTCCGGTTGAACACTGGAGGTAGTTTAGTGCCTTGCATCCTTCCTGTTGCTTGTTTCGTTTGGGGGGGGGGATGAGGACTCGGGTTAAAGTAAGCACACTTAACAGCATGTGTGGAGAGTTTTGGGGTGTCAACTTTGAAGTTGGTGGTGACGTTTGTGATCTTGTATCTGGCTCAGATGATGAGTAGTTAAAGGAGATGCAGTAATAATGGCTGATGTTTAGCGGTTGCTTACTGTGTGCGCTACAGCTGGTTTGTGGTTAATTCTCTTTTGAGTGTGTTTTCCACCAAAAAAGCAATGAAAAATCCTAGCTATTAACCGTCTAACTTAGCTCTTTGAATTGACTGTGCTACGCCACCAACATGATGGAAGATGGAGAGAATGTGAGAGTTTATCAGTGCCATTTTTTTTCTGGGTTTTAAATGTAGATACTGGGAGGAGAAAAAAAATGGGTTGGGAAGGGAGTATTTTTTTCAGTTTTAAGGAGGAAGATGTTGAAGATTGTATTTGAAGCTTGGACCACTCTAAACTTTAGAGGCACTGGTGCAGTCAGCAGAGGACACATTGGTACAGTGAACTATGTTTAGCTTCTTTGATTAGAGCTGGGTGGGATGGCCTTGAAATACTCAGATATTTTTAGGCTATGTCGCAATACATTCAATATCTCAATATTTTGAAATCCCCTCAGAAGCACTTCATAAACATTAACAAAACCAAATATCACAATATATCTGACCAAATATGTCGATTGTGCTATCGCTATTGACAGTATCGTAGGGATGACTTTCGCCATAAAGTCAAAAAAGGAATCTCGTCTCATATCACAATGACAAAATGATATTAATGTATTGCCCAGCCTTACATTTAATGTTAACATATCTCTGATGTAATCTATGTATTTACCAAAACTAATGATGATGCTGTGTTCTCAGGATTGAAATAACAGAGGCCCCTTCCCTGGTTTTGAGCACAATTGTATTGTTATTCATTAAATAATGAGTGGAGACATTAGCCACAGACAAAACTGTATTTTTGGGATACAGTATGAGACAAATCTACTTTAAACTTAACATATATTTAAAATGAAATTGCCATAGTTAAGTGGAAAGGCCATCCTCATCCCCAACTAAGCAGACTGACTCCAGAGACACGACCATGTGCCCAAATTTACAGTATTTATAGACTTTTAAGCCCTCGAAAACATATTTTTAGAATTCAACGCTCAGAAACTCAGCTAATGTGCTTTATCCGGACTGTGTGGGTCTGATTAGTATCAGATTTAATCGGCAGTGGCCAATAAAACCAACTGTCATGAGATTCTAATTCAAACGTTGCTGAATACCTTAAAAAGAGAGCGGAAAAGCAAAGAAATAAAGAAAATGTCTCATTTAAAACCTCCTGTCCCCAACTGTCCGAACTTTGGCATAAAATAGTGCTTTCAATGTAGGAATCCATCTGTCAGAAGGAAGAAGCTGATTGAGCAAATACATTTTCAGGGCCTTTAAGTGTCAAGTGCGGCATAACACTCCAGATGTGCAGATGTGATGATAACATCTAATGATGACAGATGTGCTCAGCCATTTTAGGAGCCTTCTTAACCAGTATCATCTAACAAGATTCAGAAAGATGTCGGCTGTAGATGAGCTGTCTGCAAACAGTATGAATATCGTCTCATCCACTCCTTTTCCCACTGTATGTGTCTGAAGCTGAACCAAAAATTAAGAGTTATATTTTAACATCACAGTGCTGGAGGTGGTGTTGGTGGTGGTTCTGATGATCGTACTGGTAGTGATGATGGTGAAAGTGATGGTGATAGTGGAGTTTAGATTCAAGGCCTTTGACACCCCCTGTCCTCTTTTTTTTTCTCTTTTCATTTGTCAGTGCAGATGAAACATATCTGGTACAAACTTTAACATTCACTTAACATCGTTTTATTTTTATTTTCTGTTTTTGAATGGGAATGGGTGTTCTGGATTTGCATAAAAAAAAACAAACATGAAACGGTTACTTTGTAAAGTTTGTACAAAAAAAAGCATCGCCTTCGCTTGATTTTCTTTTCTTTTTTTTTTCATTTCACATGAATAATAATGCAACATTTTTACTACAAGGCAAGTTTGGTTGAAGCTGTGAATAATCATTGAGCCACTTTGCTTTAGTTCTGTTGATCTGTTAAAAAAAATTCAAACCTTTAACGATGCCACCAACTCAGTGCCATTTGACTTTTCTGTCAGTGGAGTGAAAACGTAAAAGAAAATCGAGTGTGTTTGACTTGCTTTCACTCACCGCAGCTGGTTTGGTCGCCAGGTGGATTTTCACTTTGCAATAGCTCGAGCCTCAAATGATTTCCACAGAAGACATCTGATTCTTTGCTGTGACTCATACATAATTACCATGAAAGGAAACGCCTACTGCAATACAATATTATTTGAAAGTTTAAGTTTGCTTTCAAGCTCTGAGGTTACAGTTTGCTGGAGGACTCTTATTTTGTAAAGATCCGGAGTTAAACATCTGTGGGTGCAATTATTGTGAAGTTATTATTATTATTATCTTACTGTGAAAGGCTTGAGAGTTATCCAATACAGGCGCTCTTATTGTGAAGTTTCCTGAAGTTAAAGCATAAAAGTAGGTTTCTTCTTTTTCTGGTGACACAAACAGTGTAGCAGTAGTTGTTTTTAAACTCATTTGATTCAGTTTTTTTCCTGTTCAGGACTTGCCTAACCTTTTTACGCATTTTACTGTAGAAGTGCCCACATGTAAAAGAATTGCCTTTCAGTGCACCGACACACACACACACACACACACACACACACACACACACACACAGATTCATGCAGTGCATCTCCTTGCATCTCATGTAGCTCGCTCCTGTGGAATGACGTCGAGTCTCGAGCACAGCAACAGTTTTCTCTCCAGACTGTTACTGAACACGTCGGTTATGTTTCTGCTCTTTCATTATTTTTTAAAAATTTTTATTTCTCACTCGTTTTTATCAGCTGTTTTAACGTCTCTAGCGGCACCTAACTTAATTCAGTGGTTTCATTTTTTCTGTATCGTGTTTGACATTGTACAAAGTGGGTTGGATTAAAAAAAAAACACCTGGATGAATGAATGAGAGAAAAAAACAAAACAAAAAAATACGTGTAGGGAGTCATCGGCAGCCTTTAAAGGTATGTTTTGCACTAAGTATAGAGTGTTCAAGCTTCTTATTAAAAAAACGTTGCGCTTTGCGCTACAATACAATGAAATTTGTTACTTTATTTGTAAAAACTTAATAAATAAAAGTTGTTTAAATGAAATGCTGTGACTGGACTTCAGTATAAATGTAATGAAATGAATCTCGGCTGTGTTTGTTTTAATGCCCTCAACACAATATCTTCTTCACAGGCTTCTTCTGGGTCACGATGAATCACAAAAGCTTCAAGAAAAGACAGACAGGTACTCAATGACGTGGACAAACAGTCACAGCTGTTCACAGAGCAGAGTGTTGATAAAGTGTTGTGATCTTGTTTTGATACGTTCGAGGAGATTTTTCAAGAACTTTCGTGATAATAAATTTAACTACATCACATTCAGAAAGGGGGGAAAAATGTTTTTTTTCTACAGAACAAGTCCCCATCAGATGTTTGAACGGTCTACAAATACATAATAGAATGATATTAAATCATCATCATATTGACAACGCTTTACATCTTGATAATAAGGAGATGTTATATTGAGGGCTGCAGCTAACCATCATTTTCATTACTTCCAAATATTTTTAGTTGATTAACTGTTTGGGAAACTGTGGAGCATTTTTCAAAATTTAGTGTGAGTTGGAGTGTGAAGTAGGAGTCTTCAAATTGCTTCTTTTGTCCAACCAACAGTCCAAAACACAGACTCCTTATTTCCTTAGTTCCCTGTGTGTTGCAGTACCTGTCCTCTCCACAAGGCCGCAGCACTCATCTGCATCAGCTCCATAACCTGCAGGCTTTACTGAACACCATACTGACCTCCTTCCTGTTATCCAGAATATGTTAAACGGCTTCTTGCTCCGGGGCCCATCAGGAAATGGCTCGTTGTGAGGTGTGAATCTGTGTGTATCATCTGTCACCATGGGTACAATGAAAATAAAGTCAGTCGGCCCAGAGAAAATGAGGCCTGAGGAAGGAAGGGAGGAAGGAAAATGAGTTACCGGTGCATTAAAACAATGCATTTACATCATGCGGCTTTCCTGCTTTGATATGAATACCATACTGCAGCAGAAAGAATCCACACCTTTTGGGATTTTATTCTGTTTTTAACTTCAAATGTTACTGATTTATCTTGAATTGTTTTTACTTTTAAAAAACACTTTGAGGAATTGATTTCAGTCTTGCATGTGCTGTAATTAACTGGATTAGACTGAAAATAAAAAAATGATATCTGCCTTAAACTGTTGCTCTTTGCACCGTAGGGTTTGATTCTCAGCCTGGTGTGAATCACAGCCGAGCGTGGTGGTTTTACAGGTGAACTCGCACAAGATGAAAAGGTGACAGATCTCAGGTTGGCGCTCAGTTTGCTGCTCATGCGTCTCTGTTCTTTCAGATCGATCTGAAAGTTCAAACCAGAAGAAACTAAAAAGCGCGAGAGGATGGAGATAAAGTGTGACAACCATGAGGTGAAACCTAAACCCACAGCCTCACACATACATAAACTGTTATGAAGGTCTCACACAGCCCTCTCTGCACAGATCTCCCACAGCTATCTGGCCTTATTTTTTTTCTTTACACTTGCGTCGATGCCATATTAATGCATTTTGATACTGTAAGTGTACTTTTCTAAGAGGCAGATGCCAAGTGAGAAAAAAAAAAATTTCACGGTGACTACAACTGATAATATGATGCGTATTTTAATACATGTATGGATATGTTGTTTTTCTGCTTTTAATCGTGGGAAAACACCAACATTTGGGTCCCGATTGGCTGAGTGGGGAGTGTATTTTGAAAGTTAGTCGTCCACTATTAATCAACCTTAATAGTACCTGAGGAGAAGAACGTTGGAATATAGCAATAATCAAGCAAATGTAGCATTTTGTAGAAATGTAAAATAAACATGATGCCAAAAAAAAAAAATCCTATTTAAGCTGATTTTCTGCGTGTGCAGTGCCTGTCACCTCCAACTATTCATCATGTTGTCGTGACCAATTAGCACATGAGAGTGGGCTTTTTTTTTTTTCCTATGAAGGGATGCTCTGAGAGAAAGAGGGGGAGGGACACGTTGGTGACGACGAGAGGGAAACATGACAGGGGTCTTCTGATGTCATGTGTGTGTGGGAGAAGGTACAAATGCACAGACAGAGAGGACAGACAGCTCTGTGTCACCGTTTATGTAAATTTCACCTGAATACGCTGAAGAAAGCATTTTTCTGTATGATAAGATAGAAAATGCATCATCCTGACATTTAGAATATTTAAGATAAAGTGGATTACTGTAGTTAAAACTGACTGACAGACTGATTTCCATCCACGGAGCCACAATAGTAATAATAACACCTGTCATTCGTCTGTGTCAAGCATTTGCGTTTATTGTTCGAATAACCTTTTATAACTTGATCTCTCCGAACCACACGCAGACCACAGAGACCACAGATAAAAAAGCATCCCTCCAACTTTCTGACACACGGTGCAACCAGGTCAAAGTTTGGAAGCCCTGCACAAAACAGGAAGTGGTCGCTGCTCTGACAGCTTTAATCGGAGCTGAAAAAAAAGAAACGTTTTCAGACTTTCTCACAAAAAACCAAACGAAGGAAAAAATAAACGAAATATTAAATGACTTCCTCCTCGGTTTCAGCAAACGGTACGACAGACGCATACTGAGAAATCTAAGATGTGGTGGGAACACATTGTTCTGAGATCTTTAAAATGTGACGATGATAAGTGGCTGTTTAACAGTGTTACACTTACAAATGTAATGGCGTGAGACTGAGTAACAATGATACTACCATCACATGGCAACACTCTCCTCACTGGTGTCAAATATCTGAACTGCTTATTTTTGCAGTGGCAGGACCAGCACGGATCATTCTAATACATATAAACATAGAAATATGCCTATTATGTAACCTTATAGCTGACTGAGAGTTTCCATATGGGCCTAATGAGGGACTGTGTGTGTGTGTGTGTGTGTGTGTGTGTGTGTGTGTGTGTGTTTACCAAACAGAAGTCAGCCTTGCATTTCTTTCCCGTGCTAACACACCATCAGGATTTGGTGTTGGTGAATGCCCGTCTCTGACAGTTTGTATACTTGTGGCTTTAATATCATCATCTGATGGCAAAAATAACTTCTCCTACTAAAATCAAACCAGTGGTTGTAAAGCCAATTCCCCTGTAAAGTCATGGGAATCTTGTATATATCGTTAACGATAAATATACGAAGGATCATTTTGACTTTGAACTTCAAAAACACCTTTAAAACACACGCTGGGTTTGGATTTTCCTCATTTTGGCACGACACATTCACTTTTTCTCTCCCTCCCTGTGCTACTCTACTCACTTACTCATTAATTTACACATTAATATATAACTTAATTTCCGGCTCCCTTCAGCTGCCCTTGAATGAAACATTTAACCTTTAACAGCAGCTGGACGAGTCAGACGGAACCCATGATGCTAATGAAGTGGAACACTCATGCTGACTTGTGATCTGCGTAAATACAGGTTAGTACTGACTGTCCGATCATCATATGGCCCTCCTAAGATGCTTTTTAGCATTAATAAGACTAAATGTTTATGAGAGACAAATAAACATGTATATTGTTAGACATCTAAGAACACTTGTAAGAAACTTGTTAACAGCTTATTGACGCTGAAGAATGTATAAAAAGCCTTATGAGCTAGTTGTAATCGTTTAGCATTAAAAACACACTTTTGACTTTAACTTAACTCATCTGTTATGTCATACACACTATTATCCATTTATTGGCAGTTTTATTGTACAAGATAAAGTAAATTATATACACATTTATGTATGTATAGCTGCTGGTCTACGGATTATTATGTTATTGTTATATTGATTTAAAAATCTGCTTCTTTGCCTCTGGTGCAGCATAAAATCTGAAAGTAAGTAAATAACTAAAAGTTATCAAATTAATGTAGTGGAGTTATAAGGCCCTTAAGTCCTATTTACCAAGTTTACTAACACTTCTCACAAGGATGTTAATATAGCCTACTGTAAAGCCTTTTATTTTGAAAGTATTTGTTTAAAATGGCGACAGACTATTTCGATTTGGCCCTCACTTTGTTTCGACACAAAACACGGAAAGGACAAGATAATCACCTGAATGTTTGCGGTGTCAGATTAATCCCATCCTTCCCGCTCGCAGTAGCGATGATGTTGCAACCTGGCCGTGTTTGGTGTAATCATGTAGCTGTGTAAGCAGAGGCCGCAGGTTGGCGCTGGGCGATGTGGGCTCCTGAGTGGAGCCATTACAGGTTCCTGCTGCTGTTTCCTTTTGGCCGGAGAGCAGCTTTTCTCCCCTCGTCTGTTTACACAGCCCAGATTAACATGGCATCGAGCTTTAAATGGTGCACCGGTTTGCCTGCGGTTAGAGTATGTGTGGATTTGTGTCTGTGGATGTGTGTTTCAGTACGTTTTCGGTAAAAGCTCACATCCACCTGTGATTTAAGTGCTTTTACCCGTCCCCACCTGATCTTGACCTTGCGTGCGTTAGTTTGTGTCGCCCTAATGTGAGTTTGTGTGTGTTTTAAATAGACAGGAGGAGATGGAGTGTAGCCGAACACAAACAAACACTGCGTATCTCTAGGTCGCGTCGTCCTACTGAAGTGCCCTCGAGCAAGGCACTGCACCTTTACCTGCTCTCTCAGTGGAAAAATAAAGGAAAGTCGGAGAATCAGGTGCTTCCATGTCTTCGATATGCTAATCTGCTGTGGTACAGAAAGAAACTGTAATTATCTCCTCTTTCTGACTGAGTGAACTTTTTCTTTTTTCTTTTTTTTACAACTTTCACCATAGCAACGGTAACCGGGAAGAGAAACCCTCACCGCGCGAGCTCATCTGAAACTGACGTTTTCAGAGGATGAGAGGTGTGTGTGTGTGGGAGAGCAAATGAAAAGTAAAACCAGGGAGAGCAGAGCAGCTTGTACTTATGATAAAGAAACCACACAAGATTTATTTTTATTGACCTCGCACACCCCCGTTTGATTATCTGATGATATCGCACAGAAAAAGAAATATGATTATATAATGTTATGACTATCACCGTGCGCAGGCTTGTACACGCACAGTGTGCTTTGTGGTCTTTTGAACCTCCAGCTTCCTTGTTAAACTTCAAAGCGTTGCTGTAAAATTGCAAATTGCCGGCTATAAACCATAAAAGACAGAGGTTGTGAAAGAGAAACAGAAAAGCAGTGTTGTCGTTGCCACTGTAGAAATAAACGAGCGTCAGAATTCAAATGAACGGGGCTAACTTGATCCAAAGACTACAATCCCAACAATCGGGATAATATTAAAGGTGCAATACGTACGAATTATTGTCAAAAATATCACATATGACATCTTTGTATTGTGTTCCAATGTTTAGCACGCTAACCAGCTAGCTAGTTTGGGTTCAAAGCGCCTATGCTAGCTGTGTAAACACCAACACCTCCGCTATCTTCTGCGCTCCCAGTCTGGACTGCTAGCTGCACGGCTAACTAAGCTAACTAGCTACGAGCAGCTGGCGGTTACTCTGGTGATTTGCTGCCCCGGATTCGTTCGTTGTAAGCATGAATTTGCACTTTAAGAGAATCTCAAAATAAAACTTTGTTTTAGTCGCAAGCTATCGTTGAATACATTACCGGGAAAATGATGATGGAGTGTTCAGTTCAGTGTTTCCTGGTATTGAGCTACACGCTTTCCATATATGTTTATTTCTTTGGTATGGAAATGAACAAAACACTGACAAGGAAGAAAAGCAAGGCAGAGAGTATCAGTCACAATAACCACAGTCATGGATAAATTAAATACAAATGTGTTTACTTTCTTTTATTAAATAAAGAGATACAAAACTATGTATACAGAGTCGGTAAGGAGATTTTATCCAGATTTCATCAAACACATCTCCTCTATCAACCACAGATCATACGTGGGTACAGCCTCCATGCACCGCAGGATAAACTTTTTCTGCACCATTCCAGACGAAGATACAAGTTGTGTTATACGTACATTCACATACACAGACGAACACGGACGCCCACACCTAGAAGTTTCTAATCAAGTTCTAAGGGTGAGAGTGCATCGCTGAACAAACACTCGCCAACCGCAAAAAACTCATTTACTGCAGGTTTGTTACGGTCACACACACACACACACACACACACAGTGGTGTTTCAGAGGACGTTACATTGATCTACCTGTATTTCCTGGAAATGTACCCTAAAGTCCTCACCCTAAAACGTTATGATTTTTGTAGGGGGAAGCTGATCAACTTGTGGTGTGTCTCTGTTAAGTCTGTGCCTGCATTTCTGTGTGCCAGCATACAGTGTGTTAAGTAACTGTGTTTATATGACAGTAAGTGATTAGTGAACTCAGAGGCAAGGTGTGTTTTTTCCAGGATACAATCTGGCCTTGACCAGTAGACTTTGCTATTATAAACCTGTTCTTTATTACAGTAGGAGGGCTGCTGCACTATCAGTAACAGAGCAGTATAGTTGCATATTGTTGAGGTCTCTGCAGACTGACAGAGTGCAGCTTGTCTGATGTGACACAGTGTGCTCTGTGGTTAATGCAGTGATCTGTACATTAGATTCTGTGCAGTAAATGCAAGCTGGCTCTCCACTGAAAACACACACCACACACACACACACACACATTTGCCCATAAAACCACACACAGAAGCCTGTGTAGCTGCTGAGTAGCCTTCTCTGTCGGCAGTAAAAAGCACTCAGTGTGATGTCCAGTGTTTGTGAGTGGGCTGCTGTTGTATCGGTCTGGATGTGAATTATTTCACTATGAATTAAACATGATGAGAGTCCAATCTGCTGACAACAAAGACTCCCGATTGTTTTCAGGCTGCTGACAAAGCTGCTTTGAGTGTGCAATAAAACGACACGTTTAGGCCGGAGTTTGAATTAGGGAGGAGAATCTGTCTTTCTGTCTTTGGTGCACTTCTTAAAATGACCACTATGGTTCCATGTCGGAATCCGAGCTTGGAATATTAGCCCACCTGAGGAAGGCTGGGTGACCAAAACACGGTCTCTAATAATGCTGATAAACAGCTCTCCTGGTAAAGTGCCGGCCACATGCAGGTGACTGAGGCCGACCCTGTAGCTTTTGCTGCATGGAGAAAAATATGGCTGCTATTAAAGCTTTAATTTTAAACTACACGAAGTTCTTTAGATGTCTGTAAATGTTACTTGAACTTGGACATCAATAGTGAACGTTAAAAAGACGCGGCTCTCCGGTGGAAGTCTTCTCAGCGTCGTCAAAGGCCTGTGTTGGTGTGGTACTCGTACGCGGTTTACTTTCCATCAGTGCTGTTAGCTGTCGTGTGTTCGCAGCAGAACATGAATATGGAGTCTTTCTGCTTTGTTTCTATCTGCTCAACTGTCATGTGTGTGTTGTCGCTTTAACACACACAGAGACACACCAAACCACAAACACTTTCCATAGGTTGCATCTCACGCACGGACCCCTGCACACACACACACACACCCTCTTTCACACTCTTTCTCTCAGCTTCTCTACCTCCCCCCTCTCTCTCTTTCCTTGCTCTCACTCTCACCCACCCCTCTCTCTCCACTCCCCCTCTCTTTCCCTCCCCTCTCTCTTTTCTCAGTCCCCCAAGTCTCATCTCTCTCTCTCTCTCTCTCTCTCTCTCTCCCTGTGACGCGCGCTGTCAGTTCGCAGCTCGCGCGCGGCTCAGGTCCACTCACGTCGTGTCCTCTCAGGAGAAGGTGCGCGGCTGAAGAAGAGCAGCTACGGTGGAGCAGTTAAGAGACTTATGACCGCCTAGACCTCTTTATCTTTCGTCTTTATCGCCATATTTCAACAAAAGCAACACGTGTCATTAAAGGGAGCGAGGAAGACTTCAGAAAAAGTGAGTATGCTGCTCTAAAATCGATCAACTTTGTCCGGACTTGAGAGAAAACAACTGTTGTCTCATGCTAGTTTCATGCTAGCTACAAGGACAACAAAATTCTAAACTATTAGCATGAAGTATAGCTTGTCAATCAATGCCTTTAGTTGTTCCATTTCAACTTTACGCAGGGTTATGATTGAAGTGTTATACCTGTCTTCAAACACCATCCGTCTGGATTGATGTCCATTGAAAGTGTTGCGTTGCCCCCAGGTAGATAAGAGAGGCACACTTGAAGACATGGCTCTTAAAAATACAGACACCAATGATTTGCGCAGCAGGACCTGTGGAGTTGTGGTTTGGTCCTCTGCCAGAAGCTGGTAGAACAGACAAACCTACTGCAAGACGCTCACTTTAGCACTTGTGTGGTGGCAGGGTGGTAATTTCCCTGTTGTGTCTACTCTGTGTGTGTGTGTGTGTGTGTGTGTGTGTGAGGCAGATTATGGGTGTTAATTTTCAGCAGTGGAGTCCCTGATATCTGCTTACAATGTAAACTGTCTGCTGAGAGAGGAAGAAGATGAGGAGGATGAGGCTCACGCTCAGAGAAGTCAGGATTTTAAATGAGTGGGAGCTCCCTGGTTTCATTCTCTGGACAGCTCGTGAAAATCTAACCAGTCACCGAAAGAGAAACACTCAAGCTCCCACAACCGCAGTCCATTTAACTGAGTGTTCAGAGCCTGTAAGCAAGGCATTAAACTAAATTGGAAGTGTGGCAGTGTGACATTCACCTAGACAGAGGTAGTATACAATATTCACTTTTTACCACACAAAAAGACCACGTATTTCTCGAAAGAGGTGCCTTCCTGATCTCAAATCTGCGTCTCTGGTTTTGTGCTGCAGCCATTAATCAACAAGCTGTCAACTTTAAAATTAATCACAAACTATTTTAAGGACTGTTAAATCGGCTTTAAATCATGTTTTTTTTTTAAAGGTGCGATATGTAAGATTGGCCTCCTGTCAAATTCATACATCAAACAAAAAGAGGGCAGCATATCACTAGAGTAACTGCTAACTGCTGCTACCTGTAGCTCCTGACTGTAGCTGCTAGTAGCTAGTTAGTTTAATTAGCCGTGCATCTAGCAGTCATATCAGCTGGCCAGACCAGACAAGGCCTCCATGACTGATGAAGGCCAGTTTGTTGACAGGGAATATACTCAGAGGTGATTTACAGCTGCTTTGACGAGGACCGTGATTGGATGACGACGTGAAGTGATAGAAGAGCAAAAATGACTATATTACTGTAACTTCCCTTATAAACATACCCATGTTACCAAAATCACTTAGGTTACATCATGTAGATGACATAACTTTACTACATTAGCGAGTAAAACTGAATCACTGTTAACTTCTGGTGTCTCAACCACCAACGTAATTATCAGCCGTAATAAGCTGCTTTTATTTTCAACCCATATGGACTATTTTCTGATGAAGACAGGCACTTTTATTCATATTCTGGTGATAATTTTAGTTAAACTCATTTTGTTCATATTTTTTTCAATTTTGCTCCTTTAAGAAAAAAGTAAAAAAAAAAAAAAAAAAAAAAAGTTCTGATTCCGGCTTCTTAGATTTTCATTCAGTATTTCCAATTTTTTCTTACTCATCTCTGGCAGTTAACTTGAATATCTTGGTGTTGTGAACAAAAGAACACATTTAAAGACGCCATCTTGAGCTTTTGAAAACACTTTGGAAACACTGATGGACATATTTCACAATTTTTACTTCCATTTTTACTTGCAGCCCTATTCTGGATTGAGGTTGACTTCTTTTGCCAAGTCCTGTTTTGAAAAGAAAGTTTCATGTTGCGAGGTCAAGTAAATTTGTGTCAAGACCACTTTTATCAATGCAAATGTGCTCCACAGAGATAAGACAATAAATAGATACTGTAAGATAAACTGGGTAATGCAACTGTAGCCACCAGGCAACAGCAGTTCATGGTTTATATTGCATGGCGACAAATATAATTTCCACTAAGTAAAGCCTGAATCACTGGAGAGTCGTTACTCACCAGGCAGACAAAAACATTACAGTTTTCTTTTAAGCTGGCTATGATTACCCTGATCATGACCTCAGCTTCACCACAGTCCTCATACCTACACCCCACCCACGGTGCATCTCAAAATAAGTTTTGACAACGCAAAGCTTTGAGAGAAATTACTTTGCTTGCATGCACAGTTTGCAAACCAAGGGGCTACAACCGTCATTACAACTGTGAAGCTTCGGGACACTCTGATGCTGCAGATTTTGTGGATGTCATTACAAGGTTGTGCAGCAGAGAAAATGAAGAGCAGAAGTGGTGTTTTGGTTAAGATATAGGTCACGAGGAAGCCGAAGGTTTATCCTGTTTGGCCCTGTGCTACAAACCTGCCTGATATGTGTCATTCTATCTACGTGTGTGAGTGTGTGAGCCAGTGAGTGGGGGCATTTGAGTTCGTGGTAGGATCGAATGTCTGCCTGAACCACTTTACTGTAATTTGATTAGAATACTGTGTCTCGTTAGCGAGACAGTGCGTAGAGACACCTGTCTGTCTGTGTGAACGTCTGTCTAAATGTCTGTGAGCTTGCTGTATCTGTCTGACTTAGTCATGTAGTATTTAACTGGAACAGTAACAGAGCACATTGCAGCTTTTGATATTTTATTATATACGTTTAATTTTTGGTAGGTTCGCCTCTATTTAACAGTAGATATATAAAGACAGGAAATGCAGGGACACGAGAGAGAGGCAGGACATGCAACAAAATTTGGCCGTTATTCGAACTGTAAATTTAAAGATTATACAGCACATTTATTAACCACTAGGCTGCCGGACATGTTAGAATATAATATTTCAACAAGGATAGCACTCACGAGAGTACATATCTCTGCCAAGGCCCAAGAGTCCCCTTTAATTTCATCAAGACTAATCCAATACCAAATCTGGATCCGCACCAGAAGTTAATGGGGTCTATTCTGGGCCGAGACCCATCCTCCATCCAAGTTTCGTGGAAATCTGTTCTGTAGTTTTTGTGTAATCCTGCTCACAAACTAACCGTCAGACACGGGTGAAACATAACCAACATGGAAAGTGCTCTTAACTGCTTGATTGTATTTAAAACTACTATGTGGAAATGTTTCTATAAATTGCTCTTTAGCCTATAGAGTTTGGAGGCATCGATGTGCATTTCACTCTGCCAGTCTCTTTTTTTCATTCTTTTAGTGCAACTCTAAGATGAAACTTTCAATTATTAAATCTTTCAAAAACTCACCAGTTCAAGCAAGGATGTTTAATCCTTATTTCTTGTTTTCCCACACATATTGGAAAACACCCACACTTCAACGATCAGCTGAGTGTGCGCCTGTAAAAATTGTCTTTGTAAAGATAGAGGCAGCTGATAGAGCGTAATATTTTCAGATAATAATACACCAATATTATTATTATTATTTCATGCCTAGGTTGTCCAATACCGATGTTTTGGGTTGGAGGTGTACCGATTTAAGGCATTGGTTTTTCACGCCTCGGGAATGAGACAGCAATCAACTTTCTTTACCTTTGGTTAAGGGTTAAATGTTCATTTAATGATACATTTACAGAAGAAGAAAAGGAAGAAAGAATTACATTGGTGTCTTGACCAACAAATTCTGCATAGTACACCTTTTAGAATATCTTATTTCAAGCAAGAATTTAAGAAATTGTATTTTCTCCAGTTGGCTCAAAGTTTATTGATTGAGGTTTGTTTCATTAAAATATGAACTTAACATGTCTTCTGCCTTTTTCCTAGGCTTCTTGACTTTTCATATTAGGAAAAGCAGAGCTTTAACTGATATCATCGATGATGGCTCTGGTTTATTAAGTGTCAGAAAGCCATGAGCATATCAGGAATCTGAAAATAGGCAGCTAAATCGAATTCAGCCATTGTTAATTTTAATATTTAAACCTGTGATGTGTCAAAATATCTTCCACGAAAAAGTCTGCGCCTCTCGGGTTTCAAACTAAAAAATCAGCTCAACAAAAGTCCATTATGTTCGTTTTGTGTGCTGATCAGTCTTTCCTTTTTCAGATGCTGATTTGTCGGTGGTGGTTGCAGAGCGGTCGTTAGGTCGCAACTGTCTGTCAAGGCCAACATGGAACGAGAGGGCTCGTTCAGGAGGTAAGTTCAGACAGACACACACACACACACACACACACACACACACACACACACACACACACACACACACACACACTTGAGCCAACAGGTCTCATTCATAGTGTAGAGTCTCACTGCAGCTCCAGTACTTTTTCTTTTCCCTTTTTACTCTCTTTGTCCCCGTCCTTTTGGACTCAGAGGTAGATGAAAGTGAGAAACACACACATACACTCACATGCATTCCTGAATGACCTCATTCATTCTTTCATTCGTGCAAACATCCCCCTTATCCCCTTTTGTTTAGTAATTAGACTGCAGCATTTTCTCCCCCAACTCTTCCTGTTGTTTCAGAGCCAAAAACAAACAGCGTCCCTTAATTTACACAAATGTAGAAATATATACATTATCTTATCAGCAGTGGGATTATTTTTAGACACTTTTTGCAACTCATTGTTTACTCTGAGTCGCCGAACCTTCTGCATCGCTTGAAAGCTCGTCATCACCTTTTCTCGGGAAAAAAACTTTTGACTGAAATGTCTGTAGATTCAGTGGCACAAGGTACAATGCTGCAGCTCTTCTGAGAGAATGTGAAAACTCATCCTCACTTTGACACAAGACGCATTTGCATGTGTGAGTATGTGTGAGAGAGAGTGTCTCCTGGTGTGTGTGTGTGTGTGTGTGTGTGTGAGCCCAGGGCTCCTGTTTCCCACACTGACCTATTTATTTTGGGTTGAACTAAGATCCAGGTTGACAGACGGACCTACAACGCACACATGCACACACACACACACACACACACACACACACACCTCTCTTTGTCTCTGCCATATTCTTAAATACAGGCTCTAATTTTCCATGCCCTCCTTTTTCTCTTTTCCACTTTCCTCTCTCCCCCTTCTATTACTTTTTGTGTCCAAATTCATTAAAATTCAATCATTCAGTCATTACAAAGGTATTGAAAACAAAGAAAAGTGAATGGAAAAAAAGAAGAAAAAAAGCAGACAATAACGGCCTGTGTAGTTGGTGAATTGGACCAACATGTGAGAATACATCTTCTATCCGCCTTGGGCCCCACACAGACAGACAGAAAGAGAGACAGACAGAGAGGAGGAAGTAAAATGTTGTGTCACCTTTAAATCCTTCCCCTCCCTCTTGGCAGCTCTTGAACCTCAAAGGGTTCCTTTGTTCACCGGGTACAAAAGCTCACCAGGTCACATGGTTCCCGACTGGCACAGACTGGCAAAGGGGAGAAAGAGAGAGGAGGGTGGAGAAGAATAGGAACCGTTAAGGTGAACGGAGAGGAATGATTAAAAAAGGGGGCATGTGAACGAGTTAGATAGACACTTCTTCTACTCATCCTTTCTCTCATCCACCTGTCGTTTTGTTCAGTGTGTCACTCTCATGGAGTGGGGATATGTGGTGCCTTTTCAGTTACTAGAGTAAGTACATAATACGCTACGTTTGAATGGATGAATGTGAAAGTCTTTTCATTTGTCGGACAGTAGAGACAATGCAGTAGCGGTATGAAGAGCTGGAGTTTGCAGTGTGTTTATTTATACGTGCCTGCATATATACAGTGCATACATTATACAAATACATATTTTAACACACATAGGAGAGAACAACTTTCCATCAACTGTATCTGACATACTAAGAAGTTTTTACACTACTTTCAGTTTCACTGGAGTTTCGGCTTTCACATCTCACTTTTATACTTTGTTCGTCTTCCTCTTCTGTACTTTTTAGGGCCTTTATTGACGTAATTTCCATGCACAAATACTCAGTAGTTTTTTCCTCTTCTTTCCAAAAAGACAATATTCCAACTAAGCTCTTTATGAAAAAGAGTATTCCACTAATATTCTTGTCTAAATTATCGTACATACTCCAATGAATGAACACAGCCTCCCTCTTTCATTTGTTTTACCACCATTTGGTGTTGTGGATTGTGTGCATATCCACAAATCTGTTGATATCCAGGTTTTTTTCATGAGGTTAAAAAGTGAAAGTATTTCTCCTTCCAACCAAAAATGTGTGCGGTTCTTTTGTGCATGCTTCTCTACCCCAGCCGTTCAAACTACTGACAGCATCGCACAGGAGCCATGTGTCACAAACTGCAGTAAAAACCTGAATTGAGCTTAGGCCCAATTCTAAATATCCAAACAAAATGTCTTGTTTGTTCTTGACATGTCTTATATCAAATATGAAATATTGTCCTGTTCAGAAAAATAGTGGAATACTAGTGTACATGTAAACGCAGTCATTGACATAATGCATTCCCTAGCCACTAATGTAAACCATCAGAACTACTTTCCCAGCCTCAACACGTGTTATAAGCTACAACTAAACCTAAAACCCAACTTTACCATCTCTTTAAAGAGCAAGTGAGGAAGTCTACAGATTGATCGGGTTAGAGTTTATTTTAAGATAATATCTGTTTCAACCGCACGACTCTGTCTTTGACTGCTGAAACTGAACTCACTTTCAATATTTGTTTCTTTTCCATAGACCACCCTTTGAATATTTAGTGTGCACTTCCTTACCATGTCTCTGCACATTTTTGCACTTGACTCTCTGTTTCTGTTCTTCTACCTCCTCCAGTTTGTATCTTCATCTCTCCCTTCCTTCTCATTCTTTATCCTCTTGTTCGTCTTACTTTTTCCCTCTTTCTATTTCTCGGGTACTTTTCTCCAATTTCGCTTTTTATATTTTCCTTCTTTAGGTTGAGTGACTTCCCTCTCCATCTGATAGCTCTCCTTACTCACCTTCACACTGTATGTTTCAACCGCAGTGGAGGACATTAGCTTGTGTAAACATAAACAGATGGCTAATAAAAACTAATCACCTGTCAATAAATGTAATTAAAATCAAGAAGAATTATAGTGGTGTTTGTGGACAACATTTGTACCTCACAGTTCTGCTCAGTCTGGTGCCCTGATTATTGGTTTTTGATAAATCTGGATGTTTCTGGAAGTCAACACACTGTCATTTTTTTCACCAACAAAAACATGTAGCAAAAACTAATAAAGCACCGGTTATTGTCTTTGGTCTTCCATTGGGTTCCACTAGCATATGTGGAAAGTGGACTAGGCTCCACCAACATCACAATGGCATGGACTTTGTGCCTGATATTACTTATCTCTGTCTGTTTTGGGATTTCAAGGAGTCTCCAAAATAAGCTGAGGCTGGGCAGCGGCTCATCCTCCAGTCTGACAGACCTCTCACAAGCAAAAACTCCAGGAGGAGGGGATAAGGGAGGAATAGGTGGTGGACTGTCAGAGGAGTGCAGCAAAGACAAAGGGACACAGCAGAGAAGAGCCGGGGCCAATGCCACCTGGAACAGGTCAGTGTGTTAGCTAATCAGTCTGGAGTTGCTTTTCCTTTTATATTTGATTTGATAAGAAAATGCATTTCCTGATCATGCATGCAACCCTGCACACACGTCTTTTTGTCCTTGACAGAACCATGTATGAATAAACTACACAGGCAGAAAGCTCTGTTGGTGCCATTATTCATGCTATGAATATGAACCTTTTTTTACACACATGCATGTCCCTCTTCCCTCAGGGTCCATCACAATCTTTTTTTATATGCATACATTCCTCACTTTCATCTCATTCTGCCTCATAGATCCTTTTCTTCTCTAGTCCTCGGTCTCTTTTCTCTGGTTATTTTTAAAGTGTTTCAGCTTGATTTGACACTGGACAGCAGAGAGAAAAAAAGCAAGTGCTCTCAGTTTGCTCTGGGGTTGTTGAAGGAGGTCTGAATGGTGAACATGTTCTGGACTGGAGTTCATGCCCTCCTGATCTTTTATGTTCACTCACTTTGTTTGTTTTTTGCTGTCCTTTACTCAGTTTACACTCTAGATGTTGATACTTAAGTAGAACTAGCCTTACAGTATAAGTAACTGCTACTTTGTGACTTATCTGAACAACAGAATATCAACTTGGACTTTTATTTCAGTTGCAGTTCTCCAGGCTTTTGACTGTTCAAAGGGCTTCACAACACTTCACTTCGACCCATTCACACACACATTCGTACACTTATGACAGTGGCTGCTATGCAAGGTTCCACCTGTTCATCAGGAGCAATTTGGGATTCAGTATCTTGTAGAAGGAAACTTTGACGTGCAGTGAGGGGAGCTGGGAAGTCGACCCAGAGACCTTCTGAATACAGTATGACCTGCTCTTCATCCTGAGCCACAGCCGATTTTTGCAAATCTGTAATACATCTCAGTTTGAAGGAATGAATTTTTTTTATGTAAGATTGAATGGAATTTATCTACACATCAGCCATTATTCTTTGTGAGTGTGTGTGCACTAAATGCTTCTGTGCGTGTTTCTTTACAGCATCCACAACGCAGTGATATCAGTTTTCCAGAGGAAGGATATGGGGGAAAATGAACTCTACACTCTGAATGAAGGTGTCAGGTCAGCCATCAGTCTCTTTGTGTTTTGTTGTTGTGTTGTTTGTCTGACTCTCTTGCTGACTTTCACACATTTGCGAACGTTGTGCTCGAGCTAGTTTGTATTTTAGGAAGGGACTAAATTATAGTGTTTTCCTCTCCTAATGTCCCACCTTCCCTTGCTGTAGCATTGGATTTGTAGAGACACCCTTGCTCCCATATAAACATAATAGCAGCCTCATGAGCTAAATTTAATCTTTACTGAAACATTAACACATGCCCAGTAACATTTATTGTTGTTGCATCACTCTCGACTGCATCACCGGTTGTTGGTTGAGTCAGAAACCCTTTAAAGTTGTTTTAAAGCAGGGAGGTTACACAGGGGTCACTGCTGTGTTTAATTACTTTAATTAGCTGAGGGCATTTGCTGGCAAAACTGACTCCAACCATGTACAATAAATATCAGACTCCACACATGCACACACACACACACACACACGCACACACACATTATTTAGTGCAACAGTGATGCTTGATCTTCACAGTCAGTGCGAGTCTAACATGGCCTGGGGTTGCGAAAGGACTCAAGTTGTTGAATCTCAAATAAAAAAAAACACAAAAGCTTCACATTACATTACAGGAACATGACTCAACAAGCTTTTGTATAATTAGATTTTTATGTGACTGTTAACTCAGTGATGTTTTGTGTGCCACGAAGATTAAAGGTCAATTTGTCTGGTGAGCCGTCACACTAATGTGTACCTGTGTTAACAGTAGAAAATCCTGTTGTTGAAATGTTTGCACGTAGCTTTTGTATTCAGTGTGAACGACATCTCTTCTCATTTCCTGAGTCTGCTGCTGTTTAAACATTGCAGCTCTCCAGTGCCTGAGAACTAATTAGTTTTGGAGGTATTACTCATGGTGTGTGTGGTGTGTCTGCATATACACTCATCTGCACTCGTGTCTTTTGCAGGCAGCTGCTGAAGACGGAGCTGGGCTCCTTCTTCACTGAGTACCTTCAGAACCAGCTGCTCACTAAAGGCATGGTCATACTGAGAGACAAGATACGCTTCTATGAAGGTACACACAAACACACACATAAGTCAGGGGAATGAAGATCGGCTTATTTATTTCACTAAATGCTAACATCAGCATTCTAATATGCACACAGTGACAATTTTATTCGAATGCTTAGTAGGTATAAAGTTTGCCATGTTCATCATCTTAATTAAGCATGCTAACAAGTGCTAATTAGCAATTAATATATTTACTGGGTATCGGTTCTTGTTAGGTTAAGGGAAAGTTCACCCTAAAGGACCTGTTGTGCTATTATTCCTCTAGACTGTTTTAGTGTATGCCTTCTCTCAAATATAATGGAACTAGACGGCACTTTATTTTTGTTGCTCAAAGCCCTAAAAAGGACTTTGAAAAGGTCAACAGCGATGTGTCTTTACAGCAATCATAACCTGGTTACTCAAGGTAATCCACAGACCTTGTTGTGAATAGATTCATAAAGGAACTATCTTCTTTCCATATCACCACACAGATGCAAGTGTGTATATACTCACATGGACAAGAGGTTAGCTAACTTAGCTAGCTCAGGTTGCAACTCAGCTCCTTTTCTGCATTCAGTGTTTCAAAAAAAGGAAATAGTGCTGACATGAAACTGCTCACAACAAGGTCTGTTATTTTGAGAATGTAAATAAGTTCAATAAATTGCCATCTTTAAGATAAATCATTTTGTCCACCTTCAGAAGATTTTTTTTTAATTCAATTTAATAAAAAGATAATATTTGAGCGTAAAGTGACCGCAGAGGAATCTACAACACAATAAACGAACAAAGACTATCAAGCTATCTAGCTTTTCTGTAGAATTTCCCTTAATCATGAATTAATGCTGTTTACAGTACCAGTGATTCATTTCATGGAAACTCAGAGATGAACTGAGAATTGATTTTATCTCAGTGTGACAAAAGTCACAAGTCTAGAGGGAAAATAATAATTGACTAAAATCCCTGATGCTAAGTTAACTATTAGTGTAAACTGTTAACTTTTCACCATCAGTCTTAGGAAAGGACATTTTTCTGCTGTACACACCTGTATGCACAAACACACACACGCACATGTGCGTGCACACACTGATACACACACACACACACACACACACACACACACACACACACACAGTCAGAGTCAGAGAATGAGCCATTGAAGAGGTGAAAACAGCACACTGAACTGAATTTCTTGTCTCTGTTGTGGTTAATGTGTGACATTTATTTGAAGCACCTTTGAAATAACCATACACACACACACATACTCACTATAAGAACTTCTCAGTGCTGTCGTCACAAGAACCAGACAGGAAGCGATGCTTTGCGTCAATTATACAACAACAGTGAGAAATTTCAGATAAGACAAACCACTGAAGATTTGTGGACTTTTTTTTTTTTTTTTGTACTTTATTTTTATAGAAAGAACATAAACATATAACATACGAAAGGACATAGAACAGTTGGTCACCTACACATGCATTACACATTCATTACACATTCACATTCAGCTATCATACTAGTGAGACTGCAAGTCAGTTCATAATGGCCCGATGAGCATCTCTTGTGGTCACAAACACAATCCATTTTTCCCAGTAATGCAGATACTTATCCATCCTAAGACTCAGCGAAAAGGTCATCCTTTCCATATTTTGAATATTGATCACAATATCAATCCAGTCCGTCTCTGTTGGAGGTGTGGCCTGCAACCACTTTCTGGTTACAGCTTTCTTGCTGGCTGCTAATAATATTTTTTAAATATATTTGTCTCGTACCAGTAAGTGGGATGCAATATTGCCCAAGTAGATTGTAGAAAAAGAGCAGTGTATTTCGTCACCAAAAATGTTTTGATTTGTGGACTTTTTGACATTAAAGATTTTATCCCCAAAGTCTTTGTTTCTGACATATTAAATCCCCAAGAAGTTTGCAGTTTGGGGTTGTTTTAAAGTAAACCATTTTATATCAAATGGCTACATTTATTTTCTTTTTTGTTGGTGTTGCATTTGATTGCATAACATTTTTTTGTTGAGCCAGTTATATTTTATATGTCCATGATTATGAACATGTGAGATTTGGACGTAATTGAGGATGCCATCAGCCTCAATAATAACTATAATAAGTTCTCATCTTACACACTTCTAAATGACAGTGCTTAGATTTTTCCCAAAATTGTAGCTGACGGTCCCTGTTGCTGTAATTGTTTTGACTTTGTGGCTCTCTCCTGATTGGTTGTTTGTCTTCCTGCTTGTGTGTTACAGGTCAGAAGTTGCTGGACTCCCTGGCCGACACATGGGACTTCTTCTTCGGAGATGTTCTGTCCATGCTGCAGGCCATCTTCTACCCTGTACAGGTACACACACAGACATACACACACTCTCACATGCTTATATTCTCATATAGAAAACCGTGTTCACGTGTGTTTTGTGTGTGTGTGTGTGTGTGTATTCTCAGGGAAAGGAGCCGTCTGTTCGTCAGTTGGCTCTGCTACACTTCAGGAACATCATCACCCTCAACCTGAAACTGGACGAGGCTCTGTCTCGACCCCGAGCCAGAGTCCCTCCTTCTATCATACAGATGCTGCTAATACTGCAGGTAGCTTCTGTCTTTATCTGTTCCTTACAATCTCTCACGCTTTCTATCTCATCCACACACACACACACACACACACACACACACACACACACACACACACACACACACACACACACACACACACACACACATTCAAACATCTGTCTTGCACAGACAAACATCCATGACTGATAGGGTGAGTGAAGAGGGTAAATGACAACAGATGGAGAAAGAGGAGCAGAGATGGTACAAACAGAGCTGCTGAGTTTTTTCTTGCACAGGGATCTCACAGGAAGTAATCTCAGTGTGAACACAGAGCGCAGTAATCTTCCCATGACCATTCAGTACCCTCTGCACCCAGCCTGTGTCTGAAGATTTGTGTCAATGTTTATGTGAATTATCCATGTTTACACTGTCGTTTAAGACCCATATGTCCTCACAAAAACAGGGTGAAAAAAGTGTGAGAGCTCCATAGCAGGAACTCTAAAATGTATATTTAGAGTTGATGCAAGAGCCAAAGGGGAGAGCACAGACATTGATGTGTCCCTGGTAGATAAATTGCTTCTGTTCATAAACATTTGAAAATAAATACAGTAACAGAGGCCGATTCGCCCCAAAGTAAAAGGCCTGACGTGTAACATTCATGTAGATTAACCAGGTTTATTTGATTTAGTCATTGATCCATTGTGCAGTGACTTGAAGCTGCAGACAGTTAATTGTCCGTTACCTTCACTTCCTGTGGAAACAGGAAAAGAGCTGTTTACTTATAATTTAACTGTGGTGTTGCTCGACTCCTCATGCAAAAAACACAAATTGCATTTTGAAGGTTAGACACTGCTGGTTTCATAACATTTACAGCAGTCTTATATGTCTCTCTGTTTCGAAACCTGGACCACTGCAAGATAATAGGTGTAGAAAGAAATAAAAAGGAAAACAATTCTGTCTCTTATTGTGTATAATATTTACAATATCCTCTACAATTGTGCCAGTCTAGTTTAGGTCAGCCAACGTTACAGTGCAGACCCACTGCACACACACAGTTTTTATAAATTTGCATCCGCCCTGCCAGCGGCTCGTTGAAATGGCCGGAAGAGACTCAGATATCTATGGGAAAATTACTGATTTACATGAACAATATCACTGTTATTAAAACATTTCCAGAAAAAGGAAATGTTCACAGGCGGACTTTGCTTGCAAACTATTCTAATTTTATCTTTCCAACTTGCAGATTTATCAATTCATAATAAAGTTTGTATATTATGGTGTAGTGGGAGTTGGAGACATTGAAGTCTGACAACCGTGGCGTAGTTTGTTTATAGCGTTCAACGTCAGCTTTTTACTTCTAGTGATTGCATTTTCGTTTAAAAAATCTTAAAAGCCGTATTCATTTGTGAAGATTTCCTCGCTGCCAAAACAAGTAAGGTGAAACTTATTTTACCAACCAAGAAAAATACGTCAGTCATGCAGCACCCTATCGATTAGCTATTGAGGTTACTTTAAAATCCCAGACTGATAAAATGGCTCTTCCATGAAACCACAAGGTGTTTTAGCAGTGGTACAAGATAAGATAAGAAAGGATTTCAACACTGAAGAACCCACTGCAGTGTGTTGAGTAATTTCAGAGTGATTTGTGTTCCTATTTGTAGCAGTGTTCCCCTAAAAGATAATTCAGTGATGGTTTCCAAAAAGATATTGGTTTAGCTAGCATTAGTTAGCAACATTTAGCCCCTGAAGAATCAAAGTGGCAGTGACTACAGAGTATTGAGTTCAGCAGCAACCAGTCAAAGATTAATGGATGGTTTTGACTGAGTTAACATAGTCAACGTTCCAAAAACCTCATATATGTATTCAAGGTTAGGCATTTAATGGTCAGAGAGGTGCGATGTGGGTCAGCGAGTGAATGCAAGTGGATTGAATGTGCTCTCAAGTGTGTCTGAGAGCATGGACTTTAAAGTCTGCTTCTGTTCAGATTACTTTGGACATTATTGTGGTGACTCATTGACCCAGATCTGCAGCTTCCAAACTGAGAGAGAGGGAGGGCAAGACAGACCAATCTGTACATGCTGAATAAGGCGTCTTTTTAATCAGTTTTTGTGTGTTCACAATGGACATTAACGCAGAGACATGAAAGGGAGAGACAGGTAAAAGCAGACCTTTGAGCAGGGCAGTGAAGACAAGAGGCTGAGTGTAATAGAGATAAAAAAAATAAAAAAAATTCTAATTGCTGTTTTTGCTACTTCTTGTTTCATCTGTTAGTAATTTCCCTTTCATTCTGTGACGCAGATTCACTCGAGCTCGGTCCATTTATGTGGTTTGTTTCTGCGCTGCGGTTTTGATGCATGGTCTCAATGATTCAGAGCACCGAAACCCGATTGATCTCTTCTTTGTTATTCGAAGAGTTTGAAGTGAGGTCTGGGGCCCATATATGTCACACCCCTGAGCGTGAAAATGTGTGTGGAAGTGCCTCAAACTAAATCCAACTTTCAAGAGAGGGGAAAAAGGATAATTATTTGATGTCTTCTGAAGTCATGGAGCGCATGAAGTCACGGAACAAGAAAGCCTTAACCTTTAAACACAAAGGGGAGAGAAAAGCAAGCTCACAACATGGCACCAAATTGATTATGAGGGAAATTTGTCACCGGGGGATTTATAAAACAGAGCACAATGTGTTTGAACCTCGCTGAAAGCTGTAATTCTTGTGTTTCCTGAAGACTGTGCTGAAACAAACACATGGGACATAAAACAAGACGACCCATCTGCAACAAACCTGTGTGAACTTGGTTGACGGATCACTTCAGTCATGGTTTTTGTCCGTCCCATTTTTTCACTGGCAAACACAAGAAGATAGATAAATTTAAACGTATTTATGATAAAAACAACCATGACTAAACCGGTTGACACTTGCAAATTTGAAAGCGTGCCCTCTTGTGGAAAAACACCCTTTGTTGCCATTATTGGTTTAATTCTCACTTCTCTAAAGCTACTCTAATAAGAATAATTTACCTCCAATTGTGAAGTTTCTCTAAGCTTAAGATCGTGTTTTCACTTCTTCAGTTCACAGTTTCACTGCAGTGTCACTGCTGTAGTTCAATTTTACAGCTCTAGGGGTGACAAGCAGCTGCTTTCTGCAACAAAAAACCCATCGAGTGCTATATGCTCAGCTCCACACAATAGACAGACAAATTAGCGAGTATCGGGTGAACACAGTAGAACATTTAGTAACGGAACAGATATTTCCAGCAGAATTCCTGTCTTTTCTCTGGGCATTGCAGATCTATTTACAAAGCATGAAACCAAAAACAGAGACACCCAGTCAGAGGGAGAAAGAGTGGCATTTCTCGGTTCATTTACATTTGATATTTTTAAACCTGAACCTTCATGCAACAAAAACATCCTGACCCGATAAACCAGAATCTGTTTGGTCTGAGTCGGGTATCCTAACTCTGCTTTCTTCACTGCATGAAGACATGCATCATTTCCAGATTTTAAATCAGTTCCAGTTTCATGGCTTTTTTTAGTCTCTCTATCTAAATTGAGCAAAGCTGCTGATGTTTTCCTTATCTGAGGACATTTTAACAACTTTAAGATTGGGAGCAAATTCACTCAACACGCTCGGCTGTTTTATTCATGGTGTCTTCCGGCCGGGTCTACAAAGCATAGTGTGTTTCCTATTGGCAGCTGTCAACCCCATTATGTTTAAAATTCAGTCAGCTAATGTGACCTTTGATTCTACTCGAGATAGCTGGCAAAAAAAAGCAAAGCTTAAAGTCAAACTGAACTCCTTCTTTGTTTTTTTCTCCCGAAAATGTTTTCACGGCTTTTAAAGTTTCCAGTACCTCCGGCCAACAAGCTGCAATTACTGGCACACAAACTAATGTTTGTTTGTGTGTGTTTGTGTGTGTGTGTGTGTCTGATGCAGGGAGTTCATGAATCTAAAGGTGTAACAGATGACTACCTCCGTCTGGAGTCGCTCATCCAGAAGGTGGTCTCTCCCTACCTCGGGACTCATGGGTTATATTCCAGAGATGGCTCCTCGAATTTGCACTGCTCCTCCTGCCTATTAGGTATGTAATGCAAAGTGCTTTTGAAGGTTGTAAGTGCCACGATCCCATATGTGTTTATGTCATCTTGCACTTGTCTTTCTGTGTGTTTTTGAACACAAAATAATCAACATTCTTCAACTTTTTTCTTTACTGTCATTCTCTCTCTCCAGAAAAGCGTTTGCAGCGCTCCTGGCCCTCGAAAACGGGCAACTCCCCCGTCGCCAAGAACCCAGTGGTACGCTCCAAGAGCTACAACGTCCCCATGCTCACCCCTGTGGTGGAGTACGACGTCGACTCTTCCGCAGGAGGTGGCACAGGTATCAGACGACACTCCGTCTCCGAGATGACGTCCTGCCTGGAGGAGAGCGGCTCTGTGGCTGAATCCATGACCGCTGCCACCAACAACACCAGCACATCCAGCCTCGCCAACCTCTCCCCGGCTTCCACAGCCTTTGTTGCACTTTCAGGTACAACTACACTGCTTACGATACGGTATAATATGATACGATGAAGTGCGATATGGCACAATATATTCAGGCTATTCATTCTTGAGTGATAAAGTTTTCAGATTGAGTTTTAGGTAAGCAGCATGTCTTTGTGAAACATTGTTGGCAGGGATTTCATTTCTCACACATCGCCCACCACGTTGTTCTTACATGCAAATGAGTTCACATGATGTTGCATGATGGATTGAGTTATTTCTGGGTTGGATGTTGATGTCACAGGCTGCTGCAGTACGGTGATGTGTGGAGTTACACTGTATGTGACTAAAGCCCTCGTGATTGTTAGACAACATGATGTACTTTCAACCATGTTACATAATGTACTTCTGTATGGCAAGGTTGTATACATTTAATACTGGCACAAAATTGTTCTCGGCATTAACGATACTGTACTTTCCTTGAAAAGACTAAAAGCAGAGAGTTGAGATCACATTAAACCTTTTAGTCTTTTAAAACTTCTCCTGTCCTCTGTGCAGACACTGTGACCTCCATCAAGGACCCCCGGCTTAGAGACACCAACAGTCCCCGCCATCGCCAGCTACGGCATCACTCCCCCTCCATCCTCCCAGAGCCCTCCCCCGACGAGGACACACACTGCACGGGCTCGCTGGTGTCCGACTCCTCTGCGTCCTCCAGAGTTCTGGCTCAAGACACGAGCTCCGGCCCCAGCCCCGCGTCCAGTCCAGATATCATGATGGACAACATCCTGGAGTCTCTGGACTCCGAGCCGGAGCACGACGGCATCTTTCTGGACTTCTCAAGACGCTGTTCTGGAGGGTCGACACACAGCAGGGGCAGTAACAGGCAGAGTGTGGCGTGACACACACACATCTAAAGAAGATGCACACGGAGTGATGCAGGGACATGTGCAAAAAAAAAACGCTGAGCCGAGACATTCCTCACACCCTGTGACACCTCCCGCTGTTATATGGAGACTTTAGACCATCAGGGATTCTTTCAAACTGAATTATTTTTATAAGAAGTCTAACCTCATGTTGACTGGGAATTACATCACTTGGGCATTTTTTAAGTGTGTGCCCCCAGTTGGAAACATCAGCACAGCCTCTCTGGGAGGCTTCAAACGTACAAATCACTTTCAAACTAGACTAAAGACGAGTGGTTTTGCTCTCCCAGCTGGGATTTTGAATGAAAACTTTGACTACAGAGGTGTATTAGGGCCATTACAGGTTAAACTAATAAAAATGATAAATTATTCTCTGCAATTTAAACGATACAAACTAGGGATGCTCGATACATATCTATATATAAAGGAACATTTGCAGCATTTACATACAGTATGTGGCGGTATGCACCTTTAAAGTTAGTTTGCAAGCCACAAATAAACATAGAGAAGAAGATCAACAACAACGACAATGCTGTTGTCGCATTCACTATGACATAGAGCTGTGTAAAGCAACGCAATGTAGACAAAAGCAACACACGTCATCGTTGGTGTTGTTTTTCAAGTTCAGAAGAAAACAACACAGTCGTAACTTGCAATACATGTTCCACAAGTGTTCGGAGAGGAGTTCCTGACCTTTCTTACCCTCAGGGGTGCATAAACTACAGGTTATGAAGTCATTTTAAAAATACAAAAATGTGAAATTATTATGTGTATTGGCTGAGAAAATCCATACCGTACATCCCTGGTGAAAACTTTGGAATTCGCGAGAAATATCTTTGAATATTCTCTGAGATTATAAAGTGATCTTAAATTCTCAGAGATTTAAGTCACATATTTCTGAGAAAAAAAAAAAACTTGAATATTCTCTGAGGTTAAATTCACAAGAAAAAACCTGAAGATTCTCTGACACTATTAAGTCAAGAACCTGTGAGAACATAAATAATATTCTCTGGAGGAACCACAACACTTTATTTATTTATTTTTATCCTCTAATGGCCCTATAGCAGCTTGACGTAGAAGGGCAGGCGCACATGCTTAAGATGAAAATGTTTTATTATTGTCAGATGTCTCTTTAAGACGAGGGCTATTGAATAGCTTCAGCTGTCAAATTCAAACTTTTAATACTTAAAATGTAAAACGAGCTCCAGTTTGACCAGTGATGCTTCTTTATTGTTGGTTGAACTTATTTTATTAAATGATGATACTAATCAAAACCGACCTCTGTTTATGTTTTGTCTGTATCTTTGTTGGCTGTGTCTCCAGTGCAGTATATGTAGAATGAGAGTCGAAGACACTGGAAGAAGTTCAATATGTCTCAATTTTCTACATCATGCTTCATCCAGATAATAATATGAACAAGCAAGTTTTTCCTGGTACCACCAAATTAGAAGTTTACAGTGGGATAAAGGTTTTTTAAGTAAAGATTTAGTTATGAAGCAGAGGTGTCGCTCAGTCAAAGAAAATTATGATCAGTTCAGTGTTTGCCAAGAAGATAACAGCCGGCATTGTTTTTTCCCGTATTCAACTGTTTTCAAACCTTGGACCTCTTCCTCCCACTTCCTGTCAAATCAAATCGTCACTGAAACTCGCCCCTGCGTCAGCTCAGAGGATGTGTGAGTCTGTGATTCATAAAGAATTCTCATAAGGACATGTTTTTAGTCAAAATTTAACTGAACAAAGGCCTTTGTGAGGGTCACGGGGACGGTTTTAATTTGGTTACCCTGATGTGGATCAATCAAAAGAAAACATTTTTCAGATGTTAATCACAGAGAATATTTTCACAGGAACATGCAGAACTTCCCCCACTGCTGATTCTACAGTTTGAATTCTGTTTAACATGAACCCCGGGCTCATCGCCGCTGCGCACACACTGCATCGGTCCCCACTTAAAATAGCAGAAAGCCACGTGTAAAGACTCTGTCATGCAGCTGCAGTGTGTTTTCCCCAAGTCTGTCTAAACAGGGACAAACAACTCCTAATGTGACTTTTCCTTGTTTACTGCTAGAAAATCAACATCCAGGCCACAAACACTTTTTATTTGTGAGTGAATGCAGCCCCTTCATGAGAAATCACGAATCCAATTTTATATGTTTCTAAACAATGAGACCTATGTGGTGTACCGGATGGGATGTTTCACTTTAAAAATAGATTCTCTGAGTAGCTATTTAGGCTATTGAGTCTGTACCAACACCCAAAACTTTGATTTTAACCAATAATGTTGGGATTTGTTTAAATTCAAGTTGAGGAAACTTTGCAGACACTGCCACCTTGTGTCGCCCTCTTAACAGTGCATGGTGTGTATTATCTGTCCTTGTAGTCCAACTGATTTGTGCAGAATAGCCCTTTAAAATCTTTGGTCTATCAAGTGCACCATGGTGGAGCAAAGATAAAGGTATTTAAAAAAAAAAACTTTATCAAGTTTCTATCTATCTGCTAAAAGTAAAAGTGATATAGAAAGTAAAGAGGCAGTTGTTTCAAGATCCAGCTGGACTTTCTGGACTTCCCTGTTCGACCGTGAGCTGCTGGGTGACGCCGATCTCCAGAACAGGTTGGATGTTGAGTGTTTCCTTTGATTTAAATAATTTGAAAATGACTCTTAAAAACACTTGTGTCTGATGATCAGTCATAACGGCTCTTTGATTACTACTTTTCTGCTAATAGACTTCATTTCTGTTTGATACCAAAATGTGTTTTTTTCAGTTGCGTATGTTGTTTTTCAGTTAACATATTTAAAAACTACACATGTTCCTGTCTGACAAGCAACCTTTACACATACCAAGAATATAGAGCACATCATATTTAACTCAGATTTTAACATTTAAAGTTGTTGTCTGTAGAAATTTTGTTATATTTGCTAAAATTGTCATTATGATCTGACAGTAGAATAAGACAGAGGTTAGCTGTGTAAAGATCCACTGTCTGTGGCTCCGCCCGGTGGCTGTCATTTGACTTGCAAGAGTCCACCGCTCCTGGATCACCACAACCAATCAGAGCCGAGGGGAGTGTCTGAGAAGTGCCAATCATTCTCATGCATACTCTGCTGACAGCCCCCCTCCCCTGCACAGGTGCAGTGCCTGCTTTCACCTGATTAGAGCAAGGAAGAGTCGGCAGCGTTACTGGTGGACATGAGAAAGTAAGTAGCCCTGCTTGATATGTTTCATTCCATGTTTTGACCACGAGGCTATGGTGGCGGCGGTTATAGTAATACTCAGCAATAGCGCATATCGCCGTATGATGTTGTAGTCGAGCTACGTAGCTTGTTGCTAAATCTAGCTTGTTAGCTTGTATGCTAACTCCGGTGTTTAGCTTTGTCTTTATGGCTACTGGTTAGCAAAAGTGTTTTTCAGGTGACCGGGCAGTTATAACGTTAGTTTGTGTTCAGGACGCTCTGAAGTAGTTTAGCTGGTTTGGAGAAATAACGTTCCTCATGCTTCAGAAAGGCAGATGATGATTACCTGAATGATTACCTGGTAAATCCATCTATGGTCATGTGAGGAATATTGTTTGTTACTGGGGTTACTACAGTGACCCCACATGAGTCCAGTTTTTTCTCAAAACTCCAGACTGCAGTGTTAAAGGCATTTTATTTTTCCCACAGGTTGCCAGATCCTTATATTTATGCAAATTGATTGCAAACTCAAAAATTGTACAAGAAAATGATAAAGAATCTCTTTATGCTGCTTCTAAAATCAAAGTTATATAAATGGATGATTAATAAATGTACACTGACATTATGAAAAATGTTTAACACACCCTCCTAAAATGCAGTCAGTTAAATTATTTTTGTAGTCACTTGTTTCACAATAGTAGGTTTAACTTCTTTACAGCTTTATTTTGAAGAGCCTTTAATCAGAAGTGCCTGAGGTCACCTTAAGCCTCAGTAATCATCACCCACCATCTCTGGCAGTGGAGGTAGCTACAATTATGTGCAGTGTGCAATCTGGCAGTATACACTGTATTTAACCTGCACCACTGTTTACTCACTCAGGCCATTATAACTCTTTATGCCTCATTATCATTGTTGTCAAATCCCCAATTAACTGTTGCTGACTGAATCAAACTGCAGTCTTTTTTGTACAACCACTGGGGGGCGCCAACGTGAGAAACTTTTAAACTAGAGGACATATAGTTGCTTCATAGTTGTTGCTTTAAAGCCAGTGTAATGCTCACCACAGTGGTACTAAAGACGTTTTTTTAAAGGTTATTAAGTTTTTAAAAAAGGAAATAACCAGCAGTATTTTTGCTACTTACTAGTATTTACAGGACAAATTAGAGTAAGCAAAATTATATTTAAATGATGTTTAAGTAGGTTTGTAGAATTTCCATTAGACATTTTTGGTGAATAGACAACTAACTTGTTGCAGGTGTCAAGAAACAAACACACTTGAAATGTAGGTTATATTTAATGGGTGATTTAATGACATGGATCAAGTGTAAACCACAGTTTGGCCTTGTTTCTATCACCTGGGTACTGAATTAACTCAACATTTAGCTGTTGACTGCTTGTACATTCTGGCTTTCAAGATCCAGCGTTACAAAAATCAAGTCAAATCACGTGAACAGTTCTGTGCTAAAATGATTCTACTGCTGCGTTCAGAGGCAAACACGTCTGTTCACTTGACTTTCCAAGTGTCAATGATCACACTGATAAGCAAAGAGAGAAAGAGAGGATGGCTTTGCGCTGTGGTTTCAGAGCATCAAAAGCAGATGAAGCAGGAACAAAGCACAGCGTTTGCAGAGCATGAAGCCGAACCCAGCTCAGCTTCTACCTGCGTCTCACATCCATTCAGCTGCACCTTCCATTAGCATACAGTGGGATTAATATCACAGGCAACAAAAATAGATTTCTTCTAACATTTGTGTTTTGGGTTGGCCAGAGTACATTCAGAAAAACCTTTTGCTAGCACCAATCTTTAAAGATCCTACACTAAATAAGTCTAATAGCTTGTTTTCTTTCTTTCATGTTACAGCTCACAGGAAGTCCAGCTATGTGTCAACATACAGCTATGTCACACTGCAGTCTCAGGTCCAGCTTCATACTGAAGGTTTGTGGTTCAAACCCACATTGTTATCTACATTAGTATCTCCATTCACGAGCAACTACTACTTCAGATTTACTGATGATGATGTTGATAAAAGTCTTCTGGTAACACGTTGGTCTCCTGACCAGGAGTTATATGGCAACTGATGACATAGGCGTGCAAATTTTGTTTTTGTGCTCTTCCCAGACTGGAGGAAAAAGCCTTGCCTGAACACTTCAACTACCAGAAATGTTCTCTCCTTGGGGCGTAGTAGAAGTAGTAACCACACAAAAAATCTTTTGACATTGATGTGTAACAAAATTCATGGAAACTAAATTAAACTGCAGAAAACTTGAGGAAAACTGCTACTTGTGCTCTTTTTCTTATTTTGATGACCTAAATCTTATGTGTGACTTAAACTACACACTGTACCAACACTTGTAATAAGAGCTGACATCTGTGTTGACATCAAATACCTTGTTCCTCATGAGCCTTGAGATGAGCAGGTTTTCAGCCTACAAGAATTACACACATCTAATCAGATTTTTTTTTCTGAGTCGCAGCTCCTGTAGGTAGTAAAGACCAGTATGATGGTTGCAGGGCAAACATTCAGTATGTAAACAGTATTGTGGAACATGTGACTGTTCTTAGTCTGCATATGTAAATGCACTTCAAACTTAAATCACTGAAGTCCATCTATACATGACAAATTAAAATGTTCAGCGTTTTGTTACAGACGCAGGTCTTCATCAGCCACACAACGCTCCAGAGACGATCAGTCAAAGACGTCTCCCTGCTGTGAAGCGATAAGGCGAGACTCCCCGTGATGTAAGGTAAAGAAGGATTCTGGCTTCAGTCCTTTGTCTTCCAGGGCCGCTTTTAGCCGAGCCGGTGGCTCCAGGTAGTACTGGATGGAGGAGAGACAAAAGAAAAAGAGAATATTACAGACTTTCCTTCAGCGTCATCATACTTCGGTCTTCAGACAGGTTCGTTTTAGCTCAGTTTTTGTCAGGTTGTGTCCAAACTTTTTTACCGTGGCAGTGAGCCAGAGGCTGCAGTAAACTGTGTTAACTGCAGAAACACTCAAACAATGACACCTTTGTTACGTCGTGTTACCAGAACATAATAGAGTGTCGGACCACTTCTAACCTCTGTAGCACTCTGGCTTTTTTTTTTTTTTTTGGCAACAGTGCATTAAGCATCATGGATGCTGAACTCACAATACATTACATCCACCACTTATCGTACTTTATAAACCTTATGAGCTGTCATGCATGACTATAAATATTATTAAGTATCATAGATTCAATATGGTGTGTTCTTCTCATAAGCAGATCTCCTAAAATGTCAGAATTTTCTTTAGACTACATACAAAGCTTTAATTAGTACACATCTAACTAACTGTATTTGTTTAACCATACCTCATAGGCGAGAGCAAAGGTTCCCCAGTGAATGGCTACAGACTGTTTGGCCTGGAGGTCCTGGTGAATCTGAACAGCCTCTTCTGGGTCGACATGTTGCCCCTGCATCATATCCCTGAAAAACAAAAGAGTATTCCAGTATAACTACATGGTTGAATTTGTAACAATGGCAGAATATGAGAAACGTCTCAATACAATGTCCAGTACAACAATTCTATGAAAGACTGGGTTAAGTTGTGCAGGTGTACCCAATACAGGGGACACTGACTGTGTGTGTGCCATGTACAGAACCTGGGGTTGTAAGCTCCGATGGGGATTGCTGCGAGGTCAAATGGCCCATAGCGCTGACCGATCTCCTGGAAGGAAGAGCAGTAGCCGGTATCACCAGCGAAGAAGAATCGGTGGTCCGGACCCAAAACACACCAGCTGCCCCACAAAGACTGAGAGAGAGAGAGAGAGAGAGAGTGCAAGATGAAGAGCAATATTTATTATGTAGTGAATGTGCTTCCAACTCAAAATAAAAACTATATGAAAAACGTTTCTTTACAAATGAATACTGAAAAAAACACTTAACATTCAGCTGTTGTATTTAAATGATGAACTTAACTTTACACTTATGTATTTTATGCTATTTATAGGTGAGAAAAGGGTTCAATCTAATCAGTCATTTGTAATTGTGATGAATTCTGACCTTGTTATCGTCCAGCGCGGTGCGTTTGCTCCAGTGCTGAGCGGGCGTGCAGACAAATGTGACGTCATCATGACCCGGCACACAGTTCTCCTCCCACCAGTCCAGCTCCATCACGTTCTCACAGCCCATCTTCGTCAGCCAGTCCATCAAACCCAGGGGCACGAACCTGTGAAACACGCATCTGGACTTACTTAACATTAAGGAACGTGACTTTTTCAAGATTCTGGCATGTTCTAGTAATGCACATGAACTAAGATTGTACATCGATTACAACTGTTGATCAGTGAACACTATTTTTGACTACAGATAATCCACATGTACCAGCGTAGCTCCCCTCCAAAGCGCTGGTTGAGGCTGGCCACTGATCCAGCATCCAGATGGTCATAATGAGAATGACTGATGACAACAGCATCGATCCTTGGCAGCTGTTGGCAAGAGGAGGGTATAAAATGAAACCGATATATTAAAAAGGGATTATGTGAAACAGCTGAGCCAAATCAAATCAGACACGGACTTTTGGAGAAGTTCAAACTCAAAAATAGACATTTTTTCCATCACTGAATAAATAATAAACAAGCTGTTCTTTGAGGAAAATAAAATCCCAGAACACAGTTTGAAGCCAGAAAGGTGGCAGGGTCCACCACATTTAAACAAAGTAAAAGAATATGAAACAAAAGAAAGTAGTTTAGTTTGTTTAGCCAAAAAATCTTTTAAGGAAGCAGCCAAAGACACAAGACCTGGGTCAAATACTGCGCTGGAGGTCTCTGCTTTATTAAAAACAGAAAAGTATCAAACCTGTTCCACGGTGCAGGGGGGCCCTCTGTATCTTTTGGGCCCCAGGAACTGGAACATCGAGGCCCTCTGGCTGAAAATCGGGTCTGTCAGAATATTCAGCCCGTCCATTTCAACCAGAACTGTGGCGTGGCCCAGCCAGGTGACTCTCAGTCCTGGTCCTGACTCAGAGAGGTCTGGGCTCTGGACGAAGTACGGTTCCATCACTGGGAGCTCACTGTCCAGGAGCTGTGGGGAGGGCGAGGTGGAGGGAGAGAAGGATGAAGCAGAAAAAGAGAGGAGAGCGTGAGAACACGACCACATACCGATTGTGAGGGAAAGAATGTTTCAGTCCTGTGACTTTGTCTGATCGTACAAAATGAACCATAATCCCCCGCAACCCTAATAACAGAGTCTCTGCTCTACTTTACAAATGCTCCTGTGCTGAATACAGGAGTAAACATGTTTTTATTGCTACTTGCAGGATTTATTCTCTCTCTCTTTTTTTTAAAGGCAACATCACAGGGACAGAAAGCTGAAATTAGATTTTATTGAAAAAAAGGCCTTGTCTTTTATGCCTGAAGTTTACAGGGCTTCATCCTAACACACAATACACTTACACTCACACAGGGTCACATTCTATCATTAAACTCTTCAGTATACCCCATCTACAGGTTTAGGGTTCGACACACAACAGCAAAACACTGTCCAACCCGAGCAGTTAAGGGGTTAAACATTATTCTACTGCTGTGTGAAAGCAGCCGTTGAAGCCTGTTAAGCTCTTACTGAGCTCAGCAAGGTTTCCACTAGGAGCTATATACTGTATACAGTGTAATGTGTGGGATGGCAGAGTCGACACTGACAATGATCCTACTGACGTTAGAAACAAATACTGTATATGAGCTCTAATGCGAAGACTCTTAGGATAAAGCTTGAACAAATGTGATACAGTTTGCTCTGCAATAACTAGAAAACTGATTGTGTAACAGCTTTTAAAGGAATGTGCGTACATGAGATCTTTATCACCCACTGTTTCAAAACATAAATCGATGATTTCAGATGACTAACCTGACATTAACTATTCAGCCAAGCCCTCTTGGCTGATAAACTAAATGGAAAAAAATCCAAAAACTGTGATTAACAGCATACTATAACATTTAAGTCTTACTATTTCCCACCTCTTTGTTACTTGGTATATTGCTGTGATTTTTATCCCACAGCAGGAACCTGAGCAGGGTGGTGTAGGAAGGGAACCGCCATGTAGGCCAAGGGTTGGTCCAGCGGCCATGTTTGTCTTGACAGGATTTCGTCACATCCTCCTATAATCAACACAGATGAATGCATTTTAGCCTATAAAGAAAGTTGTCAGATTAAAACACAGCAGTTAGGTAGAGAACTTCAGAGGTGGCATGTTGATGGGAAGTGAGGCTTTTACCTCCAGCCGGTAGTCCAGGCGGAAACTCTTGCGGGAGGAGCGACTCGAGCTGCTCTTCCTCGGCGTCTGATGATCCACCTCTCCACCCTCAGCGCCTCTCAGCACTCCAACATCCTGCAGTACAGACACAGTGATGGAGTCAATTAGCATTCTTCAAGGGATTTGAAACAGGATGGGATATTTGCACCATTAAAACACACAGCCGACCATCATTAAGACATCAATTTGTGCCATTAGATTTGGAGCCGTTGCTGAAAGTGAAAGATGAGTTTGAAATCAATTTATCACCCATTAAAAAGAGAACGCTGCTGATTTAATACTGCCCTTCCATAACAAAGACATCTTCTTTTCATTCTATGCAATCCTACATTACCCACAACGCAACTTGCCTGGAGACAGTTCTTTAGTGGCTTATGTGGCTTTGAGCCTCTAGCCTCGAGCAGAGATACGGAGCAGGCAGCAGATGTCTGACAAGCTCACTTTGTTCTCACTCAACCCCCTCAGATCAGATCTTTCTTTCATTTTCAAACCTGTTGTCTTTAGCTTGAGGCAATTTCCTGCTCCGAAGCCACAGACAGCTTTACACAACTCGACCCGTAAACAGACTTTGATGAGTAACATTAAAACTGCGCCCCTTTGAGCTATATCATGAGCCAGGAAACTCAACAGCAGACAGTGTCAATAAACCTCTTTCGCAGCAGACATCTTGGCATGTCATGGTAGGAAAAACGGCAGTTTAATCAATAAAACTGATAACAGTATTCCATGGAGAGTAGCAATAACCACTACTTTTGCATGCTGGTTCCATGGAATTGCCTGCTGAGGCACCGTTGTTAATGTTATTAGTTCCTGGTATGGCATGTCAAAATGTCTGCTGTCACTGCGAGCACATGTGGAGAGCTAACGACAGCAGAGAAACCTCTCCCCAGACCAAACACAAGTCTTGGAAACATGCATTTCCTTTCACTGAAAGATGTGTTTCTAAAATAAGTTACAATCAACTACAGATTACATCTAGTTGAGTTGATGAGTAGGCTGCTTACCTCTACCAGGCCTTTGCTCTCCTCCAGCGCTGCTCTGCCTGAAGATGACGGCTTCTCCATGGGCTCACCACCACACCTAGCACATATAAAAACACACTTTAACTCAAACAGCGTGGCTCCAAAGTGTTTAGCAGTCAGTATTTTGGCCCTTAAAACTGCTCCTCTTCAGGTCACAACTCGGCTACTTTCACAGACCATTACACTTCTGTGGCAACAACAGGGCACATTAAACAGCTGACAGTTAAACCAGTTTGCATATGAGTCAGAATGACGACAATCAGGCACAAAACGAGATCAGCTTCACACTGTATTCAAATGGTGCCATCATCACGTAACATTTTAGCCCTAAAGCAGATCTAACAAGACTGACTTCTACTGCGTACTTCTAAAATGGGACTTGATATCTTAAAAATCTTGCTGGCAGGAAAGACTGTCACACCAAATACCCAGCGAGCGTGACACACAAAAGTGAACAAAGGGCGCCTTTTTTTTGTCACTCTTGTGTAACGCCGATTGTGAAACGACTGTAAAGAAAAGTAATAAATGTATTCCAAGCTTAAAGAAGGGCCATATACGTTATATCGACCATGATACAGTGTGATAAGTTATGTTTGCAAACTTAACTGCACCTTTAAACTTGTGTCGCTACTTCATAAAATTCCTAATGCGACTGCTCTGGCTTCCCTCTTGAACAGTATCCACCTCAAACATGGTGGTGCAATATCTAACTGAGTCGAGTCTGATTTTATTGGACCGACCCAGGGTAGAAGCAAATTCTTCGGTGTGAGCCCTCCTGAACTTAAGGTATTTCATGTCTTTGCTTCGGGGTGAAAGAATTAAACACCTACATTTGCACGACACATAAACCAACGGTGGCACCTGCATAGTCCAAAGCAAACAAACCTAATCTCAGGCCTTCCTCGTCCAGTTATTATCTATAGCGATCACATTGCAGCACACACCCTCGCTAACTACCATCCTGCTCATGAATGATTGCTGCATGCACTTATACTTCATGAGAAAAATGCACTTGGAGATGGCCTTCACTGTTATCTTCTGTCCCATATTGATTGAAGACTATAATGTGGTCCTCTGAGGGGGGAACTCCATACATTAAAGCTATGGCGTGCTGATGATGCACTCAGCCTCATGAATGGACTTTAAAAAAAAAAAAACTGCACACTACACACAGACACTGGGACAACAATGGAGCTCTGTGGACCACAACCAAACAAAGATCTGTGTTGCCAGCCAGCCTGCCTGCCTGCCTGCGGTGATATAAACAAACACGACCTCAAGTGCAGGGTTTCTCTTTCTCTCTGCGGTCAAGTTAAATCAAATCACCATAAAGTCAGACAGGGCTGTGTAAAAGTTACTTCTAGGAACAACAAGCAGGATGTCACAGGAAATCACATGCATCCGAACCAAATCCCCCCCCTCAAGAGAGTAAACAGATTAATGAGGATGTTGCTGTTATTATCAGGAATTAGCCTGCCCCCCCCCACTGTGATGCTTGCTACCAAACCATTTCATACACAGGCTCATGACACCTTTCAGTCCCAAACTATTTCCTGTTTAAAACGTGTGAACAGGCACTGACACGGAGAGGAAAGACAGCAGCAACAAATGCTACAGTATTTTTAACCTATTTCCCAGGTGCCGTTAAGCTAACTTATAGCATCTTTAACATGAAATAGCCCGACCAAAGGTGTCTCTTGATGGGTGTGTGGGGGGGAACAGTAGTGATAGGTTAGCATGAAACAGATTAAAATATCACAGGGTGGACAAAGGCCACCATACACTCACTGTCGAGCATCACAAGCGTCGTTACAAACCAAAAAAACAAACAAACACTGCAGCTGTTGCTATTTTTAGCACAACTTACCTGGGAACTTGAACTCAACAGAACGCCAACAGTTGCTCTCTCAGCGAGCAGACATGTTTGTTGCATTAACGTTAGCCTGACACGGTGTTAAGTTAATGCGAGGTGGGCAGCATGATCATTAAGAGCTATGCGGTTCCCTGAGCATTTCCGATACCGTCTGCACAACTGTGCCGCATCCTGCGAGAAGAGACTGGAAGCCGACGGGCAGCGAAAATATGCCGCCGGAGAGGTGTCGTTCGAGAAGGTTACGACGTGGATTTTAAGGCAGCAGCGGCAGGACGGTGAAGATCATTAGACGGCACCAGCTCGATGTGTGTATGTGTGTCTGTGACGTAGGTGCAAAAACCCTCTGACCACGTGACCGGCCGACAAACTCTCGCCATAACCGCAGGCTGAAATTAAAAACTACAGTGCATTACTAAAAACACATTAAAATACACTCATTATATTTGGTAGGCTAAAATAATATGATGCAATTACATTAAATAAAATTATAAAATGTCTTTCTAATTACGCTTTACTTCTATCACTACATGTAGTTGCCTAGTGCGTCTTTTACAGTCTTTTATACTTGTTTTGTTTTTTAAAGAGGTAATAATATTATGCTAATATTCCGGTTTATACTTTTATTTGGGGGTCCTAGTATCAGTTTTGATACATGTAAATTCAAACTGGATCTGGGGCAACATGCACGAATTTCAATCATAAACTTTAAAAATCCATAATAATAATACTAAAATTTATCAAGAAAATATAAATAAATAATTGTTTTGACATTATGATGTCTATGTATAGTGCTGCAGAGACATCTACTGAAGCAACACCCCATTCCAGTCCAACGCTCTTTTACTAAACCCCTGGTCTCCAAGCTCCGAGTCCCAACCGCTAGCTGCACGGCTAACTGAGCCAACAAGCTAAGAGCAGCCACAGTTAGCAGTTACTTTGGTGTTATGCCATCCCTACCTGTTCAGAGTATGAATTTGACAGCTGGCCTATTCTTACATATTGCTCCTTTAAAGTAAGAGCAGAGGTGTTGGATAGGACCACCGTTGTCTCATCTACCTAAAAATGAATAATGATGCTCAAATAAATCATTATATGTAATACCAAAGTGACATTATTATGATTATTGTTAAAGTAACTCACTGCTTTAGTCATTTTTTGTCAGCATTATGCCAAAGAGGAAATACTGATTGTCTCAAATTTCTTTAAAAAACAAACAAACAAAAGTTGAATACTTTTAAGAGAAATGTGAGAAAAGGTGTGACATTACTGCTCAAACTCCCATGAGAACTCTAACTATCGGTTTTGTGTACTTAAAGCATGCCATTGCAGGCTTACCTTGAACGCGTCCCTCTGGTGTGAGACACCTGGAGGGATTTCAACCCGAGCAGACAGACCGCGCTCAGTCTCCTCGTGTGTTTACTAAAGTTACACACTGGCAACAACTGTACAGGCCTCCACAACAATGTCTCCATTCTAGCTGTTTGTATTCTATCATATTTGCTTGTGAGCTTCAGTAAAGAACAGCCAGAGGACAGGAAGTTTAATGTGTTCGGCTGTGCGGGGAAGTCCTTCAGAAAAAGTAGCTTGAACTTCCTGCCAGATGCCTTCAGGGACTTTCGGAAATCTTAAAATCCACATTTCGGATTTGAGTAACAGTATTATATCAACCGTTTTAAACACAAAATCATTTAGATTAACATGATTCATTTTAATGTTTTATCATATGTATCTTTATATGTATTGTTTAGTATAAGATTATGCTTTACCATCATACTACTACCAGTGGTTGCTGTACAAAACCTGTATTCCATCACATTTTGTGAAATCAACCCACATCAAATCTGAATGCTCACAACAGAAGAAACACACCAAGTGATGTTCTGAGTACATTTACTTTATATAGAAAACCATGAAATCAGTATAAAAACAAAACAAAAAACAGAAAGCAGATATTCACTATCAAAACTATTCTCACAAATGTAGATATTTCATCAAGTAGGCATGGACACTATGAGGATGCTTCACCGATTCTTGGGGGAAGGCGAAGCCTTGCTTCAACACAGGGACGATTACATCAAGATGTAGAAAACAAAGGGTTTTTTTTGTCTTTATACCTCACAACCACATGATCTATGGTTCTGAATTAAATTTTCTTCCATTTTTGAAAATAAAGTCTTCTCTAGGTGACGTATTATTGAGTGTTTGTGTTTAACAATAACAGAAAAGAAATCTTTAAAAAAAAAAGTGTCATAAAAATAAGTCACAACAATGTCGTTTTTTTAATCAGTCAAGAACACTAAAAGAATACAGATGGAGTCCTGCTGAATGATCACGTCCGCGTTGTGTGTTTGTCCATTTCTCAGTGCTCCTTGTGGTCTCCGTCCTCCTCCAGCTTCCTGATCTCTGCCTTCAGGTGGTTGATGTTTTCTCTGCTGGCTTTTAGTTTGTCTTTCAGCTCTGTAATCTCTTGGCTGGTTCTCCTCTTCGCTGCTTCCATTTTCTCCTTGGTCCTCTGCTCCAGCTCGCTGACTGCAGACATGGGATGCACAAAACACATTAAACATATGTGACAGAAGGAGTTTCTATAAACACACTCGTGTCTTGTGTTTTTATGTTTTAATGTGTGTGTACATACACTCTGTCTCATGCTTGTATGCTCCCAGGGTGAGCTGTCTTGATGTTGTCAGCAGCTGCTGCATCATTGCTGTAGGGTCCTGGAAAATCTGAAGATTAAGTAGAAAACAGTGAGTCTCACACAACTCCCGATTCAAACCTCCCATTTCAGCTATAAAAAATAAACAGATATGGCATCTGTGTTTATTTTTTATAGCTGAAACAAGTGCAGTTTGAAAAATAAAGTTCTATATGTGTTGAGGTGATGTGTGTTCATGCCTGAAAGCAGACGTACCATTTCATCGTAGAATTCAGAGACAACTGTCTTCTTAGGAATGGCACTGGAGTCCGACTGGAACAGCTTCAACAGATGGTACAGAGTCACCTAAGACACACATCAACATGAGCATGTGTAAATGAGGGTTATGGTCAAAATGCATACCAACCAATACTGGCTATTATCATGCGTTATCAAGCTCTTACAGGTCTCTCGTTGGGGTCGATGAAGAAGATCTTGATGATGATCTCAAACTCCCCCCAGCCTGTTTCTGTGATCTCGTATGGAGGCTTTGTCACCACTGGAAGAAGGAGAAAGATGAAGTTAGGTACACTGTTGAAAAGACAGACAATGTATCTATCACAGTTTCTTCTGGTACATTTTCACTTTTTAAAAAGGTCTTCTCACCTCTCAGTGGGTTACCGTAGCTCTCATGTAGCTTGAACTGAATCTTCTTCACATAAGCTGACATATCCTGGAAGAACAGTGCAATACCTTTATAAAAAATGAAGAAAATAACTTAAACACTTGTTTGCCAGTGATTTACGACTGACCTCGTTCCTGTAAGGCTTCACATAGACGGACCACTGATGTGTGTGTCCATCTTCTTCTCTCTTTTTCCCAAAGTAGCGAGCAACGTTCCCAAACACGATCGGCTTCACAATGGTTACTCCCTGCAGATCAGAGACAGCAGGTAAAACATGAATGTGTTCCTGTTTTAACACCAAATACGGGATTAAAATAAAAACTTAAGAACAAATGAGCAGTAGGACTTCATTAAGACTCGTTTGCTCAATCAAGAAAGTAGTTAAAAGCTAACAGGGGTTAATATTTTCAATAGCGTCGGACTGTACAGTAACGTTGCGTTACCTTTACTCTCCCCCCGGAATCTGGACCAAATTCAGTCATCTTTTTGAACATAGTACGGTGGCAGGACAGTCAAGTTGATCCCGTGGGACACTCTATAGGACTCCTCTTGATCCACAGCGTGCGTCCACACTTAATAAACCTGCCATTTAAGCATTTTAAGTGAGCTTTATATAGCCGGCGAACTCATTTCAAACGGACAGCCAAACAACCGCCGGAAGTGCCGAGTGTAACGTCTTAAGCCGCACGGACGGGGAGATGCACAGGGAATAAAAGGTTCCGGCTGTTTGTGGTAATACTGACAGACGCGTAGTGTTCAATTTACTTACTTTTTCATTTTTTTTTGGGAACCATTTAAAATACCCTTTTTAAAATACATTCATTGACATTGTACCTTCCTGTTCGCCATTTCAGCTTTCGTACAGTTACTTTGCATTGCAAAGTACTTGCTGTGATCAAAATCCAAATGGTTTTATTGTCATTGCACAAGTGTGCAGTGAAATTCTAGCAGCATCCAAGTATTCACACAACATAAAATAGAGTAAAAGGTGGTATGCTACTTTCACATCTTCACTGACATATTTATTCCCATTTTATTATTCTGATATCATAATTCGTTTATGCAACTTGGTTAGGTCTACTTCGATTAAAATGTTGCAATAAAGCAATCTTTCTAATACCAGTTGACCTACATTATGATCAATTTATATTTTCCATAAACAAATCCCCCCTAATATGTTAATGTATTAGCTGTGTCCCTAGATTACTAGTAATACATCATGTTATGATTTAAAATGTTAAAATGATTGTCGACAATGACACACAATAGATACGGCTAGTGTCTAACAGTAACATTGTACATTTTAAAATTAATCTCTGCCTGCCACATTTTTGGCCATTTAGCTATGCCCCTTTGAATAAACAGCACAATTTTGGAGAACGCATCTTGAGAACCCTTTTCACTCAGATAGCCTACTAATACTACAGAATGTGTGGATCGAACAATGATTGGCTTCAACTTATTGATATTGTTCATTTTGATCTGATGTCCTCTACAAGGACCTATTCCATGTGTAGAAAGGAAAGCAACAAAACAAAACTTAGTTTAATTTATTTTATTTATAATGCTTTATAATAACCATTTGATTAATTTAGCTCCCATGTTCCTGTCCCCCAGGGAATGTCCAAAGACAAAACATAGCTTGAAGTACTACAGGTGAATAGGAAAGGCCTAGAAAAAAAACTTAAATTTACCCCATTAATAATAAAACTACAGTAACACTAATGGGTATAAAGGGGATTGATTTAATGTTTACTGTTTTCAAATCATGCAATCCTGAAAAGTCCTGCTTTACACTGGTCAGGGCTACTTGGTTATCATTAATTACATTTACAGACACAATATTTTAACTCTACATGACCTGTCATCTGTAAAATTATGTTTCCTCCAACTTACAGTTTGGGGAAACATTCAGCTGCATTCCACAGCATTGTATTAATCCTTTACAGGTGCTACAAACACAGCTGAAGATCAGGTAAGAACTAATGAGAATGATCCTGCCATTACAAAAGTATGCCTAATACTGAGAACACAAGCAAATCTGATACTTTCCATCCACTTGTGTGAAGTTTAGTGTTGGTCCGGCTTTGATGCAGCAGAGTCTAGACTGCTTCTTCTTCCACAGTGATGTAGACCTGTGAACACTTACCTTCAGCGCTGTGGAAAGAAGTCGGCACAACACAACAAGGTGATACCTGAGCATTTTCACTGAAAGCCCAGCACAAGGATGCTCTTATTCTGGTGGATTAAACCTCTGCTCGGGATGACATCAAGCAGGTAAGAGCAGAACATCCGCTTAGGTCACAAAAGTTAATCTATATAAACGATTCATTAAGTCGTAAAGTAAGCATTAGCCGAACTAACTAAACACAGTCCTGAGAAGAGGTCCCGTCAGTCAAAATAATTGGCTGTGCCGGGGTTTGAAACTGCATTGACATCTTTCAAGGAATTGTGCAAGACGGCTGACATTAAGACTTTTTCCCCCTGTCAGTGCAAAATGCACCACTTTAATCACATGGGTTTTGTTTTTGTTTTTTTTGTAACAAACCCCAATAAACAATTGGTTTCATGGCTCTTTTACAGAGTGTACAGGGTCATTGGGGCAAAAGGATGAACATTTCTGAATATAAAACACTCTTCAAAGTTAACGGTAAGAACAAGAAGACATTTCAAGAGCTTTAAGTGATTGGATACTGCAACAGTCTGACTTTCAGATGTTCATCAAAGTTCAGAGTGATTACTCTAGCTATTAAAATCACAAGATGGATGTTAGGGTCTGTAACCTTTACAATCATCGAATACTTTTTCAAGATCAAATATTTCAGGGGATGGTCATGGATTTGAACCGACATGACAAATTTAAGATGGAACAAAAGAACAATAATCTTGACAACAAAAGCAACAGTCTCAACGAGAAGGAGAAAAAAAAAATCAACACAAAAGATTTAAACAAGGGCTGGTATTGTGGAACTCAACAGGAGTCATTTGCTTATCTGTTAAAATCAGTGCTAACCACTGATCCTGTTGAATTCATACAAGAAGTTAGTTCAATCCATAATTATTTTGTTTTGTGTTCAAGTAGACCAGCAATATGACACCCCCTGATGACACACCGTTCTAACCCTAACCCTTTGCAATATTGATTAGAGTTGAAACATACATATAACTCAGTGCTCATTTGCCGAATCAATCATCTTAAATAAGCAAGATATGAACATGATGGCTTGTGAAACAACAGAGAAACGACAATATAAGTGTTATGGGGCACATTTCGTATGTCACAAATTGCATAGTAATTTGTTCCTCATGTTGTGTATGATGTGACAGGACAAAGTGTTAAAGGCATACTATGCAGGATTTTTTGGTTGATATTTGTATTAAACCCATTTAATGTTTGCCCCTGCTCGCTGGAAAGATATAAAGTTTGCTTCAAGGTGGTCACATTCTAAGGCACAAACAAACATGCCCAAATGTTTTTAGATTTTCTCTTGATCAAGTCTGCTTTTCGTCTCTTTGCTCGGTCTGTCTGTATAGCTTGGCCCCACCCTCGGTCAAACAGACACACAGCCCTTTCTGCTTAATCCAGAGCACAGAGAGACAGGTGGGGATATAACCCGGTTGCTACAATTTCATAAAGTCACAACCTTACACTTTTATTGGCTGGGGGCTACACAAAGGAATGACTCTCAGAAATGTCAGCCAAAAGGCAAAATACTGACAAAATAAAGACAGTCAGGGTCTCTGCAGAAACAGACACTCCAACACTTGTAAAGGGTATTTTGATTGGGAGGGATTATCTTCGTTTGAGTCTATATGCTGCTTCTTTAAAAACCTGCATATTACACCTTTAAAACTGAATATACAAAGACATATTAGGTGTGGAACATAAGAGCAACAACTGGATTTGATATTTGAAGAATGACCAGGTCCGTGTAAACTAACTACAAGAGGAGCGAAATTAACCCAAATGTAAGAATATATTTTTGCATTAACAAAATGAAACAATGCGGTTCATGATAACAGCTATTCAGTGCAATTACACACAACAAATAGAACCCACTTTGAAAACAGTAATGTCTTTTTTTTGGTATGTGGTCAAAAGAGCTGCATGCACAGGTGGACCTTTAACTAGTTCAACATCTACAAAGCCTTCCATCCATGAATCAATGCACATTGCAAACAAGTACATTCATCCAATTTGTCTTACCTTGTAAAAGTTCTATCCATTCGAAGAATAAAATAACAGAAAACAACAAAAAGGGGGAGGGGGGCTAAATTACAGGGTTCTAATACAGCTAAGAAAACAAGAATGTAAATGTAGACAAATTCAATGTGAAAAACAGTATTGCAGTCCAAAATATACATTTAATATAAATGCGCAACACACGTAGAGGAATTGACCAAATGCATCGAGTACCTCAGTTAACATTTTTTATTACAACACCATCTAGTTTTAATCAAAAGCAGAGAGACATTTACAAACATACTAACCATGAAAAGAATAAATGAGGATGAGCGGGAGGGGCGGGGAAGAAAACATCACATATGCACCCTATAAAAACTGATCTCTAAACTGAATGTACACAGTACAGCGAGCCGAGGAAAAATAAAAAACAAATAGGATGTAATGTTTGTGTCTTCTAGTCTGGGATTGTGTGTGGTATTTATTGTGTCTTTGCAAGAAAAGAAGCATCACATGTAGTCATCTTCATGTCAAATAAAACATCATAAAAATAAAAGAGCTGTTTGGAAAGTTTCTTTTCTTTCATCTTTAGTTACCATGAGTATTGGTGTTTAGATAACATAGCCTTACACAGGTCAGGGTCTTCCATCCACTGCTCTTAGTCAGGCAGACAAGATGAACAGACAGAGAGAAGGATGGGTGGAGACGGAGAGGAGAGGAGAGATGGAGGGGTGGAGGAGGAAGAGGTGGTTGTAATCCTGTCCAGTCATGCAGGGTTGGGGAAGTGGTGGTGGCGCAGTGAAAGTCGTCCTCCTTTTCCTTCCATCCATCCTTGATCCTCGTTAGCTGAAAGGTGTCAAAATGAAGGGTGGAGTTTGGTTTCGAGGCAGCCCAACAGTCAACACTTTCTCCCTCTCTCACTATTAAACCTCTAGACTACACATACATAGTGCACACCAGGGCTGGGTTCAATTCACCATCTCGCTGAGTCAGAAGGTTGGCAGATCCGTCCACTTACTGAACATTTTACGGCAAAAAGGGTTGTATTGTCAGAGATATCTGCAGATTTTATATATACACACTGTTTTCAGATATTTTTTCCTGTTAGAAAATGTAAGTGTAATTTCCTTAATGCTCTGTTGATCGTGTATTGCCCCCAACCCTAGCACAGACAGAAACATGCAAACTTGAACAGGAAATATCAGAGAAGCAAATGTGAGATCTATCCGAGTATACAAACACACCAGGAAAATATAACTACAGTCAGTTGAGCCAATGCCTGAACGCAGTGCATCACTGTAGCTCTTTTGACAGACAAAAATCAACATCAATATAGAAAATGTATATTTAAAGACGCTGGACAGTGAAGCTGGACATTTCTGTTACAGAAGTGTACACTGGATTACATATTCTAGGATGAAAATTAGGGACATTTTTGACATCTAAAAAAAAGGGTCATTAAATGCGCACCTGGTTTAACCAGAACAGTTCTGACCATGTAGTATCATGACTGTCTTGTGCGATTAGCAAATTGATGGTAAACTGGGCCACTATAGTTTTGAAATTAAACTTTACATGCTGTACTCTGCTTTTAAGCAGACAACATTGCAATAATTCTCACCTGAAATAAACTTAGCAATATCTTTACTGGAATGCAACTATCCAATCAATAGTGGTTTCTTTTAAATGTACCCTCTGTTTGCTAAACAACTATAAAGTGAACACTTAACTCACTGTGACACATACCATAGAAACAGTGCATGATTGGTTGCGACACAACCAATTTTTTCTGGAAATTAACAAATACAGGGAAAAAACACAGAAAGGACAAAAAAGAGCTGTAGATAAAAAACACAAAACTACGAAGAGAAAGGCACGCATCTGACTCAGGCACAACAGGCCTCGTCACACCCACCTAGTGATTTTTTTTTCTTTTTTTAAACATACCACAGAAAATGTATCATTTAAATGTAATTTACTATACCCCTTTATGATTTATTAGACATACTGCCAGTGGATAAACTATACTTATGTATACTTCACACTACTGAGTAAAGTCCAGCATGCAGGGAACAGGGAACTGGAAAGACAAACTCTTTTTTTTTTATTATAATTCATCAATGATGGCAGGAACGGTCACTGAGACTGAACAAAGGCAAATCACCTCAACAGTTCTGCAAGTGACACCTCAAATTTGCTAGGTATTCCTGTCAATTTTTTATTTAAATGTATTCAGCCTTAATGACACATTGTCTTCCTTTACAATTAGAACCGATATTTGCACCAACAATGCCTAACTTACAGGCAGGTCATATAAGTACAGATGATTTTACATGGTTCAAATGCATATTTGAAAACTGGAGGTTTTTGCTGTAGAAATAGTTTTGTTTTACATGGTGCAGGGCTACATATAAATACAGTTCAGCCGACAATAAAACAAATTGTTCACAGAACACAGTGGTCAAATGTTACTCCTTGTTCAAAAAGGTACTTGTTCAAAAGTGCAAGTAGGAACGAGCACAACTGAAATTTTATCAATGGTCACATTACATCAATATGTCAGACTAACAAATCTTTTGCCATATTATAAAATGTACCATAGGAGTCAAACCAGGGTCAAGCAGTCCATGACATCCCTTCAGACCTTTATCTGCAGCCCGAGATCTGATACTTACCTTGTAAAAATTCATTTTTGGACATCACCTTGTCAATAACGATTATGTCTACAGAAAGGCTTGAATGCTCCCAGTATTTCTGAAAATAGTGCAAAAGGTGTGGAACACTTATACTTTTGCAATTCGACTTGTTGTGGCAACTACATAGCTGATTTGTTAAAAAAATACCTCCCTTAATTCTACACACTAGTCCTTTTAAGGACAATTATAATTTTCTTACTTTATATACCTTTCACCTTGACCATGTTACATATAACGAGTATAACTTCTTTCCTGTGATTTAAATGGGCATGAATACTAATTGCTCACCTGACCAAACTATTTGACCCTGGTTTAACATAAGCAAATACTGTATTTGTTTGAAAAGGGATATCAAGGCTATGATCCTGAACAAACACATGCCTACAGACAGACTGAAGAGATGACATTAAGTCATTTCAGCCTGGTGCAAACAGTATACATTCCCCAATGGCAATATGAACAGATAAAACAGTGTTAATGCACATCTTTGGACACAACAAGTAACTGAACTACTGTCAGGAATAAAAGCAATATGCTTATTTCTCAATACTGCAAAGGCAGATTGTGAACTTTAGTAATTTCATTTACACTGCGAGAAACATCTTAAAAAATAGTCAACAATTGCATTTTGTCATCTATGTTCCCAAAAGTAATCAGGCCTTGTGCCCACTGGGGATCTCATAACCAACAGATAACAAAATCTGTTAGACTGCAGTCATTGCTGTCGCAATGCCATGATAGAAATGCAGGGCTACTTTTTACATTTAGTTGTTGACATTCTCAAAAAGAGGTACACATATCCTGTAATGGTGTGTTCACACAGAAAGTGAAGCAAAATTTACCGTGGGATCATTTCTGTATTCGCGTGACTCACACAAGACTTTAGCTGGCCAAACAGTTTTTTTTTGTTTGCTGTATGATAGCTATAAGCTTAGAGAGCAACACTGAGGGCGAGTTTGTCTCAAGTTTAAATTTAGTTCAGCCTCTGACTCAACTCAGCTCTCACCAGAGACTAGTTCTACCTCTTTTCCCAGACCCTACAGCTGCTCTACCCCTCCACTCAGCCCAAATACAACCCACACAACACTCAGCAAAGCCCCTTGACACAAGCAAAATGTACTTTTGCTCCAGTTCAATATGTTCATGTTGCGTGATAGCACAGATTTTCCATCAGCTGGCACAAATGGACACAAATCTGCGCCCTGGATCTTTGAAGTAAAAACATCATTCTCTTTCTGTGTGAAAACACCATAACTATAAAGGAAATGTGAAAAAAAACAAAACAAAAAAAAACCTTTTGCTGCCAAAATTTACAGGAAAAATATTTTTGTAAAGAGGTTCCCAGTGGACACAAAAACTTTCCTTTCGGTTAAAACTCTAGTGTAGGACAAGGGGTCCAACAGAGATTAGATCAACTACATTAATAAAAACGCAGCACAACTCTACACTATATCACATGACAAATTACTGAGACAGTGTCTAAATTACATTCTTTTGGGTTTCAAGGTTTTGCCTGCTATCAGAATTCAGCAACTCAAGAAGAAGAACCACCCCTGTTAATATTTCTCAGGTTTGGAGAAATTGGGACACTTTTAAGAAAGTGTATATAGAAAAAATGTGTCAAATATATAGAGTGTATTTTCTTTTGTGAATGCAGCTAAATTAAGACTGAATGGAGTTCATGTCTGAAAGAGAAATATTATTTGGGGTGATGTGCAACTGTAAAGAGATGCTGAAGGCTCTATTCCACCTGTTAGTCTCTGCTCTATAAAAACGGATTCATACACAACACCAGAATTCTCAGTGCTTTGGCATCACAGAACATCACAACGACTCAAACCAGATATTTCAACTGCTGTTCCACAACTTTACAAAAGGTTAACATGTTGGTCAACACGCAAGTGACGCAAGGGAAGATAGCATCTTCCAACAAAGATTACACAATGATGAGTGAAACCCTAACCTCTGGAATCCATGAAAAACACCAGCAAGTCTCAGAAAATTAGCCTTAAAAATAGATACACCTCGTATAATTTCGGACAACACACCATTGAAAATGTGGCATCAATATTAGCTGGCGTCAAGAAGCTTGAGTTAAATTCATCTACAACTCACCCATGACTTTACAACCAAAAAGCCAGCATGCCACATAATGCTATGAGCCAAAAAATTCAACACTCGCATGATCACTTGCCAACAAGGGACTAATTACAGTTTCAAAATCAACACTGCTGCCCGAACAGAAATGATTTCAAAGTACATACAAGAGTCACACATAAACCAAATATTAAATGTCAATTTCTATGTATCACTCAATGACCAGTAACAATTAGCATTGCATCACCATTAAAATTAAGGTTTTTTGTTGTATTGTATATGTTCAATATTATATTGAATAATTATATAAAATTGTGATTTAACTGAATCAGGCAACTCAACTAAAACAATTTGCTCTAAATGGACAGCAATTCTGATTGTCAACAAATAAATAATTTCATTCACTATTTAATCCAAACAGAATATCAAATTGTGTTTTTTTTTCCTTCAATCTTTGCCTAAAACATGACTTACGTGACATTATGTCTAATAAGGTCATCAACATTAACATCTATGTTCTCAGAACATGATAACGGTATATTTTTTCATTCACCTCAATGTCTTAAACTGAGGTACAAAAGTTCAAAAGTGAGACTGCAAAACATTCAATTTAACAACAGTAAAATGTCAGGAAATATTACTGACATGCAAAAATGGCACAATCACTTTGTCAAAATTTTGTGTCCAAAAATCATCAGACACTTTTTGATTCTTGCAATCATAACATGACAGTGAAATACACTAAACTTGTAAACTGAAATGTAATATGTATACAACATTACTGTGAATGCAACATTTACAGAGAGTTGATGTGTCTACTATTGACAAGATGAACAATGTAATTTTTTTTCTTTCTAAAAATACAATCCAATCCGAATAAACAGGCCACACAAAAAGTACTGTAAAATGATAGGGCAATACTTTGACATCTGAAACCAATGAAGCCAATCAGTCAAGGAGCTATTGTTACAAACAAACTGACAAACCAATTCAGCAGTCACAATACACTTTCGGTTTAACGCAAATGGAATGAAATGGCAACCAATTATTGAAGCTTGATATTTAAGCTGGTATGCTGGTAAAAGCAAAATTTTATGAGTCAAAGAAAGTTTATCAAATGGTACATCTACAGAGTCTCTGAACTGCCAGAAAACAGAGTAGAAAACCTTACTCACAACAGCAAAATAGACTGTTTTCTCACAACGCATGTGTTCATGTTATCTCTAAGAATTGTTTTACTTTTTATTGCCTGAAAGCAACAAATGGCTGACAAATTTTGCAATTACCAGCATTGAATTTTTGATAACTATCAGTGTATTTTCTGATTTGGGGAGAATCACAGCATTGATACAACATAACTCTCTTACAAAACCCTCCGTGCAAGCAGCATGGTGAATACATAAAGTCCATATTGCACACATTCTCTGAAAGACCAAACACGAAACAACAATAACAATTTGGCAACATTTTTTTTTTTTAAAGAAAGCAAACTTACCTTACACCTACCTGAAACCAAAAGGACTGAGTTTTTAAAGTCATTTCCTTGCTCACCTCACCCGTCACATCTTAATAGACTTATGTCATTCTGTATTGTGAATGCTTCATAACCATAATTTTCAAAAGCTGTTTATGGCCTCTGGATTATTTTGTATGTATAAGGACAAGACAACATATCCATGTTAAATTCTGAGTGATCATACACCACCAAATCCTCTTTCAGTCTACAGAATGCATTATGGTTGCAGGAAATCCTGATAGCAAATTTAATGGACCCAAAAAAAGAAAGTGAGCAATCAAAAGGACTTTTTCAAACTCAGCATTGGTATTTTCTTCCTCTTTCATGTAGTTTAGACTATTTGAGCGTGAACCAGACTGGCTTATTCCAGGTCCAAGACAAATGTAGTGATGAAGAAGACAGATAAAGAGCTTATGACAGAAGAAAACAATACAGGAAAAGTTGTACCCACCTCCCTTGACGCCTAGCGGTGTCGGTACTCTCTCTCCCTCTCTCTCTCACGGTCTCTGTCGCGATCCCTCTCACGGTGGCGGTCCCGTTCTCGGCTGCGTTCTCGGTAGTAATCCTCATGTCGGTCGCGACTGCGAGACTTGTGACGTCGGCTCTTTTCTCTGGAGCGGCTGTGGTCTCGTTCCCTTGAACGCTCTCGCCTGGCAGAGACATAGGCATCACTGGAGTGTGTTCCAGGGTTTCAAAGGTCTTAAAAACTGTTCTTGTATCACATTTGTAGTTGTTGGTTTATGTATTTTTAGTATAGCTTCAATGTCACAATAAATGGCTACTTCACTACACTGGATTGAAGTCTTACCTGGAAGCGGAACCGTAGCTCTTTGACTCAATGCCGTGGAGACAGTCCTGCAGGGAACTGATTAGGACCTTGCAGCGGTCGTCTGCTGACACTTTGGACTGTTTGATCAGACTGATGGCTGTCACCAAGGTCTCTATAGCACTGCCATAGTCAGCTAAAGAGAATACAAGGTTGCATTAAGGTTTCACTTGCTACCAGTTTTGGTGTTTTGAGAACACCCATGGCAAGTATGTATCCTGTATTACTATGCATGTTACCTGCACTGGCGTCAGACACTGCTCTGGATATGGCGCTGGAGGAGATGGCTCTGTTCCTGTTCATGATCTCCTCAAACTCTGCCTCGCTCAGAGGTGTCCGTGACGCCTCCATCTCCCTGGGAATAGACATAAACAATGGTCAAGTTGTGAGTTAAGTCAGTTACAACAATGTATCTGGAATGAACACTGCAAATGTGTGAGCTAATTATTCATTAAATTATTATTATTATTACTACTACTATTTTTATTATTATTATTATTATTATTATTATTATTATTATTATAATAGCAACAATAATCATAATAATAACAATAACAATAACAACAATAATAATAATAATAATAATAACAACTCAACCACTCATTTTCTTACCGGCCTCCAGGACCATAGTCCCCTCTTTCATATGGTGGCGGGCGTCCATATGGGTCGTTTGGTCCAGGGGGCCCTCGGCTGTCGTTCGGGGGCATGCTGTTGTTGCCAGGTGGGGGAAAGAACGCAGGATTGACGTGAGGTGCCGGAGGTGGTCCACCTGGCGGGGGGCCTGGCATGTGTGGAGGTGGAGCCAAAGCCATCGGGGGCCCAATGGGGCCTGGAGGACGAGGAGGGAAGGGTCCTGGGGGTGGTGGGCCCTGTTGAGGGGGTGGGGGGCCAGGGGGAGGGCCGTAACCTGGAGGAGGGGGGCCTGGGGGCAGGGGACCCATCGGAGGTTGGCCGAACTGACCAGGGAAGAGCACAGGGGGAGGAGGCCTGTCGCCACGATTTGGAGGACCAGCGAGGGGAGGGGGGAGGCCCTGGCCAGGAGGTGGTGGTCCTGGAGGGCCGGGGGGACCAGGTGGACCTGGAGGGGGACGGGGGGGACCCTGCATGCCACCTAAAAGAGAACACAAATAACAAAAGAGAAGTGCATGAGACAAAGGAAGATCTAATCACTATCTTTTGTCTATGTTAAAGCAGGTAGCGCTCTCCCCAACTGCTTTGAGTTTAATGGTGAAATCACAATATCTCAGGCAGGCTCAGCCAATTCATCAGTTGGTCAAACTCTGATTTTATCATCCAGGAGCAGCCTGTATTTTTCCCGTTTTCCTTCATTTGAAGATGCCTTTTAGGTACCTAATGAGGAAGTTTAAAGCAGGCACAATGACAAAGACAGATAAGGAAGAGCAAGCCATAGTTTGGGAAGAACAAATGACAAAAGGCCACAAAATAATGCTGCAAATGACATCAAAAGGAAACAGAACGGATGATGAGATACAATCACAGACTTTTTTTTATATCAGAGGCCCCTGCTGAGAGGGTGCACTGTCAGAGTGAGCCCCAAGAGTTTAACATGGCAAACTCATATATATTTGATATACTGTACATAGTGCAGTAAGCAAATATATTATTCCATGCAAGGGCCACTCATGAGATGTGTTGTAAGGCAAATAGGGACTACAAGGTTTTGTAGTTTGATGCATTTTAAAATCTCACGCAACTGCATGAAGAAATAATCTGAAGCGGAAATGTTTCCTTGACATTAAGTCTTCACACATCCCTAAAGCATTACATGAAGATGAGGTTCAGAAGTACGGTACGTATTCTGACTAGATTTAAAAAGTTAAAAATTGCAATATGCTTGAGGCAGTATGACTGTGGTTGAGTAGGCAGGGTGGCCTTCAAAAAAACTTGCTGTGTGTTTCTGCCTCCTCAGTCTAGAATATGTTCTTTCTAAAAACCACTTTGTTTGAATTTATGATCTCAACTGACCTCAAAAGAATAAATCAAATCTCTAACTTGCTTTAGTGTGAACACAAAAATATTTACTTTGGCCTCATGTAGGGCCAACAGCTTTAGTGGGAAAAGGTCTATAAATGGATATACTTTGGTGAGAAACTCAGCTGTTTTTTGGGCACTCAACCAGACAGTTTCAATGGCAAAAGTACTACCAATAAACAGCTGAGGGTTAGGATAAAAAAGGCGATCGATCAAATCAATCAGATCAATCGAGGTGTTTCACCTCTGCCGCGCCAGCTCCCGTTCCTGCCCCCCGGCGGGAAGGGATTGAAACTCATATCCATCAGAGGGCCATCTTGGTGCCTAATCAGATCTGGTCTCATCCCCGAGCCTAATGGGGAAGAAAGCAAACCAATCACAACTCTTCCCTTCGTAAACTTTTCTCCTAACTGAAGGCCTGTTACAGCCCAGCAGCATGGGGCACCAGCCGCTAAGCGAAAGAAGAGATGTGAAAAAGGTGGGATGGCGGGAAAAAGACATAAAAATGGAGAAAAAAAGAGAAAAGCTGGCAACTCCACTCACTCCCACTAAATGTGTAAGGCGGCCAATCCAAGATTTGTAAGGAGTTTAAAGTTGGTAGCTTGCCAAGTAAAGCCGAGCTAACTGCTTGTCAGGGAATGGTGTTGGAAATGTCAGTGAGCAGAAAACTGCAGCCAGGGGAGGATTATTTGTTCAACTGGAGGTGAAGAGGGACAAAGAAAGAACAAACCAGATGGGGAAGGAACCATGCAATAACATCCCCGCCAGGAGATATTTAATGGGTGAAAGCTCCCTCACAGGAAACGCACACTACAACAGACGAGCCTCGAGTCCATGCGGGTGTGAGTAGTAGCAAAGCCTGGACTGTGCTAACAGAGCAGCACTTCCAGACAGAAAGCAAAACTTTAATTACTCTCCATTCCAGTTTTCAAGGCACTTGTCACACCATGATGGTTATTTTAATCTGTTGCACTGCTATATTATTGTAGAAAGAAAATCCCCACATGAATGACAAAAGCTTGAAAACATAATTTAAAAAAGGGGCATCTTATTGCAATACCAGGTCTTAATCAGGAATCCACTGACCCATAAGTCTCAACAGGTGATGGAATAGGAACAGAATTCGGCTTATTTATCAGTGATTTTCTTTCTTTTCTGCAATGAACTCACCTTGTGTGTCACGGGACGAGCGTCAACACATTTAACAAGGTCCAGGAACTTTATTTTTCCATCACTCGCTGTACATTACAATTGTTGAAAATTGTTTAAATCAAATTATGGAATAGCTAGCAATTTACACCAAGTGTCAGCTGCTGAATTAACCTGCAGATGCTCATAACATGTTTAGTAAAAATAAGACCTGTTGTAGCGAAAACTGTTATCAATATCATCTACTTACCACCACTTCCATCTGATTTATGCCCTTTTTCAATTATATCTTTCAAAGGAGTTAACTGATAGGAGCTTTGTCTACCATACTGGCGTAAACACTTGTTACCAAACTAACCAGGAAAGTGTGGTGGTGGCCCTCCAGGCCCGACGGGACCAGGGAAGCGGTCTCCTCCGGGGCCAGGTGGTCCAGGGAACCTGCCTCTGCCACGACCCATGGGGAAACCTCCACGAGGGCCTGCACCAGGGGGACCAGCTTTACCTTCACCAGACATCTGGCCTGACTGGGTACCTGAGGAATTTGGTACCCAGTTTGTTAATTATTATAAATAATAAATATGCATGTGTTCATGAGACTGTACATAAAGTCATATAAAGTTGTCCATTTTTCGACAGTGCAATTGCATTTTCAGCAGACTAACTGATGTGTCACAACAATTATTTTACATGTCTGCTTTAAACCAGTATGATAAAAAGCATTTAAGTTAAAATAACACTTGCAGAGTATGTTTTCAAATACGATGTTGCCACGATTGTGCTCGTCATACTTACTTTTGCGTGACTGCATCTCAAACTGGCTGAGGGACTGTTTGTTGCATGGCGTGACGATGGGATTCTGTCCATGGAGCTCCCTCTTTGAAAGCAGCTCCATTAACTTTCTGGATGACGCCTCTGAGCCCACACACACGAGTGCAAAGCTGCAAGATGAAAGAAGAGGCCATACAAAAGTTAGTACTCCATTTTATAGCCAGTATTGAAACAGACTTAAACAAAATATTATAACTATTACCCATAATTTGAAAAAAATTATAGCCAGAATTGCAAATAAAAATCCAAGTGCAAACAGTCTTATCATTATGTACCAATTAGTGATTATCATAACCCATTGTAGGCTGTAATTTAGTTAAATTGTGTCTTAAATTGATCAAAAACAACTCACCCTTTTGATTGGCCATTGGCTCTGTTTTCAAAGAACTTGATCTCCAGCACATCCGAGATGCCTATCGACCGTATAGCTTCTGTTAGATCCTCATCTGTTGTCCACTGCATAACGAAAGACAGTATCATTATATTTGCACTGACTTGTTTAATTTGATATTAATGTCATGTTTTAAAAGTTGCAGATAAATGTCAATGTTTGGCATGGCACAGATGCTCCGATACCCACCCATGTGAGGTTTCCTATATACAGGGCAATCCTTTTGCCTGTGTAGGTGTACACAACGTTGGGTGGGGCACTCTTCCCTCCCTCTGAGCCACCTGGTGCAGGCAATGCATCCAGGTAGTCACGGTCTTCTGGAGCATCTCCATTGTTGGCTGATGGGGATATTACGTCATCATACAGGTCGATCTGCTCGTGGACTGGGTAGTCAGCTTCCTGCTAAGCATGAGAGCAACATTTCAGTCAAACAAGTATGTAACATTATGAGCAGTTCTGAGACTTGGGTTCTGAATATTGTTGAGCAACGTCCTAAGTCATCAATTAGAAGGTTATAATCAAACAGCAGAGTCACACAATAACATTCTGAATTTTTAGTATGTCTAGAACACATCACAAATAAGCTGGGGGAGGTGTCTGGGTTTGCTGGTCTGGTGTACAATTTTAAAGGAACAGTTGACAGCATCTACCCATTCCAATGACAGTGTCAAGTCCACAATTTTGTCGTCCACAATTGTAGTTCGCATTTCTTGAGCTTAACAGCAAAACTTTGCAGTGTTCTCCTGAGTAACTGACGTAAATGGGGATTTCAGGGGAACGGGGAATAGCTGATTTTTTGAACGTTTAAAATAAGTCTCCATCCTCTTCAGCTGCAACATTGTGCTGCTCCGGAATTGTTTTGCGAAAACTACAAAACTTCACCCGACTCTCCATTGACATGAAGGTGAGTAAATCATGAATATTTTCATTTATGGGTGAACTGTTCCTTCAAACCGGTTTCATTGTAGCCAAACTGAACTATCCGACATTTGTCAGGTGTGGTTCGAGAGAGAAAGGAGCTTGTGGCTACTTTGCAAAAAACTCTGATGGCCACACATTGTCACCATCCTTTGTTTAATTGCGGTAAACCAGAATTGAGAGTTAAGAACACCACAGGGCTTCTTGACTCAAACCAATGTCAGTGCAGATAACTCTCATCAGTCCAGAGTAATGCAGGTTCTGCTGTCTACGCCACATGCTACTTTGCTTCAATACAAAGCCTCATTATGATGTGCTCTCTCTGGAGCTGGTAGAAAACTTAGTGCCAGGCTGTTAAATAGACGCATTGTCAGCCAGATTTTAAAGGGTGTAATCCTAGATTTCTTTAAGTGCCTGGGGCGAGTAAACACCTCAGTCTTTCTTTCTGTGTAATTTAACCAAGTAAAGTGCAGTCTGACGGTAACTACATCCAAGTAAAACAGTCATTTTGTTAAATAATTAATAGTGTTGCAGACACTCCCAAATTGTTGAGTGCATTTACTCAAACTTATTGAGGAGGTCGTGTTGGGATAGCATAAAATGAAAACTGTAGAAAACTCAGGAGCACTAGCAAAAAACTGATCAATGAAACGTGAAAAGTGCGACTTCAGTAAACGCCAAACACGAGCAGCTTTATGCATGTTGAGAGCGCACAATGGCTAATCATAACACACACACACGAGCCTGTCGTTTCTTTACCATGTTAGTGGACACATGGTATTCTCTAAATAACCTACAATCAACAAATTATTTCCCAGATTAAACTATTAAAGACTTTTACGGCTGTAAAGAAAGGGGGCGTATGTGGAAAATGAAAACAAGATCTAACATCAGTGCTACACGATGCTAACGATTCTTAACGTTACATCTACTAAATATGTCTCCAATTTATGTAATTAACGTTTCATATCTAACCACTGACCACAATTCAATTCATTTAGTTTCAACCTCAAGTTTGCTTGTATAAACTGGTCGCAAAAACTACGCTAGAAGGTTAACTTAGGACATAATTACTTGCAAAGCTGCTAACGCTAGCTAGCTAGCAAAACTGCGTTTGTTTGGCTTGCTAGCCCGCCACAGACTGCCAGGCCGAGGCCTGAGCTTTGACTGCTGAACAATGAAAGCGATGGCTTTTTGCATCAACCCTGGTATTTAATACACATTTGCACATTGCATATAATTTACTATATGCAGCATGCGCGGTGTTTAATGTGGACAACTTCACTCTGTGCAACGTTTCGAGACGATAACTTGGTGAAGATGCAGGTTGGCAGCATGGGGAGAGGCGGCCTGTCCGACAGGGAAGCTCGTTTGACAAGCAAAGAGGCCACTCTCCGATTATACCAGCGACAAAAGATTTAGCAAATATGCTTCACAATGGTACCCTTATTCTAAATGTTCTGAGTGTGGATATCATACCTCCCTAAATTCCTCCTCTACGTCGGCGTAGATGTCGATGTGATCCACACCGTCCGCCATTTTCCTCTGGCCCGTCGCTCTCTCCTGGCGGTGCAGAGCAACAGCGAGCCACAAACAATGAGAGGGAAGACTCGCGCCCCTGCTGGCCGACTTCAGTAACTACAACAGCTGCTGCAGTTCATGTAAACACGCTTACAATCAGCGTGTGGTATAAAAAAAAGTAGTTTAGTGTTATCATTATAGTTTATTAAAGAGGCGAGTATAGCCCGAAAAAGTATTAATTAAAAAAATAATTAAATATTTAAAATTAAATAAAAGTAATGCATTTTATCATAATATTACATCATTTCAAATCTGGATTTTTTTTTTATGATCTAATAATTTGGCCAAATGTTTCCTGTTTCTCATAATGTAGACTTGCCTTGAGCATAGGTACCGTACATAGGCATTTAAATAATAATAATAATAATAATAATAATAATAATAATAATAATAATAATAATAATAGTACTAATAATACTAAAAAATAATAATTCCTAATTTTTAATCTGTTCTTTCCTTTTCCTGACAAAAATGAGCTTCCATAATCTACACCCTGGATGTCATATTAGAAAGATAAAGAGGATTATATCAAATGAAAAGCTGAGTAGTTGTAGTATCATCATAGGACGTGTTGTGTTGTTTTATAATCCCCCACAAGAGAGGTGATGAGGATTTTGGGTTTTACTATTGGGTTTTTCTATTTGCTGTTGTGTTTGTGATTTAGTATGTTTTTTTGTTTTTTTTGTTTTGTTTTTTTGTTTTAGTCTTTTTTTGGGTGTGTTTTCTGATTTGTTGTGGTGTTTCCCTGTTTTGCTGTTGTGTTTTCTTATTCGCCATTGTGACTTGCGCTTCTGGGCCTCCACAGTCTGCACCCCTCAACACAGACAATAAAAAACTTCACTGGATAATTCTACATGTTTGATGAGTCAATTGTATGTTATACTGCAGCATCTGAAAAATTAGATCAAACAATCCTGATGCTGCCTCATATTTTCCATTGAAGGACATAAAAACAATGCGCTAACAATCATCAAAATTATTTTGCAATGACTTTGTGGATGGCTGTGATGTTTCAGACAATTACAAGAATTCAAATACTTCAAGCACTTTGTCAACGAAAGGTTTTTACTAAGAGCATAAAAGCTCTTGATTGATTGTTGAAATTACATCTATACCCTTATATATTCCCTGTTTTAGCCTGGTATTATCACTATTGTCTTTATACTGACACTGACAATCATGACAAACAACACACAAACAACAAATACAGTACAAAAACCATATGGACAGTTTAATTGACTTGGTACAAATCATGGCGTCAGTCAACCAACATACAATGTGGACACATGTCAATCATACAATATACAGAATACTGTATACTGGAAATCACAAACAGAAATCAGACATAAACAGGCAAATTCTCAGGCAATTTTGTTGTCAGTGTGTAACTTAAAGACATGCTTCGTAAGGTGATTCAGAGATATAATAGAAAAAAATGCTACGGGAACACTCACAGCCCAAAATACAATGAAATGCTGAAGTTAAAAATATGAAACACAAGCAAATACAAAAATACCCTATATGCAATTTGATTTACACTGTTAATTTACATTGCAATTACATATATGACATTTCTAAATGAGATGAAACTACCCTGAACCTTTTTTTCATATGACATCTTCTTGTTTTCCAGAGTCAGTCCTTCCATTATTGTTGTTTTGATCAGGAATTTATAAAATGTTATTGTCATTTGTGGCGAGGACTATAATAAGTACAACTTTACATGGCAATGGGAGTAAAGTAGATGCAAACAGCATGGCTGTCATCTTAAAACATAATTCTTCTGTTTTAATTCCAGTAACATTTGTGTTTCAGTACAACTTCATAGGTGAATACACTGTACCATGTAATTGCATTTTGAAAAAATCTTATCTGAAGACATTTTGAATGAATGATTGCAGCTTTACATCCTGTGAACGTTTCAGTCTCCAATCGCACGGACAAAAATAACTGAATACAAGTATGCACAAACACACAGAAAGACACAGCTGATAAAGACAGAAAGGCAGACATTTTTTAAAAGATAATGTCACAGAAACAAACATTTTTGGGATGTAATCGATGTACGAACTCAAAAATCTTCTCTATAACATATTTATATTTATGTGAATTTTATATGTAATTCCATGACTTTCTTGGCACAGAGCCGTCGTCCTTTCAGATTTGCAGAAGATTCACAGAAACTAATATTGCAAACGACCTTGTAAAACATTCTAGCAGCAACACTGATGTTACACAACAATGTTTACCATATATCGCCTGTAGCCCTTCTCTCCCTTCTCTCATTCATGGTTTAAAAAAGTGTGTAGTCTATAGATGAAGCATTCAGGATGATAGAGGATTCAATGTGCATGCTTGCAGTTGCATATATAATATGCATGTGTGTCTGCAGTATACAATTCAGTGGGATACAGGAAATGAGAGACGTATCCCCCCCCCCCCGGACTTTTTGTTGCATCTTTTGACTCATAATCCCCCGTCATCAGTGCACGTCAGCTACCACCTGCATCTCTTTAGTCCCTTTTCATTTTGAGATTCAAAGTGGTGTGTGAGAAAGAAACTAATGGAAAAGTCTCCATGGCAACAACAGCCCATTAACTTGGTTTCTTTGCAGTTTTTCGGTTTGTGTAATAATTCCAGGAGTCGACTAATAAATGCTCTAAAAACCACGTCCAAGGTCAGTCATGAGGGACTAGGTTTGTGGTTATCGTGAGCAAAATGTGCAGTATTAGTTTAAAAAAGAAATCCACTTGAGGTGTCCAGTATCCAAACACATCGCTTGACTCATTCCAATCTCCTCTTTTAAATGAGAAAGGGCGAAACAGCCAAGTTGTCCGTCATCAGGAAGCAAGCGCAGAGAAGGAGAGACAGGCGAGGAAGAGGGAGGCTGAGAGAGATATAACAGACGCTCCTCCACAGTCATTGGCATTTTCCTATGGAGAGAAAAGAGAAAGTGATTTCACATAGCGTTGAAGCATAAAGTTTATAAAAGCGTGCTCATCCAAACATGTTAAACACTTGGTGCTGGACGGACGCAGAGGGGGAAAATACAAAAATAGACAACTCACTCTAGATAACGCTCCCACGAACATTTACTACCTACATGTGTGATGTTTTGGGTGCAAGTAGTCATGTACTTTTCACTTTGCTTTTTTGCCATGGCTTAAGCCTTTTCATACATTTTATGCAATAAAGCAAAGTATGATAGCAGATATAGAAGCTATGACTCATAGCAACAGTACATCACCCAATTAGAAAATACTAATTGGTGTACAGTAGTGTAGTAAGACACCAAGTAAGTAAGAAACAAGGTGTGTTTTATCAGAAGACCCTTGATCTAGGGCTGCAGCTATCGAATATTTTCAGAATTGTGTATTCTATCGATTATCCCATCGATTAATCGAGTAATCTAATAAAAAATAATTTCACATTATTAAACAACAATACCAATTAATGCATAACGAAATGACAGGCCTGTTAAATAGACCAAGCAATTGGCTTTTATTCAGTAGAGACGTTGCACTTTGTTATCTTCTTTTTTAAGTGTGAAATGATCCCAAACTTTGGACATTCTCTGTCTTTTACATTTCTTGGCTCTCCGCCATCGCGCCAACTCAATTCTTACGTAGCGGTGTGTGTTCGGAATAACAGTCCGTGTGGAAAAATGATCCCTGAGCTAAGCAGACCACATCATACGGGTGATAGGAATTAAATGAAGCCTCGAAGCAGAGATTTTGCTTCGACCATTTGTTGTAATCGAATTATTTGAGTTACTTGAGTAATTGTTTCAGCTCTAGCTTGATCAAAGCTGCTTTACACCAGCTGCAGATTCCAGGGTGATTTATGGGTAATCAACCAATGAGGAGCTGACCTGGGGGTGGTAGGCGTGGCAGGACTCGGGGCGTCGGCGAATCTTCTGTGACCTCATCCTGTCACACTTCACCGAGGCATTATGTGCAAGCGCGGTCAAGGAGCGACAACTGAAGCGGGAGAGGTTTCTCTTGAGTTCTCATTCAAATATTAATCCAAGCGTTTGGGGCTGAAAATTTCACATTTCACAAACGCACCATAGCGGGCACAAGGAGCAGCAACAGCACTGCAGTACAAATACAGGGCAGCAAACTGATCACGTTTATAGCTACATTTTGATCACTGACTCATAGTATATTTTTAAGGTACAGCTGTAAAGTACAGCTCTGGTCTACCTTTTCTTCTTCTGCTAACATCAAACAAATGTTAAGTCTAACTCTAACAATCATTTCTTCAGATAAACCAGCATCCTCAATCAATACCAGAGTATCAAAGGATATATTTGACTTCTTTGGGCTCCATGTTGATGGGTGGGTACTGTCTGGAGCAGTCGCAGTCTGCCTGCACCACCAGCAGCAACAGGTTGCTCTCCGGGATCTGTTGCACCACAAACATCCTGACACACACACACAAACAAACAGATGCGTGTGAAAATATGCACACAAACAAAAGCACAGAGATAGAAAACCTCTCATGTAACGTACGATATCAATACTTTGTCCAGTAGGGGACGCCAAGCCAGGGTAGATTCAATGTCCATGATGACCTGTTTGACTGATTTCTTTTTAAATAATCAGTATTTTATCAAAATTTATATTAACTTTGTCATGCTCAGATCCAAAAATCATATGACCACTATATATTCTAAATATAAAATGAGAGAAAAAATAATAAACACACAACAAATGTATAATCCTACACTGACATGGATCATAATCCAATCTAATTCACAGACAACTGATAAATTGATACATTGATTAAAACCCTCAAATCCTAAATAATGTTTCACATCATCATTAATAAAATTGTTTCCATGAAAAAAACACCAAATGAAGTAATTCCCAAGATTTATTTGAGTTGGTCATACTGGATAATGAAGTGCACCTAACATCCTGAAATCTGAATCTTGTTCAGAAGCGGTTTGTGTTGCGTTATACCTCTCTTAGCCTCATGGGGGCGTTCACGCTCAACCTATGATCACAAACCTGCTGAAATAATACAGTAACCACAGGACCATAGCTTCTTCTCTCTCTGTCAAACACACACACCTATCCGCTCCCCCCTCCTTTTACCTCCGACTGTTTTTTCCATCTCTGTGTCTGTCACCTACTCCCCCCCATCTCTCTGCTTTTTCATTTTACCTCTCTTAATACTTCCTCTCACTTTTCCAGCCTCTCTCTCGCTCTCCACACGCTTCCCAGTCTTTCTCTAACCTCACACACCCTGATCCAATTCTGTTCCTTTCTACTTATTTCCCTCTCCCTGAGACTCACGTATAAACACACGCAGCTCTCAGTATGCAGAGCAGAGCAAAGCCGTAGAAAATGGATTTTGGAAGGACAATTTAATATGACTGGTCTGGGGCTTAGAGAGGACTGCAGTGCAGATCCATGTTTGCATAAGTGTGCATGAGTGTGTGCTTACTTTTGGCAACGTCCGCACTTGATGATGCTGTTGGTCTCTTTGACTGACGGCTCGTAGACGAAGCTGGGGTACTCGGTGTCACACGGCTGCAGGATGTCTCCTTTTTTCTTATGAGCTGAGGCTAACAGAGGAGTAGATGCGGGCCATGCCTTGAGGTTAGGAATTAGATTAAGTGTGTGACGTTTTGTTGGTGACTGACAGGCCGGGGGAGTGTAATAGGAGAACTCTGGGTGCTATTTAAATGATTCACACTTGAGCCATTTATTGCTCTTTCTACCATGACCAGAGGTGCTTTAGCATTTTGTCCACTCCGACCAAAAGGGAATTTGGTGTGTGTGTGTGCAGGTAATAATGGCTTTGACATCTGGATGTGAGCTATGCTTCCTGTCTGACTTTCCCAGCGTTACATTCATTTCAGTGTAAGACTTTGCTTAGTTCTTGTTTTGAAGAACGTGCCAGTCGCCCCTTTTCCCCGCTGAAAGCTTTTTACATAATCAGGTGTGTCTGATTATGTAAAATTCATATTGTATGAAATGTACTACAAACACTACATCACACGCAAAAAGCAATTAAAAAGGTAGCTTTCCAGAACACCGATCTTCCCTACAAAAACAAAACGAGACAGATACTCACACACGCTGAAAGATGGCTTGGCTGAATGGGGGGGATGGTGGTGGTGATGATGATGATGATGTGGAGAAGGAAGAAGAGTTAATTGACAGGTTGAGTAATGAGGAGGGCGAATGTGTGATCAATGGAGAGGCGGAGGCAGATGAGAAGTGAGAGGATGAGACAGGATGTTGTTATTCCATAATGACCTCTAGAGCGGTGATCAATGACACACACAACTCATGGTATAAGCTGGTATTGAACTGCTGTAACATGTTTTGCACAGAATGACATGATGAAAGTGGGTTTTAAATGAGTGAGTGAAGGGTTGATGGTGAGTAGTATCGGCCAAGTCTTCATACATTTCTGTCAACATTGAATAAATTACTTATATTTTTTCATATAAGATTTATATATACTGCACATACACACATATAATATATGACATAATTTATTCATTTACTTATATCAGTCTCTATAGATATCTGTTCATATTCTATTCTTTATATACAGTGTTATAAAAAGTACCCAAAAGTCTTGAATCTAATAGTAAATGTACTTCTGTATCAAAAGTACAATGCTAATATATATATGTGTATGTATATACTGCGTACTACGGCTCAACTGATAATCGGCCTTTAGTATTTTTGGAATGTCTGAATCCAGTGGGTTTTTTGCTGTTTTGTATTTTTTTTCAGTCCGACTGTCTGACTTTTTTCCTCTGTGGCTTAGGCGGTAGAGTGGTCTTCGACTAATTGAAAGGTTTGTCGTTTGCGTGGAGGAGCGTCCTTGGGCAAGATACCAAATTCCTCCCAGTGTCACTCTATCAGTGTTTGAGTGTGCATATGAATAGTTAGTGGTCCTGATGAGCAGGTGGTGCCTTGCAGGCAGCCTATGCAACTAGTGTGTGTGTAAGTGTGTTTAAATGGCTCAGTGCTGACTTTTGTTGGAGAGTACTGTGAGTGGTCTACTGTAACAGGTGAAGCTTATCTTGTCTTATGGTTTATAAATTTCATAGCACATGTTCAAGGACTTTGTCATAAAGAAGAATAGAGTTTGATCTTCACTGGCCAAACTTTGTCTTCAAGAGCTCACCATCAGCGAAGTGGTCTGAGTGCCAGAAGCCACACATGTTAAACTCCAGGAGAAACCTTGAGAAGAAGAGAGGAGAGGAGAGGAGAGGAGAGTGGACAGAGAGAGGGAGTCAAATTAAACGGCTAGACCAAAGCAGATTGCAAGCAGATTGCACGCAGCTTCCAAAAACTGGGCCAGGACCCAAAGTTGTGTCAAGGGAATATTAAAATGGGTCCCCAAGTTATTCAGCAGTAATTGGTGTTTTTGGATTTTTTCCTTAACTGGATGACCAGCCTGTTCTTTTTAATGAAGCTGCTTGATGGACCACGTGACTTTAGATATTTAAGTTTTTAATAAAAAGACGTCCCTTTCAAAACTTCTAATTTGGGATGATCATTCTAAGGGAAAAAATGAATATCAAAAAAATATATAATTAAATCACAATTACTAATCAAAACGTGTGTGAGTGAATGTGCAGTTTAAAAGAATTCAGAAACGTTAGAAAATTATAGAAAACATAATCAAATATAATAATTTACATTACTCTGAGGAAGCAATTCAAAAAGTTACATTACTTCTAGCATTTTTAGCATGGTAACTAAAAATCTGTGACCTATTACATTTCAAAAATAACATTCCCAACACTGCTTATGGATATGAAGGTGTCATCACAAGCCAGTTAGCTTATTTAACAGCTCTATTCAGCCAGGCTCTAAATCCACCTACTGGCATCTTTAAAGGTAATCAACATGTTATGCCTTGTTTGTAAAATCCATAAAAACACTGTTGAACGAAAGGTTGTGGTTTCACAAGGGATTCCATATGCGTATATGTATATATCCTTTTGCAAAGCTAACTGACTGTTGGCAGTAGCTTCATATTCAACATACAAACAAGAGTATTCATTCTCCTATCCTATCCTATCCTATCCTATCCTATCCTATCCTATCCTATCTTAACTTTCAGCAAGAAAGCAAATTATGTTGATGTTAAACTATAATGATTTTGTGCAGAAAAACTTTCCACTGCCTTTACACACAAAAAGAATGTACTATAAGTGATACATTACAATAAAAATGTACAAAAATCTCCTTTATTTTGAACATTCTGGCATGCTGTCTGCCCCTACAGCAACACTTACAGCAGGAAGTTGGAGAGAACCCACTTGAGGGCTGCAGCCAATCCATAGAACGGCTGAAAACATAGACAGACAGATCAATTACAGTTACTGCAAAATTGATTGGACCATCATGTTTATAATATTGAATGCAGAGTGAGCAGACTGTACATACACTGAGAAGTGGACGGGCGCTGCTGACAGAGTGCGAGTTCATCTTACACATGGCCTGGTAGTCGAACAAGGACACCCTGAGGAGACACACACGCACACACAAAAGCACATGGTGTTGCTCTTCAGGCAGTATTCACTGGCTTACATCGATTCCTTGACCTCCTAGAGACTATTACACACAGTGTCGCACAGCTGAGTTTAACCTTTCTAGAAACTCTGATCCCTAACTTAATTTAGAAAAAAAGGAACATGAGAGGAAATGTTCTCCCTAGGATTATTTTCCTTTTCTGAACAGGCTATTAAGCTAATGTTTTGACTCTGCTGCACTCTGTTTACTTGGTCCTTTAGCAGGTAGAATCACAAGAAGACACAAATACACACTCAAATGCGCAGATGCATGCATATACAGAGTACAAACATACACACACACACACACACACACACACACACACACACACACACACACACCACACACACCGTCAGTGAAGTTCATGCATGCTCAGAACCGGTTACATAATATCTTGTGTCAAATGAAGCATGACGAAATCTTTTAGCCGTTTAAAAATAGCACATCACTCATGAGATTTCAAACATAAAAGATGGGCGAAAAGTAAGAGGGAGAAAAATCTGAAGCAGTCAAAGAAGCTCAAAGGGAAAAGCAGGGCCATCTCCACCGCAAATACAAACACGGGGCGAATTAGTAACCGCCTGCACGTCGAAAAATAAAGCACAGGGCAGAAGCTCTAACATTACATATCAACAAAAACAAAGCTTTTAAGTCTCTATAATGGTGGTAAAGCTTGCCCTCCAGGCTGTGGGTTTCATGCATTCTAATGCATGGCTTAGGTGAAAGGGAACCGAAAGAAAAACACTTGCAAGCCAACATCCTGGTTTAGAAAAGACTCAACAGTAACAACTTCCGTTTGCTATACAGAATGCAATCAAATTCAAGAGACAAATTCAAATGCATGGTGCTGTGAGCGTGAGACACTGAGATGCACAATATGGCACTTAACACTGCAGTGCGGGGGCGGCTTTATGCCTAAGAGATTTAGAGAAGTTTAAATAAAGTCTAACATGACGGAGCTCTTCCGGGCCCTGTCAAGACTCAGTAGGACGGCACATCTATCCTGTCGACGAGCCTGGAAATGACAGCAAGACGTTACCTTTTGAACATGCCCATCCTGATCAGTGTGGTCATCACCGATCCGTCAACCTCGCCAAAGAATCGCCCCGCCTATCAGAAAAGACAAAGACACTTTCACCTCAATGGGAAATCTACTATCAATTATTCCTCTATGTTTTATTGTGTGTTGGTTTAAAAGCATTGTGTCTTATCAGACTTGACTTTGTTGTCATGTCTTTTTAAGAGACCGTTTGTCAATTTGGGAAACATCTTTATTCCCTTTTTTTGCAGAGAGTTAAATGAGAAGATCGACAACACTTTCATGCTTTCAACTGACATTGAAGAATTAGCTGCATCGAAAGCCAACTGTTTCCTCACATCTCCTGTGTCTTGGCCAAAAAGCTGCACTTGAACACACCGCAAAGACCGTAGTTGGTGGCCAAAAAGCTTGTACATTGTGCACCTGTATGAAAGAAAATACCTCTTTGTCGATAAACAAACCGTTGGTATGATCAAGGAGCATTCTTGAACACTGCTTTTGCTAAGATGGGTTCTTTTAATCAAGAATATGTCTGATAAAAAGGCTGACTGTCGGCCTGATGTGTCAGGGCCTTTAGCTCTCCATAAAGAAATAGGTGGAAACAGCTAGCCTGGCCAAAGGTATCAAATCCACTTCGTAACACGTCTAGATCTCTTCTGTTTAATCCTTTTCCTATCAGATTGGATTAGTGCTCCTTCCTGATCCAGAACTTTATGTGAATGCGTAAAAAAAAAAAAACTAAATAGAATAACCACCACTGCTACTGTTAAATTTCAGGGCACTTTGCTGCTTTACTTATATTTTGTTGTGTTGCATAATTCTATGCTGGGAATTGTTGTCCCTCGCGCCTCTGTAGTGCTGTGCTACTTATACAGCTGTTGTGATTCATGAGCACTGACTCATTTTACTGTGTACACTTATTATTGGTAGTTGCTGTGGGAAAAGGCTGAGAATTGAAAATCTGAATATGTAAAAATATTATGACTCCCTCTTATCACTGCTTCTGGGAAAAAAAACATGCATCTTAAATTATTTTTAAAGTTTTAAATGGGCACAAAGGTCATGAAAGTCATTTAAGCTTTAACAACAAAATAAACTTATGCAAGGAGATGGAAAACGCAACAATATTAGCTAGCTGGACTTCACTCAGTTGGATACAGTGTCCAGGCCACAGACAGGATGTCAGCACTGCTGGTTATCAGTGATTCATAGACTGAGAGGACGGACTTCTCACTGAGTCGCTGTGGAAATTTAAGAGCTTTTGAGATCTATTAATGTATTTCTGAATAATACAACTGAACTTTTCCAGAAGTGTGCTTCTTTTCTCGTTCGGTACTCGCTGAAATTATTAGGAGTAAGAGCTCTGAAACAATCAAGTCAAAGACTATAAAGTCTAGAAAGCACATTTTGTCTGTGTCTGTATGTGTGAGTGTGTGTGAACTCACGTCATTGCGCTGTTTAGAAATTAGGACAAAGCCATTATTGTCAATCACGTAGCAGGCGATATCCTGAGATGAGAGACAGAGGCAGAGAGAGCAATTACTTACGCAAGGAGAGATCTGTGTCAGATACCACTGACAAAGATAATAATAAGCACAGCAATTTATATAATTCAAACCATGAGTTACGAAATGACTCAAGATTAAAGCTGCAAGAGTTGCAAAAGTTGATCATTTAAAAAAAAAATTCATGCTCGCTTGGGAATTTATATTCACTACATATTAGATAAATAGCAAGATATACTCACAAAGCTGTCACACCGAAGAGGACAAGCCCCCTCTACATTCGAGCACTAGAGGACAGAGAAAAGAAAACATCTGTAATGGGTTTCTTTAACAAGCAGTGGAAACACAGGTGACTGGAGGTGTGATGCTCGTGTTAGCATATGAGTTTAGAAGGATGTGTTTGTGTGTGTGTGTGTGTGTGTGTGTGTGTGTGTGTGTGTGTGTGTGTGTGTGTGTGTGTGTGTGTGTGTGTGTGTGTGCGGAAATTACTGGAACACAAGCTCTGCTGGCGTTCATCTGCTGAGGTGTCATGCTTCAATATGTGTCAGTGTAGACAAGCGCATGTGTACGTGTGAGTGTGGAAAAACACGTGTCTGTGCTGGTGAGAAGGTGTTAATTTCTTGTCTACCTGTGATGAGCTCCTGCAAGTGTGTGCATGTTTCACCTCTTTAAACTCTGTGACTGTGTGTAATCTGCTTAAAACGGAGTGTGAAGATGACTTCACAGAGCTCAGCAGGTGCTGAAGATGTTAAATTTGGGTCTGTAGAAAAAGGAGAGTGACGAAGGGGACACTGTGCATACTCACATCCGTGTCATTCGGCTGAGAGGACATGAAAAGAGGAACATAAGGGATAAAAAGAGAGAATGAAGCAGGGAGAGACACATTACTTCAGTTAATGATGTGTAAGTCAATGTACTGACTGTTGAATAAGCCATACATCTTTTCAGAGCACATTTTTCAGGAAAGGGCAAAAGACTGCAGATGTTTCTCTTCATTATCTTTTTTTGTACATTTCATTAACAGGTTTTCAAGTAGGCCAGAAGAAATGCAGCACATCGATGGAGTGAATAATGCTAAACCTGCATTTAATAACAGGATTTATCTACTTTATATAAGCCAGTCTGTAAATCTAACCTCCTAACATTTCCCATCAACAGTGGAAGCCATGAGTCAAAATGTCAATAGCTCTCCTCATGACTTTATGGTCCCATCTTATGTCTAGAGTATGTGTGGATCGGTGTCTATGGACAATATGTCTTTGGTGTCATGGTCAGGCTATACAGAGCGTGTCGAAGTGTGAATGAGACGATCTATCATCCTTTTCAATCCCATTAGAGCAAAGTGTCAGTCTTTCTCTCCGCTTCCCATCGCTGCCTCCTGAAATAAACTACAATTCTGTGAGTGCAGTGACAGGAAGGATGATCCTTCCCCACATGCTGGTGGCTTGAGGAATACAATTTGTAGGACAGTATATCATCTTCTTTCTGCTTATAATGCTAATATGAGACAAAGAAATCGATCTTGAAACCAGTGGTAAATATTCAAAAAACTTTCCCTGTAACTTTGGGCAGGAATTGGGCAAAAACAAGTCAGTTTTGTCTTGATTGGTGGCACTATGGGGTCCTTAGTGCCACTTGCATTGTATTGCATTGTTTTGTTAAGATGCTAAATAGTATCAGGATCCCAAGCTGGCTGACTTCCTGTGTAAAGTCACTCTGCAGCCCCATGCTCATATCATAAAAAAATATTAAGACATACATAATCCATTTTAATTGCAAAATAAAAAATAAAACGGCATAAACATAATTATGTACTTTTTCATTGATTGACTGTCTTTACCTTCTGCAATCTCGCTGCTAATGAATCAATATCACAACTCCAATTTTGCTCAACTCATCTAACAGCTTTTAATGTGTGTTTATCTCCTCTCTAGGCAAGTATACTCTGTCTAATCCAGCCTCTCTACATCTAACATCACAGCCAGATTTCTAAATGTGGGCAGCATGTAAGAGGCTGCTCCCACAGATCCTGGGATGGTAAATGCGTCTCGTCTGGGAGCTGCAGGAGGAGGCAAGGTGACAGTGAGAGCATCAATTATCGCTCTCGCTCCCTGAATCGAACTGTTTTTTTTTTTTTCACCCTGACTGCACGCGTAAACACTTGAACTGGAGAGTAAGTAACACTCTACAGCAATAAATCTATTCAATATTGTGCTATGTTTTTCTTTAACACATATGCCACATTTCAAAGAAGACTTTCTGTCGGACGATAGAACATTTTTATACATCCGTAAAATCGGTCTACAAACAGAGATGTAAAATTGAAAATGTTGCAGTGCTGAGAGGTCACAAACAGCATGCGAGTGAAGGAAACTCTTCTGATTTATTTCTCATTACTATCACCTCACAGTCTCTCACAGCATCTCCACTCACCCTCAGACAAAATATAGCAGCGACAGACTGTGAGAGATGTACAGGTCTTCACACCGTTGGATTCGCACTGTATATTTTAATGTTAATGTGTCTTCATTTTAACTAGGGTGGAAACATAATGTGTCAGTAGAGCAGGGCGATGAGGTACAAATATTCTTTCTTTTCTTATTCCTTTGTAAAGTATTTATAATTGTTTCTTTCTGTTTCACTCGCTCTCTCTAGCACATACACACACGCGCTGAGATAGTCGACAAAGCAGAGTGTGCTGTACAGTGATGTCAGAACATTTTCCCATTAACATTCTGACTGTTTCCTATTAGATGGCAGCTCATGCTTTATTCCTCACTGATTCATAATTCATCAACTAATAACATCTTTATTTTAAGGTCAACCTTATACTGTAGCTCTAAGGTAAGACAAGGTTCCCCTCACTTATGCTTCTTAGTTCATGAATGAATAATTAGCACTGCATAAACACAACAAATAAATAAAATATAAGGCCACATGGATGAGGATCTGAAGATTTACATATATTTCCTGTTTCGCACAAGTACAGCATTTTGGCAGAAGTCATTTGAGGTAGATGTTGTAGTTGCCACATGACTGTTTTTTTCACTTCCTCCTGAATTTAAGTATGCCATTTATGATTTACAGCAGGTACAGTATCCTCACCCTCACCGCAGCTTAACACTTTTAATAGGCCACAGAGAAGATTTCACACACAAACATACATGGATGGACACAGTCAAGACAAGTGCACACACACACCCACACACACACACACACACACACATCCCTATGAAATAAAGATGCTTGACAGTGAGTCCATGACAGGAAGATAAGATGATTATGTAAGCAATCTGAGGAGGAGAGGGAGAGCTGAGGTAAGGAGATGAGGGAAGGAGGAGGGAGTAAAGGAGATGAGAAAGGAGGGGAGGTCAGAAATCGTTGAGGGGAAGAAAATGGAAAGAAAATGGAAAGGGGAGAAGAGGAAGGCAGAGGACAGAAAATTGAGAATGAAGTCAGTGGAAGACAGAGTAGAGAGTGTAAATGACTTTCAATACAGCATAAATCTAGTGGCTAACAAGGCCGCTACAAATGATACTAATGAGTTCTTTGGTGATGAATATGGACATAACAACACACTCATGCACAGATGGTCATGCATATGGTCCTTGTCAATGTGACATTAACAGACACATACACATATAGCAGCCTTGTCTTCACACCTCCACAAACACACACACAAGGAAACACACTTGGGGGCTGCTGAGCCTTGCTGTGGTGGCTATCCATCATTAAGTGGCCAGCCAGCAGCCCTAATGCTCTTTTAACTACTGTCATTTACAGCCATGGGAGCAAAGGAGGAGAGCAGTCATCAAACACCTGCTACAGCAAAGGTGTTACGCCAAATTAGGCAAGGTTCTCCGGAGAAAAATGTTTTCTTGAAGGTGTGGAAGAACTCAAAGGATAACATAAGACTAGGGTTGCAAGTAACTCTTGTTTTTTTATATTCTCGATAGATTTGTTGATCACTTTCTTGATTACTTGCTTGGTTATTTGCACATTTAAACATAACACTCTGGGCTTCAGTATCACACTCTACAATTGGATATTGGACTTCACAGACTATGAGATTTTTGACTTTTTTTTCTTTAAAAAATTATTCAAAACAATGAATCGATAATTACAATAGTCGGGTATTCATTTAATAGTTGACAACTTATTGATTCATCTGAGACCCCCCACCGAAACAAGTGCTAATGAAATTCTCGCAGCACAAAAGTATCCACTAAAAACACTTCTAATGATGACATTTAGTCTTTAAAAATAATACTTTAGGCAGGGTAAGCACTCCTTTAGCAGTGGATGTAGTGATATGGAAAACACTGCATTACGCTTTGAATTAAACAAATTTTTAATACTGTAATTACCAACTAATGGAAAAGAAAAAGAGCCTATAATAATCCCTGACTCCTTGCCGTATGGTAATAAATGGTGTCGGAACGGCCTGGTGGTTTAAAGGGATATTCATGAATACAGGACGACGGCCTTGGGCTAAAACCCTGAAGCAGACAGTGTATCATCAATGGCCATGTCTACTATAGAACAAGATACTGAACTATATTCAAACGAATTTGGTGTTTGACTAAGGCCTACAATGTAAATGTGAGATTTTAGCCTTTGATAATGGTTTAAGAAAACCTCCAAGCAAGAAATAAGTTAGAAATCAAAACTGCACTTTAATGTTATCCTCGCATCTGACAGTTCAGTTAATTCAGTAAAAACTAAATGTTTGAAAAGAGGTGTAAGCACAGATGTTGGCAATTTTCAACTGATCACTCCAGGAGATACATCAGGAGGCATTATTTTAGGGCTTGGAGGAGTCAGTGCATAGTATCAATAAAATCACGATTGTGTTTGTTTGTATTCCGCAAGCATTCCTAAATATAACTGCTGTAACCATAAATGCATCAGACTTTCTCATTAGTGCCAGCATAGTACGGCAATCAACTTGTTTTATAGAGGACATTAAAAAGTACAAAGAAAATAATATAAATCTAACATAGAAAAAACTGAGGCAATAATGCAATAATCACAGGGTTTAATTACCACAGAAACCTGACATTCATCATTTGTTTCTTTTTTGTTTTTCTATGGCAACATTCACAAAGACATTTGAAAGACTTAAGTTGTAAATAGCTTACAACTTAGCAAGATGTCAAAAAGAAGTTATATGTATTATCCTTTTGTCAGTGTCACAATTCTTTATCTTAAAATGTGAAGGATTCATTCAGTGGAAGGTCTTCCTCTGTACTCTGTTAATTCATTATTGGAGAGATTCACAAAAATCTGCAAGAACTGTTGGAGAACTCTTAAATTGAGTGCGTACCTGTGCAGCGATAGCCAGGAATCTGGACTCAATCAGCTCCAGAGTCATCTGGACACCAATAGCTGCAGAGACAGAAAAAGAAGGACAGAGAGAAATGAATTAAGCACAGCCAATTTAACTTAAACAAGGAGTGAGTTACATTTTGAAAATGGGTATAGACATAATTAGGAAGTGGAAGGGAAACACCTCTGCTGGACTAATGCCTGGGCTCTGATCCCCAAAACACCTCTCTATCCATTGCACACATAACAAAAGTGTCATGGCAACAACATGGAAGCAGGAGGAAAACAATGTCCACCACCTGTGGTCACACAGCTGGATCTTTCCAGCAATATTATCATTTTTTTTTTTATTATTGCATCTCTCTTTGTATGGATTCGCTATTCTGGAAACTGCAAGGTTTATACATTTTCAAGATGCATAGCCAACTGATTTCTTTTCATACACCATCCATCCATCCATCCATCCATCGTTTGTAACCGCTCTATCCTTTTTTATGGGGTCGCCGGGGTTTTTTGCTGGAGCCAATCCCAGCTGTCTCTGGGCGAGGGTAGGGTACTCCCTGGACAACTCAGCCCGGACCTGGGATTTGAACCTGCGACCTGTCGATCACTAGCCGACCTGCTCTACCCACTGAGCTACAGCCGCCCCTTCTTTTCATACACGTAAGATTTAAATAAAAGTATATATTTACCGTGATTTCCGGACTATAAGGCGCACCTGAATATAAGCCGCACCAGCCAATTTTAGGGAAAAACACAAATGTGTACATATACAAGCCGCACCCGATTATAAGCCGCAGGTGTTTTAACGTTTAATTACCATATGTAAAGGCTCGTGCACAGAGGAGATTGTCAGGAAAGAGACTGCTGTTTGGGGAAGCTTCCATTTTATTAACATTTCAACAAACAAGTTGCATATTTGCATAACCTATGACCACGCAAACGTCAACACGCAAGAGTCAGAGACGCACAAACAGACGCACAAAGCTGCGGACTGGTTCGCACGGACAGTTAAAGACAACATGAATGTCATTTAATTCAACTAACAGCGAAGTGAGAAACTTCTCGCTCAGACTGACAGACAGCTGTTAGCTCCGTTAGCACCGCCACCTGTCTGACTATGTGTTGTTAGCATAACAAACCTGAATCACTGACGTTGATGACGTCCACCGACAGAACAACCCGTTCCCTCGACGCAGAACTCCGAATGCTCAATGACGGTGTAGGGTCGACGACGTAGCTACGCTGTCGCCGCGACGCAGAAGCGTATTAATAAACCAGGCGTTAAAGGTGAGGGACGTAACCTGTACAATCCATAGATTGAGGAGGTCCCCTAGTGGCCGTTAGCTGTAAAAATCCATAAATTAGCCGCACCGTTGTATAGGCCGCAGGGTTCAAAGCATGGGGAAAAAGTAGCGGCTTATAGTCCGGAAAGTACGGTATATTTATCACAAGAAAACAACCTCATCCATAAAAGTTGTCCAAGATATGGTTGCACACTCTGTGGTGTGGGTTTGGGAGTTTCAAAACAAACCATAAGAACTTTTTTTGAACTTTTGCTTGAATGTTTTCCCTCACAAGCTTCCATGAATATTTACAATCTGGCTAATTGCAAACAGTAGTCTGCTTGAAGCAGATGTGTTACTCTCCAGGAGCCAACCAAAATAATTCTTGTTGGCATAGGGGAACTGGAAAGAAACTATCCACTTTGGTAGTTGTTTCCATTGTGTAATCAAGTATACAGTCTGAGGCATGATTAATAATGGATACTCCTTGATTTGACATTTTCAGCCTAAATCGCTTGCTACAGTTGCCATCTATGCATGCTGCCATGGTACTCATCATCTTTGATTATAATATTGAAATAACTGTATGCTTTTAAATAATAACAGGTCGATAAACTTGTTATCTCGAATTACAGAGCTTGTTTTATTTGAGATAATGAAATAATTAATTGTGATCTTTTATTAGTGTACATTTCAGTTTTTTGTCTTCTTTTTCTAATTTGACAAAATTAGGAAATTCATCAGAAAATGGTCATGAAAATTCATCTTTTGCCAGCTCAGCGGCTACTCATCTACAAGTAAATAGAGCTTTTGTTTTTCATGCAGTTTTTGGTAAAAACTCTCCAAATTCCAAGGTCAAAGATGACCTTAAATGGTAAAAAAAAAATACATGGGATGCAGCAGAAAAATAACATTCCTAATGCTACAATCACTTCTGTCTGATATGAAGACTGTGCAGCTCTACTGTGTATAAGTATAGTGAAACTAGTAGAACTAATAGAAATATATACTTAGTATTAGTTACAGCACCACTGTGATAATATGTGCAGTTTAAATACTGATGCCTTTCGAAGTAATGGCTGTAACAGCCATCGTAGGCTGTAAATGGAGAGGGAAAGTTTAATTCCAGCAGTTTAGAAGAAAGAACATTAATGAGCCGATTAACGTCCCAGGGTGAGAGACTATTTCTCTCTCAGCTCTCAGGCTGGAGGAGTAGGAGAGGACCTGCTGTACAGATCAGCTCTGCCTTCAGAACTCAACTTATGAAAATCCTTTTACAGTAACTGGCCTTCTGAGCCACAGCACCACTGTGTGAACCGACTATTCTTAGACAGTGTGTGTCTGTGCACGCGTATGTGTGCGTCCGACCTCTGCCTACAACATAGCACTCCCAGTCACAAAACATTAAGCCAAGAATTAGTGCGCGTTTGTACATGTGTCATGCACACGCACACACACGCACAAGCAGCAAAGTGATTGCTTGTGTCAGCTTAGGGCCGTACGTCCATCAGCATTTTAGTCAGCGTGGTAATGCAAAAAGGAACTGTAATTGCATAAGTTCTCAGCACACACATACAGTATACATCCACACACACAACAAATGCACACACACTGCGAGGGAAGATATGACACTTCATATTAGCATCAAAGACTCAGCGTTTTCCTCCCAGCTTGCTTTGAGTACTGCCACACAGGGAAAGCCTCTGCGTTGCTCACAGTACACAAAACACATATAAACACACATGCCTGCACACGCACCCACCTCCCCTCACCTGCTCGCTCATATAGGCACACAGTGCGCACTTATACCTACAGTCGCATCATCATGTTTTGTACTGAATACACACTGCAGATTAATTATTTTAATGGAGTCAGGTGGCTAAAAGGCTTCATTACGGGGGGGAGATTAGTTTATTGGTTGGTCATTTTAATGTCTGGTGTGGAAGAAAAAAGAGAGCAGAGTGAAATCGACTTATTTTGTTAGCTGAAGATAAATACATTGCAAACATTTAGTGTTTTACACTTAGACCTCAGCCAGTAGGTGCTTATGTCTTATTCCACTTGATAAAAAATCCTCACAAGGTGCATTGTGTGGAACTCATTGGAATAATTTTCAATTTCGTTTCGGCAGCCTGACATGACTGAATTAATCTAACTTTTATTGCAAACGGTGAACTATATAACTGCACTGAAAAAGAAAATTGCATTGAATGGTTCCAGTGTGTAGGATTCAGTTGCATCTAGCAGTGTTGTTGTAGATTGTAACCATCTGAACATTATGGAGTGTTTCCAGCTCCCTCTGTTGATATAAAAGGTTCATTCTAAGGTAACAAAAACACAAAAGCTCTCAGTTTCAGGTGTTTATACACAAATATAAACACAATTATGAATATTAAATTTCATTTCTGCCAATGGATCCCCTTAAATCAAACACACTGGCCCTTTATAATGGATTGTGCAGATCATGGCTGATATTGATCAAGCATGTTGGATCACTGCATCACTAATTGGAGCTAATCTCTGTGCAAACCATCAGGGTCATGGCAAGAATTTTATAACTATTGATGTCATAAGTCCAAATTTACCCAACAAAGCCCCAACCACCCAGATAATGTACGGCTTGTCACCAATCAAACTCTAACAAAATCATAATGTATGTATGTATTTGCTTTCAAAGACATATCCTGTAATTTTCTTCTCTCCAAACCAATATCTGGAGCCAGGTTTGCTATTCTGGTGGTGTAAAAATCCCTTTTCTTTCAATTTATTTATTTATTTAGGCTCCAACGCCAACAGTCAAATCTAGTCTGAAAACATCCGCCTTAATCCATCACAGAGAACATCAGGGCTGCATTAGTTTCCTAATAACATTAGTGTTGTAAGGTATCAGTAATAAAAGAGAACCACTGACTGCCTGGAGCCGTACAAAACTAATGTACATAAGAAATAATACTGCACAGCACGCCTTTGAAAAGGATCAGGAAAAATGCAAAGTACACATAATTTGTAGCCAAGGAGCTAAAATTATACAAACCAGAATGGTAAATGAAAAGAGGTATTTCATCTCAGCCCATAGCTATAGGCTGAGTTCAACACAGCTCACTCAATTATGCCTGTAAAATGCTATTAGGAGATGAATTATGGATCAGTAAGGGTAAGAATAAACCATGAGCTGTATCTACTCATGGGGATCAGAACAGATATTATAAGAAAAAGGCTCTGACGTTCTGTCTGAGGGTATAAGAGTCTGTAGACATGCTTGGTTTCGAGTGTGGATTCCGTCCAATCTCTTAAAAATCAGTTAGGACATTGAATCGTGGCTGTAATCGGCCTGTAATCAGTCATGTACACTGAAAAGTTTGTTCGGCTAATTGGAGAGTTGTTTATCTGTTCGTGCAGCTCATAGGGCCCCAGGGCGGCTGTTCAGAAATGTGTGAAAATCTACTGGCTAGCGGTATGGACAACAAGAGAATTGTGTTGGTTTGAGGATCCTTCTGTGAATATTGCCATATCACACATAAAGATGCAAAAAATCGATGCACACCGGATGATCTAGGTGTGTTTTGTGAATTTTTTGTTCAGGTGCTCAAACAGCCTTTCCCTCCCATCTCTCCTCTCCTCAATCGTGCTAGTGACCTTGGAGTCATCTCCCGCCACTATAATCTCAGATAAAGTGTTGGAAGGCCATTATGGAGGGCAGCAGTAATCTGCCTTCCTTCCCACTCTGACTTGGAGGCCAAATCTAATTAAAACCATCACACTGATCCCTCCGCGTATGTGTGCAGCAATAGCTGTTTTTCCCATAATGTGTGTGCAAGCATAACTCAACATTTGTTCAGTTTGCATCCGCACAAGAATATGTATAACCTTGCGAGCATGGAGTTGAAAGGGTGTGTGCGTGTGTGTTTGCTCATGAGCTTCAAAGTGTGTGTGCCTGTGCGAGACCGTATCTTGTACGCTTGCAGTCTGAGCTGCAATTAGCGTGAGCTGCCAATCACAGAGGAGTGCACTTTCAACAGGAAATGAATTAATGAGGAAATAAATAAAAAAATTGAAGCAACCAAGAGCTGCAGTTAATTGGTTATTACACTAACGAGATAGAGGGATGAGAGGCGGAGGGGTGCAAACTGTGAATGATGGGAAGAGAGAATGTGTGGAAAAGGATGGGGGGGACACATGGGTAAACAGACTACAGGGACACAGACACAAAACATGGAGGGGTGGGAAGGCAGAGGAAAACAACAAAACAACTGAAAGACGATCAAAAATAGACGCAGAAAGAGTGAAGAGGACACAAAGGCTAAATTATAAATATTCAGTATCAGTGCAATATCTGGCTAAACAGATACTGCAGACCTCAGATACATTCAAATTTGTACATCATATCATAATTTCTACAATACGTGTCATATTACATTTATTTGACATTTCTTGACATTGACATTACTATACATGCAAGTGAGTTGACTTTCACGTCAGGACGTGGAGGGGATGATGGAGGTCTGAGAGTTGTCTTTCCTTCACGTAAACCAAAGTGTTTTTGGAGCCTAAACCTAACCACAACCAGAATGTAAGGCACAAACCCCAGTCTCCATCTGTCCAATGCTTTGTAAGACCATCAACCACCTCAATCACTTTCCAAAAAGCTCTGTGAGGTGCAATGATAACACTGTTTATGCAGCAATTAATCCAAACTTTTATGAACCAGGGCTGCATGGATGTGCGACTAAAGCTTAGTATTAATGAACACACAGACAGAAAGAGACACGAAAGGTGACGAGCAGATGGCCTTTTGCTAAATGGAGCGGAGCAGAGTGTCAAGTGTCTGACAGACTAGAAAGAAAGACGGAAGGATGGTGGAAAAAGATGGAGAGACGGAAGGCTATCTGTCTACCCGCCTACTTATACCTACCTACCTACCTACCTACCTACAGTATCCATCCATCCATCCTGATTTTTCTATTTGGTCAAAACAGAGTGCCGTGACTGTGCAGTTCTATAAATGGACACATGTGTACATATTTTTGGCATCGTTTGTGTGTGTGTGTGTGTGTGTGTGTGTGTGTGTGTGTGTGTGTTGTGCTGAGTTGGCAGAGGAGGTCAGCTTGTGTTAAATGACCAGCAAGCAGAGTTAGTTTTGATGGTTCCCTAAGCAAGACCCTGGAGTTGAGGCTAAATATATAGATGTCACAACCACACACATACACACACACACACACACACACACACACACACACACACACACACACACACACACACACACACACACACACACAGACAGAAAGACAGAGTCAATAAATTAAACTGACACAATGGCTGTGTCTCTGGGCACAGAGGCGACACTGAAAATAGAGCCACTAGTGAGGAGGTCATTTCATTCTTTTCTGTTTTTCACACACACACACACACACACACACACACACACACACACACACACACACACACACACACACACACACACACACACAGATACTGTGCGATAAACACAAAGGTGGAAAAATGCAAGGGGGTAAGGGAGAGAAGACCAAAGGAATGAGCACATAAGCAGACACACACAGGTCCAATAACCGATACAGGTCATCAACAGAGCACAGACATTGTCATCAAAAAAACAGATTAATTAATGTAATGGAATCACATGACGCAGGTGGGGCGAGAGTGATGGAGCGATGAAGAGGGCCAAAAGGGAGGAAAGGAAAGGAAGAGGGGATGAAAGAGGACGAGTCGATTTTTAATAATATTATGAGTTGGAAACCCTTTTCATTCCAACCAAGCGTGGCTATCAATAATGAAGCTAGGGAGATCAAAAGGTTGTGTGTGTGTGTGCAAGCATGAGAGTATGTGTGTGTTTCTCATTCTTTCACACGTGTGTGTGTGTGTGTGTCTGAGTATAAAGACAACAAGACAGGTGGGAGGTGTGGAGAGGAAAACAAGACATTAGGGATGGTGTGTGTGTTTTTTAAGGACATGTGAGGACTAGCTCCAAATTTAAAAGTCACACCTACTTAAAAAGATAATTCTGCTTTATTAAAGCATCATTTATTTAGTTCTGGCCATCTTTCCTGTTGGTAATAATATCACTAGGGACTGCACGCCATGAAAAGGCTTTACGCCTGTCATACCTCTGACCACACTCAGCAGCACTGATGACTCCCAACAGTGATGTCACAACCTGGGAGTAAATTTCTACATCACTGCAGCAAGATGAAGACCACTGGAGGTGAGGAATAACAGGATGTTCCTGGGGTGTTCAGTGACTCTTTCCTTTCTGACATTTGAGAACATGGTCAGAAGGGGCAAAAAAAAACATGAGCAGTCAGATATTAGACATACAACCAATACACCTTTCATGCTAGACAATAAACCCAACAACATCCAGTAACATCTGGCTTTTGTCCTCAAAAAGGGAACAAGGGGCAAATGACTCCAGCCAAGATGATTATTAGCTCTACCTCCAATTAGGCTCGATGGATGGTGAGTTGAGGTTTTTCAGTCCCTCTCAGTTCAAGCAGCAATCAATTATTGTTTAGTCGTTGTTGAGTTTGAAGTTAAAGATATAAAAAGCAACCATCGCAACATTGTGACTGTCCTCAAACACTGCTTTCTACTGTTTCCTGTTCTCTGGCGCATCCATGATGTTAAACGTGACAACCCAGAAAAAAAGGAAAATCAGAACGGCAAAGTCTTCTACTGCCAATGGGAAAGTCTGAGAGTCTATGGCCCCTTGTTTGAGGGTTCATCGGGTTTAGAAAACCTTGATATATGCAGTAAATGTGGTGTAAAAAGGTAATATGTTGGTAATATTATTTGAAAGAGAAAAATGCTTTTTACTGCATTGATGATGACGCAGAATACATCAGATAACTCACATAAACACTTCATCGTAGAGATCGTGGGATTATGTAAAAAGAGACATATTGTACTGTGAGGTTTTTTCAGTTGACAAGTTATTCAAACCTTGTCCTAGAACCACAATGTCTTTGCACTCCATTTAACCAATGATTTCACTGAGGGTCTTTATATTAAACTGATAAATGTCTGAATAAAACAGTCTGAAAGGAAACATTTCTTAGCTGTTTTTTTTCCAGCTGGGTTAACTGATTTAAAGCTCACTACCAACTTGTGTATTCTGTGCTTTGTATTTGAACCGATTGTGGACAACAAGATTACTGTTTATCGGAACAAATGTCAAAGACTTATCATGTCTCTTTCTTTAATGCCTTATCTCTTTTCTTATTTCTTGTACACACAGACATTCACACACTGAGACTACACTGACAAAGGCACACGCACGCACACGCACGCACGCACGCACACGCACGCACACACACGCACACACACGCACACACACGCACACGCAGATTATAGCTTTCTCACCTAAGAAAAGTCACTTATGTTCTCTTCCTCTCTGTCTTGCTCGCAAACACACAAACACATAATTACAGTTCTTATCCACAAATGCCAAACATTCATCAGTATGATGGAACAGAGTGAGAAGCAGTTCAGAACATTTTTTTTTCTCATCCCTCTTTTGACTAATTTCTACAACATCTTTCTTGTCTCCTGTTCTTTCCGACAGTCTGACACTGTGAAAACTAAATCTCTGCCTCGTCTTATTAATCTAAATCTTACCATTAATGTCTCAACATCTGACATCTATAGATGCGTCATACTGAAATCTGCATCTTACTTGCTTCATGCCCAAAAAGAAAAACTACCACAAGATGACACACAGTATTACAACTAGATACTGACAATAATGGTGCTTGTAAAGAAGACAAAAAGACTGAAAAAGAGTTCTGTGATTTAAAGGAAAAAGTAAGTTAATAACTTTATTGCTGTGACATGTTGTTGGTGAATCATTGCTGAAGGGACAACAAGATCAAAAGTTCCCACTACATTCTTTAAAAGCGGCTAATAAAGAGACTTAGAAGTAGTGTGATTGGTAATTAAATATTTCACTCTGATTAATTAATGAACAATTAATGGGTCCAGAAAAAAAACATATCTATAATTTTAAGCAATTGTGATTCAACTAACTACACTGAGAAACATGCTTCTTACTTTGAGTTTTACTTTGAAATTTTGCCTGGAAAGGGCTGACTTATTTTGCTCTCCTACTCCATTAGTGAGGTAAGCACAAACAGACAAAAGTACAAAATTGCTATCAAATGTATTAAATATTACATCAACCTTCGTTCACAGTTTAAGCTGTATCTCTAGGTCTAATTTACCTGAGCAGATACAGTAAGTAGATCAAATTTTTTGGTTTCATGCTAAAGAACTGACCTCTGTACACCTCTTCTCTTAATGTTGGCAACATAGGCACAGAAGATTTTTCTTCAATCAAAAGTAACTGTGGATGAGGGTATCCTTTATCTGACTAATATTTCCCATCCCATATACTTTTTCAAGACGTTGACAAAAAAAACGAATCTCACTCCACAAACACAAGAACCGAGTAACCCTTTAACTTCAATACTTAAATTACTGTTTGAGTTTCCCTGAAAGCCACAGTGCTACCTTGAACAAAGCCTGAACAGATCCCCGTGACTTTCTGATGGAGAGTGTTCAATAAAGTAATGTTGCCATGCAACAAACACTGTGCCAGCCAGCAAAAAGATTTATGGCAAATTCTGGCCAACTCCTCAGAGAGAGAGAGAGAGAGAGAGAGAGAGAAAAAAAAGTTCAGCATCAGATGATTATAATGATCGGTTTGAAAATAAAACCTTGACATCTGAACACGCATGCACACTTCAGCACTTACTTTCACGAACGCACTGGCAACTGACGCACCAGCACATAAAAAAAGGAAACAGTGCATTCAAAGAACCGTTTAAACTTAAAGCCTCACAGGTGAGGAAATACAAAAAGAAAAACAGGCACACACATTCTCAGCTAACCACATACACAAACAGATAAGCACTACTGATCTTTACTCATCTAACTAATACAACAGATCAATAATTCAATCTGACCTTTGACCTTAAACTCTGCAAAGTCTAGTAATCATTGTTTTTGTGACCATTTTCAGGAGAGAGGCACAAAAACACAGACACACACCTCTGTGCTGAAGCTCACTAACCTCAGAGGAGTCGCCACAGGCTGCACTGACATCATGTTACCAAAGCAACAGGCAGAGGCCTGGGATTGGATAAAAAGGATGATGACTCAACCTCCCTCCCTCATCCTCCTCTCTCTCACCATAATCTCTCCCTCTGTCTCTCACTTTCTCATGCGCAACTTTTTGTACGTCAAGGATGCAGACGGAGGCAAGCACACGGGCAGAGCCACATGATATTTTTCAATTAGAAGAATGGAAATGGTGGCACGTGTCCGCTTGGACTAAGTAGCTTTGAAGTATATACACAGGAGGTGCACTCGCAAAGACACACACAGACAGAATAAGGCTACAAATGTGTGCTAAATAATCTCATAAGCAGGTACCATGTTCCATGTGGAGCACATACCAAATGCTACATCATGAACATAAAAAGAGAAATTAAGTCATGCGTTTACAAAGCTGTGTTGATGGGTTTCTTTTATTGTCCACTGACACGACTAAAAGACAGGCGGAGGATTCTGTCAACTCTGTTTAGTTTTTTCCGAGGTGACAGAACCAAAGTGATAGAGTGTTAAATGGCCACCCTGCCTCTTTAAGATGGAAATAAATGCTGTTGACACTGGTGGTAGATGTGTGTGTTTGGACGTTCTAAGTCAGCAGAGCCTACCTTAAGTTAACCTAGTTTCACAGCCTCCTTGAGCGGGCCTGTTGGAGGCACGCTCACTAAATCATTCATAGTGGAGAGACAGGGAGAAACATGTTCCTGTGTGTGTGTTTGATAGAGAATAAAGAGTAGATGCAAAACGCTGCGCTCTGTCTTCTGTTCTGAATGTTTACATGGCAGTTTGCGCTCATAACAGGGCTATTTCATCAGACATCAGGAAAGAAATTAAAGCGGCGACAATTTGAGGCCCTAATTTGCTGTGAAATTCAATTACATACTCAATCTTTTATAATACGAAAAGGAGATCAACATGGCAACATCACAATTTTATGATGGCAGACCTTGAGTACCTGAATTATGGGTTAATACATCAGCACATTCAGCCACAATCCAGGCGGCAAATAAATGTTTTTGTTCAAGTACGATGGCACCAAATGTGAACTTGTGTAAATCTGCATTTACTGATGTTTTTGGCCACTTGAAGGCAGCAAAACGAACTGTAAACGCAACACTGACATACAATCACTTCATGATGTTGATGCGGTGAAGGTGTTGACAACATGCGAAATTGCACTCTGTCCACTTACAAGTCTGGGGTCTTTAGCTGCTGAATGCTCCACTATGTTTACCAGCTAGTCACCATTTTTTAGGTTTATTTTGCTGACAGCAGTTGGTAGAAGCCATGAAAATGAACCAAAACAGTAACAGGCAGGCGCTGTAAAGCCCTGTGAAGCTGAGGGTGACGGCAGGGCCGGGTGATTATCATCTGTGGGGTATACGGGTAACCGCTTTCACATTACCATTGTTGCTATATAAATATTGATTTGTGCTGATTTAAGGAGCTAGACAAGTGCTTCAGTTTGGACAAAGCCAGGATTGCTTTTTTTCCTTGCCTCCGGTACAAGACGTTTTTATTGACCGTCTCAAATAGAAAGCGAACAAGCATTACTAAAAATGTCAAATTATCCCTTTAAGGTAGAGGAAAAACACTGAAATAGAGAAAGAATTATAAACCCATCTTTTCTTCTCTCCTCCCTTTTCCATCTACTTCCATGTTTCCTCCCTCGACATCCCCCGCCACTCTCCTGTTTCTGTCTCCCTCTCTAAAATGACAGATGGTGCTTGCTCACCTCTCCTCTACTTATCTCTCAATTATCCCTCTCTCTTTTTTCACTCGATTCTTCTTTTGATCTCTTGTTGCTTGTCTCTCTCCCCGTCTCTCTCATTTTACTCCCTGTACCTCTGCTGTTCCCCTGCTCTCTCTTTCCGTCACCTCTTCTCTGCCTTCCTCTTGCTTTCCCTCCCTCACTTTCGTCTCTTGTCCGACCCACGCCACTCTCTGTCTATCTCTCTCCCCCTCTTCCTCCCTTCTAGGAAATCCCTCTCTACCATCTGTCTGGCTGTGATGAATTCCGAGCCTTTCAGAACAAATCAACTTGGCCAAATTAATGAGACTCTCCAAGGGGATAAACTTTGTGTGAGCGTGTGCGGGAGAGTGCTTGTGTGGGAGAGTGAGTGTGTGCACCTAAAATGCCTCATAATCCGCTGTGCGCACCACTTAATTTATCCTGCAGTGACAGATAGCGTGTTACAGGGAAATACAACAGACAAGGCTGGCTGCACACATTCAGTTTCTTAAACCATTGTGGGTCAGGACCCAGGATGGGCCTGTTTTTGGTCGTCCTCACACACTAACTGCTGCTAGACACTACGTTCACTTTCAGCCACACATTACAAAATTTAGGGTGCATCGCAACTACCAGCATAGATTTTTGGGGACCAATTTCATGGCTGCATCACAAGTCAAGTTTGGACTATACGGAGCCTCTAGTCTGGCTACTAGCTACGATTTAAGCGGTCCGATTGCAAGAAGCACCAGTGCTGCTGGAGGGAAGGCAACATGTCATTTTGCTTTAAGTGTTTTTAGTGAGCTATAAACAAGCACATATGGTGTTTCAAAGAGAGGCATACTAAAATCACTGATAAAAAAGGCTAATTACTAATCAGCAAGGTAGTTTAATCACATTTGTTTCACTTGTTCAGTTAATTTAAGAACATATTCAGCATTTGCGAAACAAAAAAAACAATAGGTATTCAGAATGTTTGTGAAACGACATACTTTTGACGCAAAAATTCTGTGAGTGTATTATCACTGCACATTAGCATAAGTATTATATCAGGTTTTATGCAAATGGTGTGATTAATGTTATCACACTGCAGGTTAACTGTTGATTACGTTCAGTAAGTATTGCATATAAATATGTTGTCCCTTAAAGTCCTGGAAAATTGGCTGTAAATAAGGTGTCAATCTAAAAATTAGGATTTCAGGTGTACTTTAAAAAGTTCTTGGGTGACATTCAAATGTTATTGCTTGTGAATCAAGATTGTTAGAAAAAAAAAAGATTTGTGAACATTTTAGCATGAGGTCGGCATAGAAGATGCCTTTTTTCCGACAAGCAGTACTTTTCCTAGAAGCTCAATGCCACTTAAATCTTTGAATCAATCCAGAATAATCACTTATGGAAAATATTTACTGTGATAGGCCAGAAAATAGCATTTACTCTAAATTGCCACTTTAAATAAAGTTAATGCAATAAAATGCTTTACACAACATTCTAAAAGAGCTAAGGAGCAAAACAAGAATACACAACATATATTTTAAAAGAACAAAACGCTGAAGCAATGGGAATACAATACTCTATTCAATAAGAGCCTGTCTGAAAAATTGTGTTTCAAGGCATGAATTAAAACATGATTGATTCCTAATGGAGCAATCCTCATTGACCAGACTGACCAAAGGGCCATAAAACTGTCCGGTCAATATGAGGCTGATTCAAGGATGATATAAAACAACTGATATATGGGAACAGAGACACCAATGACTCCTTGGTTGGGGTCATAGGCATATACAATTTCTGTGTGTGTGTGGGGTGTGTGTGTGTGTGTGTGTGAAGATGGATAGAGCCTTGAAGTCACTTGCTCCGTGCAGGAACACGCAGTCGTAGCACTAAACGTGCCTGGCCAGACCTGGTGTTAATACAAAGACTAAAGCCAATTCATCTTCACTGACACTCGCCCAATAGCACAGTAAATTACAACGCGAGGGAGGGGGTGGCGGTGTTAAAAGATAGAGTGAGATAGAGATGAGGTAAGAGACAGAATTGGTGGAGGAAAAAGAGACAAGGAAGAGGGATGTTGCAGAAAAGGGAGAAATGATGCACATCCATGCACAGAAACTCATAATGAATGCAACAGAATGGGTTGTATTTCATATATCATCGATATTAGAGGCAAGGAGTGCCAGGATTTAATCATGCCACCTAGATAATAAATAAACCAATACTCCTGTAGCTAGGGAATGAAAAATCCGATAGAGAAATGCTGGGTACAACTATAATAGTCAGACAAAAAGGTTAAAAAAGTACACATTCTTGCTCCAAACCACTGCCGATCATCATTTTTCACAACACGTATTCCCTGCATCATGGATGGAACACAACCGGCCATAAAAGATGCCTTGGCAGAAAGGGCTGGCACTGACAATGGACCCTCAAGCCAGAGGACCTCTTCGCCAGACACATAAACAGCCCGAAAAAAGTGGACACATCCCTTGGAGGACCATATAAATCAACCTCACCTCACGTTCTTATCTGGTGTTAAAAACCTTCTTCCCCCTTAATCAGCGAACACACTCTCTCAGGAGCTGCCTGAAGAGATTGGACCAGTCACAGTCTATACACTGTTGTTTAAACTAACTTTTTTAAACTCAATGTTTCAGCTAGTAAGGATACCATTTTTAACATCTTGGGAAGTATAGACTTGGAAAATGTTTTGTCCAGCTATGCCAGGCTTCCACTGTAGTTCAAGATTCACCATTTTCCCAAATGCTATGGCTCTTCGGCCATGATCAGAGGCCTTTGCCGTGCTGATCCCAAGAGGGTTCATAGTGTAGAGTCAAAGTGGAGAGAGCCTAGTTAAGGTCATTAGAGATTTGTGTCATTCAGTTTAAAATAAAAGGCAGTGGCACATTCTTTGGAGACAAAGTAAGAGTCAAACATGATGATCAAAAAGGACTTGAGTGAAAGAAGCCTTTTTCTGCTCTTTCATCCATCATGGATTGTGTTCAGATTACATCACAGACAGCTGTCATTTCATGCGCTTCACACCGAGAGGTCATCGAAAAACGTCAAAGGCAAAGTTGAAACAGATTTTAGAGACGAGTGCAGCGTCGAGACATAAATTTCAAGTGCTGCCATAAACGGCCTAATTAAATGTGATCTTACCAGGGAGTCCTTACAAGATACTCCTGGTCACAATGGCAGCATAAGACAGAAATCACATTTGCTGGGGTCAGAAATCGCATACTATGCACTACAAACCATATACTGTATACTGCCTTGGTCGATATCTGCCATTATCATTATGTTGTTGCTGCTGTTAGCACTAGAGCATTGCATTGTGGGATATATATGCCAATGTAGTGCCCAGTCCTTATATACTGTTATATTTCCCAATATTTTCCAATAGTAAACAGTACAGATGTTAGATGCTAGTTAGCTGACTTCCTTATTTTCTCTATGATTTATCACCTGCTGTTTCCCATGTTTACTAGGAAGTCAAAGTTACTAGAGGGGGGAAAAGGGGATATGTCGCCATTGACAGATGATCAGATGAAAAACACCATTACCTTGAATATGGATTTTTTGGGTTGGACACAGTTGGGGATAACATAAGTGTGGAACTGAACTGAATATATACACAGGTCTAGCTGTTTTTAGACATGTTAATGTGGGAATGTTATATAATATGCCTTTAGGATTTTTTTCTATATTTGATGCAATGTGTCCTTGAGCCTGGCACTAAATTCTCAGCCACTGAAAGGTTGCGTCACTGTGGGTAACCCTGGTCAGTGACCTCTGTGCTCTGAAGAGGATGGGGCAAGACTAATTAGAGGACTAATCACCCCTTTGGGATAACACACGTATGCATACGCACGCATGCACACACACACAAACAAACACACCGCAATCACCGTTGCTGTTATAAAAGCAGATGTTCCTCCTTGTATAAAATATCCCTCAACAATAATAGAAAACAAAATAAAACTTTTATGTGGAACGGCATATTGCGTCTCCACTGCTATTCCAGTCATCTCGCCATTTCATAACTACCATTGAAGAGTGTGTCCTATATAGCCAGCACTGGCAGCAGCTACTGTACTGGCAGCTAAAACAGAAATCTATTTGCCAGGAAGTACATTCAAGACTGGTGAAGCCAGCACAGCGCCCACATTTAGACAGGAAACAAGAGGACCCATATTCAGGTTGTATTTGTGTGTATGTGTGTATGTGTTGGGCAGCTGACCAGTCTAGTGTTTTAATTGGCCTGTGCACAGCCATGAGGCTGGTGACAGACAGTCATGTGTGCAAACTCCAGAAGGTGTACCGGTAAATGCTGCAGACTAGTAAATAGAAAGGCTGGATAACATTGCCTTTAATCCATTTTATAATATGTTGTTATAGTTGTATTGGTAATTTTTTTCTAATAAATAAATCAATGATATTTGTTTGTCTTATGCAGGTTCATTGTTTATTCATCTGTCCTGATATTCTACAATATGACCAGCTAAAGTTTCTGGACTATGGGCTGATTGTTTAGTTCCAGCTGGATCCTGCTAGGTTTTTTGTGCTATACTCAGTTTATCATAAGGGATTCAGACAGTTTATTGAACTTTTCAACATATACATATCGAACAAATATTTTCTCTCCTTTTACTATGTTTTGGTTTCCGGCAAGGGAAATGTATAGCTTTATAAATACATAGTTGAGCTAAATGTGTCAATGTGTTCACCATCTTGGTTCTGTTTGCTGGACTCGTACTGCAGTTGGCAGCAAGGCTGATGCAAGGGGTGTGAGTGAATCAAAACATTGCAGAGGTGTGAAACTACAGCAGTGAGCTGTAACCCTTGTGGTTGAACACTGGCATTACAGAAGGAAGACTCTTCTCTCAAAAATGTTCTTTGGCTATGTACAGACATCAGCTGCAGAGAGGGCTTGAGATGCAAGTTTAATTCTGGCCTGAAGTTACTCATGGAATTAATGATAATTAGTGACAGTTGAAAAGATCTGCCACCGGCAATGTCGGTAACTTTAACCTTTGAGAATGACGGTTAGCACCAGTTAAAAATGAGAAGCTTTCAACTACCTGAATGTTCCTCGCTGAACACCGCTTGCATCCTATCAGGAGAGAGAGAGAGGCGACACAACAGATGTGACATAAAATTTCTTAGCGCTGGAGATTAGTGAATCTTGAATCCGTGGATTTTGCCAGCCTTGCTGTCTGAACTCGGAGTCACACGCACAGGTGCAGCCAAATTTCTCACATTCACACACCGTCGTATGCGGCGAAAAACGCTGCACTGTGGAGCCAGATGATTCACATGCTCATCAACGACACAATGTGTGTGTGTCAACTATGATTCAGTCCATGCACGGAAGCAGCCAAGTAATTATATGCTGTGTGCAAACAAACACACATTCCCCCCAACCAGTTCATACCCACCCTCTCCTCCTCCACCACCCTCCATGCTTCTGTCTACCACTGGTGTCTGTCAAAAAATACATTTTTGCTATCTCACAATGACTTCCACTGCTGAAAACAAACCGCACACTAACTTGAAGGACACTGCATTGACTCGCATTCATTTCTTGAGGATTTGACCTTAACCATAATACCAATATTTACTCTTAAAATATAAATTTTGTGCCTTGTGAGGACCAGCTTTTTGTCCTTACAATGAGAGTGATACAAGCACATTCTAAGACATGTGTGCACATAAATTCAAATGCACAAGATAAACACACACACACATACACACACACACACACACGCACGCACACTCACACACACACACACACACAAAGGCAGACGTTACGAGAGCTGCCAAGGGGAATAGAATGAAAATGAAAGCCGAGCGAGGGAGACGTGAGGGGAAAAAAAGAGAAAAAAAAAGAGGGAGGAGAAAAGCCCATGTGGCAGAGGGAGATTCTCATCTTCACTGAAATCAGCTGATCCCTCCCTCCCTCCCTCCCTCCACTTCTACGGCTTTCTTTCTTGCATCCCTCTTTCTGTCTTCTATCCCTCCCAGTCCTCTGCCTCCCTCTTTCTCCTCCGTCTTCCTACCTTTATCTCAGTTCAACCAACCTTCTCTCTATTTCTCTGGCCACCTCTCTCTCCCTTCACTTTCTCCTTGCCCTCCCCTTCCCCTCCCACTCCTCCCCCTTGTATTCCTCTATCTCTCTGGGCTTTCACTCTTTCGTATTATCACTCTCTCTGTATTCCACCTCCCTCTTCCTCTCTCTGTCACAGTGGGAGAGCTGCAGGCAGACAGAGGCAGCATACACTAATGTTACTATATTTGACAAGACACACACACACACACATTCTCCTGCCACATGCACGACTGCACAAACATACGGAAAAGAAGAAGGGGAGGTGGGGGCACACACACACACATACACACACATGCAGACACACCGGAAAGACAGCCCTCAAGTGTACATGTGTGGATAAACAAACACACACACACACACACACACACTTCGACGCGTGCTGAGTGCAGGAATCACAAACATAGCGACACACACACAGAAGGGCTAGCGGATGACGCCAGCAACCTAACGCTGTCGTTCTCTCTCCCTCTCTCTCGCTCACAAACACACACACATACTCTGTCTCTCTCTTTTTCACACACACACTCACGCCTCCCAGTCACACACGGCAGCGCGCAAGCCAGCGAACAGGACGGCGCTGGACGTATCATTCAGATAGGGAATAGATCGGAAGAAAAGGATTAACTATCTCCATCCCTCTCCCTTCTATACGGACCTTATCCTCTCTTCCCTCCTCTTGTGTCTCTAAGCCTCTCTTCACCTCGTTTTTTTTTTTCCACAATCCCTCATTTTTCTCTACACAATCCCTCCTTTTTTCACAATTCATTGGTGGGCTGAAGGGGGAAGCTGGGGGGGATTGTCTATATACAGAAAGAAGGATTATTCTCTCATTGACCAGGATCTTGAATGTATGGATTTCTTCATCTGAAGAGGGTTTTTTTTTTTTAAATTTTATTTTGTATCCTGTAAGTAATTTTTGATATACATACATTTTTTTATTTTTTTTTTTACATTTTGGAGATATTTTTTTGGGGTACGGCTGATGGCAGAGAGCTGTAAGGCTGGTGCTGTCTGAGATATTTGGTCTAAAGGTAAGTCTGTTTGTTTGTGTGTGTTAGTTCTCTGCTCCTCACTCTCTCACAAACACACACTTCATTTCACTGCTCCTCATCTCATTTGACGCCTGGAATTAAAGATGTAAAATGTCACGAAGAGTACAACAAATGGACATTTTTGATGGAACTTAAAGTGCATGCTGAGAGAAGGTGGACGCTAAATACCCCAGTCCTTGACCTGTGATATAAACACACACAACATGCACATTCACTGGAATTTTTTTGGGGGGGCTGTGGTTTTACGGCAAAGCTTGCAGAGGTGAGAGCATCACTGGTGTGTTCACAGACGAGCATGGGCGTATGATTTTTAGTTAATTTATAATTTACAGCTAAGCAGGAAAGAAGTACGCAGATGAAGACAGGCAGACCTTAAAAAAAGATTATACTGTAAAGATGCTTGCAGCTCTAATATTTAAATAAAACAAGAACAACAGCTACCCTGCAGGGCATCATCAGTAAATGATAACAATATACTAGGTAACACTATAGAGCATTGCTGTTTATTCATTCCTTCCTTAACCACTTGATTTAAAAAAAAAGTCTTATGGTAACTCTTTGACTTGTACCGAAATTGCTTGATACGTAATATGTTAACAACTAGCCCGGCTAAGGTTAGCATTGCTAATGCAAACAGGCTATCTCAATAGCAGCCAAATATGTTTTTTAAAATTGTATGAGGTATTTAAACATGGCAGCCCTTGTATTCCAGTTACGCTCACTCAAAAATGCCAAAAATAAAAACAAAAAGTTTTGACCATATTCTATTCTGAAGCATGTGCAATAATGTTTGTATCTAGCTCTACACAGCTGACTGAACATAAAAATCATATCTTTATACACCTTTTCTGACTATATATTAGGTCTTTAAACCGGAATATCGAGAAACTAAAAGGTTGTAAATCTGCATGATGCTCAGGATATTTAATATCAATTTATTCTGTAATGGATGTGTCTGGTGAAGTGTCTCTAAACCCCAAGGGGTCGTGTGACCTGCAGGTCTGACTGCACACCACAGTGCTGCTGTGACTCTGGGAGCTAGAGCTGTGCTAACTTAATGATAATATACTAGATTGCTTCTGTTCGACAGTTTCTACATTCATTAAGAGAGCACTACAGTCGTGTGTTAAACTTCTGCCCTTTCTTCTTTCTTACTTGCATATTTCTCTGACCTTCACAGCATCTTATATAATTTTAATCCATTTAAAACCATTGACAGGTTCTATTACTTGGTGTCATGATGACTCTCAGTCTAGTGCTTGCCGCTCGATTGTGTGCTACGGTTATTTTACCTGCTGTAAAACCCCTCTGTAGACTCTAACCCTTGCTTTAAAAATGTGTGATATAAAAATGATTGACTTTCAAGAGCTGCACTGTGATTATACCATAATGCAGTGGGTGTGAGGCACTCCACCCGAATGTCCTCAAGGCTCTTGTGCCTCTCTGCATTAGCTACCAATTAATGGGAATTGTCAAAATGTCCTCTATAATGCACTCTAACTTGAACCTGGAGAAAACAATAATCATCAGTAACCAGCTCCATAGTTAGTTCTGTAGCTTGACATGTCTACTAAAGAGACAGCTAACATCTGAGACCAGATGACACCAACTCATCCAAAACTTGCTCATTAAATTGCTCCGAGGTGATGTTATTAATGTGCTTGAACAGACAACAAATCTTAAAATCACATACATTTCCTGTTTATCGATTTGTCATAAAAAAAAATTCACTATTAATACACTAGAAAGCTCAATAAGAACATGTACTATTTCCATAACTGAATAAATACGCCTTCCTGAGGGGAAAATAAGGTCCCCGGAACAACGTTTGAAACTGGAAAAGGTGGCAGGTCCAGCAAATTCAAAAGTCAACAAAGTAAAACAGTAAGAAATTGTGTTGTCCTTTAAGGTCAGTTTGTTTAATCAGTTCATTCAGTCATGAATAGCTTGTTTATTTAGTTTGTTTAAAAAATCAATCAATGGAGATTTTTCTCTTCTTACAATAAAAAAAAACCCCCAAAAACAAAGATAAGTCATACTTCCTTTCTTTTAGCATGTCCTCAATCAGTATCAGGCTGGCAGGTGTCACACATGCTCAAGCCTACATGTCCGCGTATGCTTTAGCACAACGTGTGTGTATATGAACACACTCTCACAGAGTGTGTGAGTGTTTATGCACAGTGTGTGTCTGAATGACTACATGAATGTGTAATTATATATCTGCACATATTTTTACACCATGTGCTTGTCAACACATATGTGGCTCTATTTGTCAAGTTATCGGCATGTGCTTGTGTGTGTGTTTAAGTGCGTTGTGTTGCTCCCTGTTCTATGTAAGAAAGCCATTAAAAATTGATTTAGGGGAGCTCGGCAGCCTCCCTCCGCCTTTGTTAGCGACCTGAGCTGTTAGACACACACTCATGCGTACGCATGATCACACAACAGCAGGTATGTGCTGAAACCTTTTAGTTATTTTGACATTTTAAATGCATTTGTCCTCTCTTCTGTAGAGGGTGGTTTTGTTTTGTCAAATCGTCTGACATTTCAAACAAGGCCTGAATTAAACACCAGCCGACTGCCAAATGCTATTGTAGGTGTGTAAGGAGCGAGCAAATGGTAGAGCTGAAGGTGAATGATTGGGCTGTGTGTTTACAGCTGTGATGTCACTCATTCAGCGGCCACACACACACATTCGAACACCCACACGCACTTCACACATGGATAGACGTCCTCTCGTGTGCAGGTGGATTTCAATTTAGTGGCAAATTGGACAGAGTTCCACCCATATTGATTAAAACTATTAGTCAAGCCAAGTGGACATGTCACAAAAACGATTAAATACTCTGAAAAATGGGCTCATGTGGGCAAATCGGGGAAAGATGTCCACACACAACACACATACACAAGCACTAAATGGCTGTGTTGGACTTTTTCAGCTGTTGTGCAGTCATTGTATACTTTAAATCATATCATTCAGAACTGGAGAAGGCAAATACACAAACAAACATTCCAATCAATGTAGCTACTGCAGATTAATTAACATTTAACAGTAATCTAAATGTTTTAATTTACTTTGTGATAAAAAAAAAAGCAAAGAAGACAGCTGGAATCCGTGCTCTGGAAATAGATTTGCTAAATCACAAACTATGCATCTGTCAAGCATGAATACAAGTAAAAACATTACTGAATCTGTCCTCATCTTGCTTCTTTCAATATCTACAAACTCTACCAGCATCATAAACTTGCTGGAGAATACACAAGCAGCCCCAGCTGACCAACCGCAGTTGGTGGTCCCGACTTGTTATCTGAGCCCCAAGGGCGTGTGGCTAAATTCTGGAGGAAAATCACGTCGGGGCTCAGCACGAAGCCGCTGCAACACCCCGCAGAGTTTAAATCCGGCTTAAGTGAGGACAGGAAACAGTTAGTGGAATAAACAGGATGAAAAAATAGGCTGGAAAGAGGAGAGGAGAGAGACGAGGAGCCCAGGGAAGGGGAGGAGGTGTTACTTGATTCCCCCACATGCAGGCCACCCTGGCACCCAAGTATTTACACGTGTGTGGGCGACTGTGTGCATGGGTGCATGTGTGGACTTTGGCTGCCCTGGTGTCCAGGTCAAATTGGTAAAAAAAAGCTTTCTGAGAATAGCCTGACACCCATTTAACATGATGGGAACTGATGGGCAAACAGTGACACGTTGCTACAGAGGTGACCCGCTACACTTCCGAGACATCATCTTAAGGACATTTCCAGCTTGATTGCACACATGATTAATTTTCTGGCACATTTAACTATCTCTACCGATGAATCATGAACCAATCGTATCTTCACCCGTGCAGTTTGAATCATCCACTCTCATTTGTGTATACAAACAATGAGAAGCAAGCAATCAAGAATGAGATTTGAATGAGAGGGTAACAAACAACAACAACGTTATTATAAACTCTTCAGCCTACGCAATCACCAGAATAAATGCTAGTAAGGTTCGTTTCTGTAAACCAGACATGGTCAAAGTTAAGAATTTCTAACAAATGTTGAAACGCCATCTTGAACAGTGGTCTCCCACATGTCAGCCCCTATCCATCTAACATGAGCATGATCTCACACATGTCTATAAATGGTATACACGTATGAATTTGAACGTATCCATGGTTTGCAGAAAAGTAAAATGCCAACATTGTCTTCTGAAGCCATTTAGAAAAGACTGATTAATTTAATTTTTGCTTGTTAACTCACATGCTGCTTCCCCGCCAAACAGTTTTACTCCCCAAAATAAATCAAAATAAACACATGCAAAGCCATGAATCATTTGATAAAAGGCCAACATGCAAACCAATCGAGGCAACACTTACAGTCCCAAAGCTGAAACAGAAATTCAAGATTGATTTCACACAGCTTGAAATAGCTACAACAAAGCAAAAATAGCTTTCATCAAAATGTGCGAAGAATGCCTGGTTAAATGCGGGACAGTATCTAAATCTAAAATATATGGAAATGCCAAAAAACAGCAAAAAATGTCAAATTATAGAAATTATGATAAATATCACATTTAAAGCAGAGAGAGGACGTTTCCCATATTCCTCAAGTCCCTTCCGTGCATTTCTCATTCGCGCTTCTGAATTGTTTAAATGAAGCTTGTGTGCTCGTTTGAAATAGAACAACTCAAATTCCCCAGCAGAGCCTCGCTAATGTGACTTTAATCACATGCAGGAAATCCATCTGGCGAAATATGCTCGGTACATGCCTGCGTTCCTTTGTCAGGCGGTGGCAAAGGAGATGGCGGCAGAGAGATTGAAACGAGAGGGATGGGAATAGTGAATATTGATAGGTGAAGGTCATAAAGAAAAGATAGGAAGACAGAGGAGGAGGTGTTGGAGGGAGGAGGAGGTGGGGACGCTCAAAATGCAGGGGGAATATTAAGAAAGAGAGGAGGGAGCTGATAGATTAGACGAGTGTTTTATGTTTTGTTCAGTGTCTGGCAGGCACTAATAGCAATAATGATAACGCAAAAAGCACCACAGGGGTTCACGTACACAACCTCACACTTGACACACAAAGACACGCACCAAAACACTCAGGAGGTTGTGGAGGAGAATTTTAATGTCCTCTATGTTGCACTTTTTACTTCCCCTCCCCTCCCCTTCTGGCATTTATGGCCTCGCCTATGTTTCCCTTTTATTCTCTTGTCGCTGTCTCTTTTCTCTACCTCCTTTCCTCATCATCACCCTCTCTCCTATTTCCCCCTCTTTCCCCCACTTCCCTCTACCTCTCCTCTCCTCTAGTTTCCACTAACTCATATATGACCAGCTGTAAATATCTTGCTGACACCGAGCAGATTGATGTGCGTTACTTTTGGAAATGACTGCAGTTAAAGTCTGTCTGTCTGCTCGGCAATATGCAAACAAAGTTGTCTATCCTGATTTAGATCCATTTATCATATTTTCCTCCTCCACATTATGTCCCCAATCATTTTTGATGCAGGTGCAAATTTAAATAGGCACTGCACATACAACTCCAATTCCCCGTCATGGCAACATGAGCTGTGTTTCTGACTTTTCCCATAACCATTGAACAACAGCCTAATCTGATTAATGCGATATTTCTAACATTTTCTGATTGGGTTTTGCTTATACTTTGGGAAAAGACACGTCTCACAGCAGCACTCCAGCGTTTTCAACATTACACTGATTGGCTCAGGGTTTGTGAGGCAACAGAGTGTATCAGTCATGTGGCACCGAGGTTCCAGAGGCGCTTTTCTCCCACGGTAATTTCCCACTTGTAGAAACCTATTTTTACTGTGATAACTCAACTGTGACATAGGAGTCATCTTTTCCCTAAGTATGTGTGATAAGTGTCATTACACTGCTGTAATTGGAGTGGGCCATGCTTTTTTCAACTTTTATACTTCTATCGAGAGAAAAAGTGGGGTTATGTCTTAATAAGTTCATCTATCCAACTGAGACTACACACTACAAAGCCATTTACTGACCATCATATTAGTACAGGAGACAAAAAGACACGCAGGAAAAAAGACATTCAGTAACTAACTCTTTCATATCAAAACAGTCACAAGACTTTCCTCTTCATATGAGTCAATCTCAGACAAAGAAGTTCTATAGAACTGTATTGTGAAATTCTGAAAGGTCCAATAGTCTGACATGAATGGTTGACTTCCTTTAAGGAAAATCCTTGTTAAAAAGCATAATAAGCTAACCTCAGGCATTTCTGAGCTAAAGAATTTCAGGTACTTCATGTACTCTTGAGGTGACATGCTTGTCACTGTTTACTCAATGGGAAGCACATTCGGTTTAGGTTTCCTGTAGCTTTGTTAAGGCTGTCAGATACCAGAGAACTTCAGTACAGTACCAATATAGAGAAGATGCCTGATTACTCTGTGGATATAGTCGCCAAAAAGTCCTTGGCTTGGCATTGTGTTTGTCATTTTGTTATTAAATGCAAATATGCAGGAGGCTTTAAGGGTAATTTCCAGTGTTAAAAGCGAACTTTACAGTGGCTGAAAGTATTTTTGCTAGAAATAAATGGATTTTCTTTAGAGTTTTTTGCATAATGTCTTTGTCCCTAAAAACACCTATATCAGTCAAGTGGTTCATACTTGGTAGATGATTTTATAATCAGGGAAAATTCACATGTTCTTAGGAAAGATTCCTATTTTAACTTTCTTTAAAACAAAAGTGAGAGAAGTGATATAAAAATACTTATGTAAAAAAACATCATGACTATGAGTCACCCTGTATAAATGGGTCTTTTATGCTTCAGTTCAGTTCTACGCCACCAATACTAACAGTTTTTGGCTCGCTAAGTTGTGAAAAACTCCCCTCCTGATGTTGTTTATATTTTTGATTTAAAAAAAAAAAACAGCTATAATATGAGAAACTTTCTTTTGAACAATGGATCACAGCTGCCGTTAAACATGTTAGTAAGCTGTTAATAAATGGATACTAGCAGAGATTCTGGGTTTCTCCATAATAGAAGGTAACTGATCCAAACACAACCAAGAAACCTGTTTGTATTACTGGTTTATAAGTTACTTATAAAGTATTAAAGTATTCATATTTTTTGATAAACTTTATCTGCGTTACATTATTTATTCATTTAGCACATTTTTGTTTTGGATGCACCTTCTACCCTTTGCTGCCCTACTCAAGGGTAGTTTGGCAGCATCGCACACACAAACTTAATTATTCTTCCCATTTCGTCTTTTCACTCTATGTTCTGTTTTCATTCCCTCCATATGTCTCTGTTTTCCCAACTTCACGCCTGCATCCTTCTCTCGCCACGTTCCGTTCTCTCTCTCACCCTGTGTCATTCTCGCTTTGTCTCTCTCAGTCAGTCTCTGTGCCAGACAGTAGCAGTAGGGGGTCCGTCTGTAGGAATGGAAAACTGATTGTGTAAACTGCCAAAGACACATACATCTATTATTTATGCCTATCAAATACCGGGGGGCAGTCTGTGATGGTTGCGCACATACACACACATACATACAGTACGCACACATGCGAGTAATATGTGCACACGTGTACGCGCTCAGACACAGAATTACACTTTTAATGTATGCAAAGAAGCCTTGACTCCCGCTGCTTTAGCTTTCACTGCTGCTGGCGTATATGGGTGTGTGTGTATACATGTGTGCACTTTAGTTTGTGTAGCCCTGTGCAGTATCAAGTTTAAGTGACTTTGCCTTGGGAATGATTGAATGTGCAAACAGTTCCTTTCATTTTCAGTCATGCTTTTGATGTTTTACCAATCTCCGTGTCTCACTCATCATTTTCTTTCTCTATCTCAGGTGCTCTGGTGTAGATTTTCCCAGTCGCCGCCCTAGTGGAGGCAGCAGGCATGGCAGCTTGACGCCCCTCCGACAGAGGAAGGCCGTAGAGCTCTGTGTCATGCCTCCCCACACCCACCCCCCTGGGGGCATCGGCCTGCCCCAGCCCAGCTCAACCAGCCGCCACCTGGCAAGACCTGGTGAGTCGAGTGAGAACGAAAAACCAGAAAAACTGTCAAGAAGAGGAGAAAATTTGTGCTCTGCACCCACTCAACTCTGCTCGATCTTATTCCCATCCTTTGTGCTCCTAACTGCACATGAAAGGTCCAACACTGCCTGTTTTGACAGCTGCTAATGTTAGCATGCCCAGACACACACACACACACACACACACACAGAGGATGAGGGCACTGAGCATGCAGTGGCCACGCGCCAAGTCCTCCAGTGAAATGCCACATTACTGTATGTATTAATACAGCAAGCAGTCAAGAAACAAAAGTGTGGGGAGGGAGTAATGGGGAGGAGTGCTGCAGGTTATTTGTCTGCCTTTCCTTTCTCCTGTTCTTTCTTGTTCTTCTTTCCCCAACATATTCTTCTCCTCTCGTTATTGACATGTCTCACTTTCCCTTTCTTTCACCTTATCCTCTACCTCACCCACCCTCTTCCTCTTACTTTCTACCCTGTTTCCTGTCTCTCTTAGCCAATCATCTTTCCCTCCTTCCCCATCCTTTACCATGAGTACACTCAGTCAAAACAAAAATCCATCAGAAGTCGGGTGGCATAGCAACAGATACGACAGCTGTGTGCATGCGTGTGTGCGCTGTGGCTTCGACGGTGGAGTGGATGGATCCTGCTCTCTGAAACATTCACTTCTCTGGCTAATAGGCAAACATGAAAGCTCCCCTCAGCATTCTCTCTTCTGTTACACATCTAATATGACACAAGCGTGCGAGCATGAGCACATTCTGCGATCTCTGCAGGAAATAAATGGCGTTGGGAAAAAAAGAAGAAAAGAGAGCATAAAAATGGGGGATCTTTGTCTTCCTGTTGGAGAGGTATTAATGTTCCAGAGGTGTCTGGCAAAAACACCCCCACAAAACTGCTGTGCAACACCGGGGACACTAAATAACAGGGCAACACTATCAGTCAGAACCTCCACACATCCACACAGCACCTCTGAGTCGATAGATATACCCCCCTCTGGGTCGCTCAGCCTCCCTCTATCTCTATCCCAACACCTCATACCTTTTTCCGTTATGTCTTCCCCTGCCCTCTACCCCTTTCTCCATCCCTCCATCCATCTCCACATTGAATTCAGTTCAATATAACTGCATTTTCTGTCTCAGTTCCCCTCTCTGATCAAGCTTTATTGCCATAAATACTGCACCAACAGTACTGCTGAAGCCTTTTAGGTATATGAATCAAAAAAATTCTCCGTCAGCCATTGAAACTGTTCTTCGGTCTCAGTGTCTCTTCCATGCAATTACTTTCTTGGCATGAATGTAACACGATATTGCCAAAACTGTGTCTGTCTCTCAGCTCAATTTGCTGACACAAAATGTGGATTAATGATATTGCACGGAATGTTTCTTTACAACAGGTGGGCTCTCTGCCACTTTCTTTTAGATTTTCACTGTCTGTCTGTATCTTTCTTGCAACGCTTGAAAGCTCTCTGATCTCTGCCATTACCTTTGAGATCCTCACATGCTGTCAAACACACACACATGCACGCTGAATTGCTGAGAGATGCGTATAATAAGAGCAGAAAGGGTTAGGTCCATCAAATGAGAGCGAACAAACATGTCAGAATATACGACAGAGTTCAAATCATCAAGGACTTGTTTTCTTCTGATGAAGTGATATTCGACAGAGAGGACACAAAAGATGCATTTCCATCCAATATCTGTCTGTGTTGCAAAAAGTCAAAGGGGTGTGCTTTCATCAGCAGGGCTAAAACAAAAGCTGTCTGAGTGACTGAAAAGAGATCAACAAGACAAACTTTAAAAAGACAGACTTTTTAGTATTCTTCAGTGTCAGCGAGTGTTGGCCATATTTTCGACTTATGACGGCGCAACCATGATAAAACGCTGTAGCCTACATGATGCTGAAAGCGATATGACATTTCTGAAAGGTTGTTGGGGATGCTTTATGAGTGTTTTCAAGTGTTAAAACCCCATTGTTGAAGGGGTTTTGTGCAAAGTGTTCTATAAACACATTCCAATCACAGTTTATTGCAGCATTTCTTTGTCCTTCTATGTGTAAATTACTCAAGTGGTTCATAATTGGAAGATGATTTTAAACCACGTTCTCGGGAAGGATGCTCTTTTTTTATCGATGCAAATACCAAAAACAAAGAGAGAGAGGTGGAATAAAAATACCAAATTTACAAAGCATCATGACCATGAGTCATCCTGGATAAAAGGGTTTTTTATGCTTCAGTTCAGTTCTGAGCCATTAATACAAACTGTTTTTAGCTTGCCAGGCCGTGGAAAACTCTTCTGGATGTTGTTCATGCTTGTTTATTCAGTTTTGTAATAATTCAGCTGTAATATTTACAAACTAAGACTTGTGGCCTTCATTCTTTTGAACAAGTAATGTTCAAGTTGGTAATTAATGGATTTTGGTTCAAGGTAACTGGTCCCAACAACCAAGAAAGTTCTTATTAATGGCTTTTAACTGATCTATAAAGCATTTGTAAATAATATATTATCCATTAGCGGTACCAAAATATCTGACACTTCAAATGAAAACGATTACAGGATTAAAAGAGCCTAAAAGTGACAGAGAGCACCAGCAGACGAGGGCAATGAAAGCTTAAGAAGATTGCAAATGAGAGGAGGAGAATATAAAATGTGAGTGACATAAACAGCGAGACAGAGAAAGCGAGAAAAAAAAAAGATGGAAACAGTGGGGGGGCGGCGAGGATGAGGAAGATAGATGCCAGATCAAAGAGGCGTAGTGAAAGAGAGAAGACAGTGAGGAAAAAGAAAGGATGAAGGAGGAGAGGCGAGAGAGGAGTACAGAGAGGTCTATGAGCGACACAGCGACCATATGGTGCCTCCAGGCCTCCGCGATCCCCAGCAGACTGTCTCATCTGACACAACACACACACACACACACACATTTGCACACAAGCAGGCATGATTTCGTCCCTCTTCACACACACATAAACACGCACTGTAGCTTATCTGATCGCGCTGTGTGTGTGTGTGTGTATGTGTTTATGCACCTTGTTGCAGTCCAAAACAAAGCCGGCAGATTAACTGGCCACATAGCTTCTAATCAAAAGAGTGAAGGAGAAAGTGACAGAGAGAGGGGGCTAAAGGAGGGGGGATTTGGATTTAAATGGAGACCAAATACAATGAGGTTAAAACATTTGGCTTGGAATGGAGCCATAATACAGTGACTTAGGTTGTAGCATTATGCCTAGAGTACAGCTGTTACACTGCGCAGTGACTAAGGGAGTAGCATAAACCACAGTGGAGCCAAACTGGCTCAGTAAAAACTAGCTTTCTGTCCGCCTGCAGCAGCTATCGGTTTGCTTAATTGATTGGATACATTCTCTATTTAACAAGCCTGTTTGATTTTAACTTCATTGGCATTGGTCAGCTGTAGGAATGCACCAGCAAACTAACTACATCACTGGGTGTTTAGCAGCTGGTGGCACTTTTATACCCTGCCGGGATGTTGGGTTTGGCATGACGCCACAGCCGTTTGACACAGTGTGTGCATGTGTTTGTGTGCGTGATTGGGTCTGGAGTGGAGCCTGATCCCTTCACATAATGTTATATGAGATTTAGAGTTGAATAAATATTGGAAGGACAGCTTGTTGGCAAACTATCCAAGGCAACTGGCAAATCCAAGGATGTAATCAATAGATATCTTAATGTAATTGATAGTTAGAGACGTATGTACACAGGTACACACATTTATTCTACCAACAGCCAACTTTAAAACAGGGTTTCTCTATTGAGAGAACATTTGGATTTTAGTTTTCCCCTCTCTCCAAAGTGGTTTACAGCATTGATTTTTCTAGGAACACAGACGTTTTCCAGTGGCTTTGACCCCTGACCTGCTTAGTGGCTCGTAATGTGCTCTAGGAATTGAACAACAGTTTGATGTTGTGGTGACTTTACGTCAGCATCGCCACCAGCGTCATGTAGGAATTAGCAGATTCCTACCGCCGAGGTGACCTTCACCTAGCTGCATCTATCCACGGTGAATGCAGAGACCTACACACATACCCATGCACAGTGCGGCAGCATCAACTTTCCCTCTTTCTTTTGACCGCAGTTTAGCTCGGTGCAGGTACAACAAGAATGCGCCAGATGGAAACACACAAATACATGATACTGGCCCACTTTCAAAGGACATTGGCAGGGATAAATCTGGATAATCCGCCGCGCCACAAACAGTACCACTCCAGTTCAGCACTGATACGGCATTACACTCAAAACAAGTCCGGTGCGGCTCCAGTGCGAGGGTGATAAGCTGTGATGATCATACCAAGGCACACTCGCGAGAAAAAGAGTACTTTACTCGCCGAGTGATCACATAAAATGGATGATAATGGTGCTGGATAATATAGCTATTTGAGATGTGCTTGCGAACACTCCACAAGCCTCTGAAAAGGGCATCCAATTAGAGAGATAACAGATCACAAGCACTGTACAAGCAAGTCTAATATTAAGATTAGAGCTACTACTTCACCCCATCTATCTATCTATCTATCTATCTATCTATCTATCTATCTATCTATCTATCTATCTATCTATCTATCTATCTATCTATCTATCTATCTATCTATCTATCAAAATGAGGCTGACAACACATAAAACAACAAAATAACTTACTGTAATCAAAAAACATAAAAACCACAATTTGATAACTGTCTCTCATATATCCTGTGTATATATGTGTGTGTGCACATCTGGATCAATACCATCTGTCTATCCATCCCTATCTGAGGAATGAGTGGGCATACATTACGACCTGTCACACATCCAACGCACAAGCTATTCTATTCCAGTCGCACTGATGCGGATGTGGCCTCAAAAGCCAAGCGTCTCTGAGTGTATTCAGCCTTGGACTGAGGCCCAGTTGAGTGGTCAGTAGAAAGCAATTCATCCATCACAGAGATGGTGGAACTGGCCTCAAATGTGGCTTTCCTTTTAGTTTGCTTTCCCCTTTGTTACTATCCCTTTATCTCCCCCTCTCTTTGTCTCACCTGTCACTCTGGCTAATTAATAGCCACTATCACGATAACAATGTCATCGCATTGCATACTGTCCCCAGGGGCCATGCTTTTGTGTGTGCATGCATGTGTGCGTGTGTGTGTGTGTGTCTCACTACAAATTGATACAGATAGCATGAATTAGAGAGCCAGATCAGCCTACATATTACACACTCAGCTCTCCAAGTCAAAGTAACGATTCCGTCTTTCCGATGCAGGATTCTTCCCAGGAGAAACAGACAGTGGAAGACAAACAGGGAGAAAATAGGTGGTAGAAAAATGGAAGATAGGATAGGATAGGGGCTAGGTAAACAGAGAGGTGAGAGATAGAGAAAAACTGGAAGTAATCCCAAAGGAAGGTAACAAAGTATAGGAAAAAAAACAAGATTTTGGACAACAATCTTTCCTCTCCTTGTCACACTGTCAGCAGGAGAACAGCCTAAACCCCTTCCACCAGGTTTTTGCTTATCCCCAACTGCTGTATGTGTGTGTGTGTAAGCGTGTGTGTGTGTGTATGTTTGTGTGACCATGACTTCCTGTGTTTGTGTGGGTAAGCGATTAAACACAGTTGTGCCTGAGCGTCAGGTGGAAAGGTGGAGAGAAAAGAGACAGTGTGGGTTAAAAGACAGGATTTGATGTGAACCATAAACTTGTCCTCCTATGCCTCTTCTCTTGCTTATGAATGTCGTCTACACGGCACTTGGTTGCTACGGTAACACAGCACTACCTTGTCAATGTTGAAGTAATGTGGCGGTACTGCTGGGACCTTGGTATTATATATGTGTATGTGCGTTGTGTATTCTTTTATACCTCTTATAACTGAGCCATATAGAGAAAAGCCAGGAATATAGTGAGGAGATGCAGTGTATATTAAGATTTAAACATAAACATGCAAGGTGAGCACACACACACACACATGCTGGCTGACTATTTTCCATCTGCTGAGTAAATGAGGTCTCAAGTTACGGTGGAGATCAGACGTGACTGATGACCCAGAGACTGTTGTTGTAAAAGTACACAGTCGACAGTGTTGTGAGATAAGACAATTGAGAGATAATACAATATAGTATGTATATAACACATCTCTCTTGTCTCTTAACTGCCTCTGTTCCTCAGACAGGTGAAGGCATTATCACATACCTTTGAATCGTCTACAAAAAGGCATAAAATGGGGAAAATTGCTCATCACCAGCCCAAGGTGATTTCTTAAAACTGCTCATTACCATCTTTGTCTACAACATTGTTTACTATCTTGCACATTTCAAAGACTTTACATATTCTTATATTGCAGACAGTGAACTGCCTCAGAAAATGCCATACAGACTTACTAGGCAATAAAACTTATTCTGATTTTGTCCACCCACAGTTAAAAAAAAAAGTTATTCATTTTACAATAAAACAAAGTAGAAAAAAAGCAGCCAAAAAAACTGCGATAATTGCCTGTTTTTTAAGCTAGGCAGCAGTTCCCACTGAGAACATTCAGAGGTTGTAATCTTCACGTAAGTCACGGCACACTGTAGCGTTGTATCAGGTCGTGTATCTGCTGTTGAGTCACAGGAGTCAAATCTAAACTCCGTGCTGTTGTGGCAGTGGGATAGATTTGGGTCAGACTCCTGCGCAGAGAACCATGTGAAACATTAAAGCGCTAAGAAATACAGGCGAGTGAGTCTGCTGTGCAGAGGACAGCTGGTTGCTCTAGTAATAAGATAGCAGCCAGTCTGTCGTTTGCATGGAAAACAGCTTGGCCTTTTGGTAACATGCGACTGGGGTCAGTAACAGAAGTCTCTGTGGCGGTGACATCATAGCTGGGTCCAGTGTCACCCAGAGGCCCCTGAATATAAATTTACAGACAGCTGAGGCCCTGTAGTTGTGTTGCCTAAGAGACGCTGTCAAACATCACCACTTCTACAGGACAAAAAAGACATGTGTCACCAGAGTTGGCTTAATTTAGTTTAGGTTTTGTGCCCATGAGGTCAAAACTAGTAAGAATGACACATTTACAGTAGTTAAAAAAGAAAGATATCATAGTGGAAAAACACACATGCAAATGAGCACGCAAGCACACACCGACAGTTAAATATCCAAATTCAAAGATTATCTATGATTAAGGTGTCATTTGCATGCTTGCACAACTTCAAACACACGTGCACAGACTGCAGATGGGTGTGCCAGCTAAAAGAAAGCTCAGAAAGATCCTACAACCAGGCAATGACAGAACGACATTCTAAACCGATAGCTCTAATTATCATTAACTTGATTAATGTGAAATTTGAAAGGAAGAGAAAAGATGGAAAAGTGAGACAAAGGAAGCAATGTATTAAATATTTCTGAGCCAACTGATTATCCTCGACATCTTAGGACTATAAATCTTTTATAAAGTGTCACTTCTGACAACTAGATGGAGACATCGGGGGGTCTTATGGGCAATACTGCTTTCAGAGTTGCCTCTGAAGTCTTGCTTCAATCAAACAAGAACATCTTGTTGCATTTTAATGCCTTGTCTTAGTGTGTTTCCCGTCGCTGAGAGCATTGCCAGCCTACATTTGCCAAAAATGTCAGCACTTTTTATGGCATGTGTTTGGGGATTCTTATAAAAGATTCAGTCTGAAGTCTGTTTGGACTGAATTAAACTGCACAGAACCACTTAAACTTATTTGGACTGAGCCTCCCCATCTTCCTCTGACTCTGGCTGAATATTTTCCTTCTGGTTTGGCTGCATGGAGCGCTGCAGCAGAGAGGATTTGGAGCAGCTAAAATAAGCCAAAACAACAACCACCTCCTCCACGAGAGCGGCTAAAACCACTCATAAATGTTGGAAGATAGGCTTCCGTGCTGAGGGGGGGTGGGAGGGGGTGAGGGGGAGTTTCAGTGTAGTGTAAGAGAAGAAGAAGACAGAAGAGGGGTTGTGGTGAGCAGAGGGGAAAGGAAGAGAGAAAAAGAAGTTTTTTGGACAAAATAAAGCCCATATCTTAGGCTGTGAGAGATAAATGGTGAACAATAATGACCGCAATTTTAAAATTTGACATGATGTGAAGGAGAACAACAAAATATACACAATTTCTCTCTGCTCTGCTCTCTATTACTCTCTCAGTTGTGTAACAGTGCTTATACCTCTCAGCTACAGTGTGCTCACAAATCTCCTGCACCACTGTACCTTTTCAAACCTGCTATGGGAACTTCACAGCCACTGTGCATCAAAATCCTACTAGATTCCTACTTAGCTGCTTCAGTCAAAGATTGGCTCTCTGAGGCATTTCCAGCACAAAGTAAGACAGCGCGGGACACTTCAGGTTACTTCAAAATCTCTCCTTTCTTCCATTTATGAAGTGGAACTCATTTTCCCAGAGATTAGGATTATGCTGCAGGATGGAGCAGAGAGGATAAAGGATACAGGAACAGGGGAGACACACCGATCTGTCTCTCAGGGCCACAGTCTATACTTTCGAAACATTTTTGATTCAGAATGCAAACTGAAGTTGTGTCCTGACTGAGGGAGGTCATGTTCTGTCTGGCAGGTAAAAAATGTCTGAAAGAAGCTGCTATTTCTGACTGTGGTCACTGTGTGCTCTCTAAACTGTGCTATGTAGTTTTCTAGAGGTTGAACAAAGTGCTATGTACTGTAAAAAAAACAAAACAAAAAAAAAACGTTAAAGGATAAGTGAGACAAATCAAATTAATTTAGACACATTACTTATTCACCCACAAGTTTCCTATTTGCACATTTCCTGTAAAAGGACATTATTACCCTGGGAGTTGCATACAAATTACCATTTAAGATAAGATTAAATTGAACTACTATAAATATTACGGATAAAAAATATGTTTTTTTTTTAAAAATCTAAATTTTTAAAGGAATAGTTACAAAACATTTGTATTTTCTTCAATCCATAAAAAAAAAGTGTTCTTGTGGCATTAATGAATTTGTGTAAACAATCTTCTGGGTGGTATGGTCAATACCATATCATATGGTATGTTGATTGACAACATTTCCTCATTATGTTCATAGAAAATGTAACTTCATTGACATTATTAACATTGACGTATAATGTAGTACGCGGCACATATCTTTACATTTGTCATATGTCATCTGTCTATTCTATATATATATATATATATATATATATATACACACACACACGAAGTTGTCACATATTATAGTTTCAATGTACATATTTTTTTATCTTTTTTTTATTCTTACAGTTACTTGTATATCTTTGTAACTTAAATTCTTATTTCTTAATTTACATATTCTTGTAATCACTCTTACAAGAACACACTCATTTCCCCCTCAGGGATCAACAAAGTGTTTTCTGACTCTGATTACGTTGGCCTCAAAACATATTTGATGTTGTGATATTACTTATGATATTACGTATATAAACTAGAAGACAGGGCTGGCTGGCTGGATAACTTCATCTTTCCCGAAGTGTATTTCCCAAAATATCTGTTCCTTTAACAATGTTTTGATAAGGTTAAAGGGGTGATAAATCATTCTGGGGCCATGATATAATGACAGCCTTAATGACATTGTTGGTTAGCACAGCTGCAGCTAATTTACTTAAATTGCAAACCACATAGTTCATTTAATGTGAGCTAATTGGCAAAAGCTTAATGTTATGTAGAAACAACATAACTTCTCAATGAGCACTTGGAATAGTAGAAACATACCATTTTCCACAACCGAGCAGCATACTTTTAAAACCACAAATAGAGCACTCTGGCACTTGTTCTCACATCATTCAGCCCTCCTTTCTACTCTGAATGCATTACTCATCATTTATCATTAATTAGACGGATAAGTTCACTGTCTATCCAGCGGTGTCACTGCAATTTCCTAACATTTTGTTCTCACTGGGAGCCTATTTATGACCAGTTTAAAGAGAATAAAACATCATTTTAATGGGATATATTAAGCATTCTCTCAACTCTCTTTCTCACCGCACTATTCCAAACTTCATATTTTATCAGTAATGAGATATAGACGCCGTGGGGAAATTCAAGTCGCTTTAGAAGAATGATAAGACTTTCATTACACAGTCACTCATATCTTCTGATATTCATCAAGTCGTTTTTTTTTTTTTGTTTTTGTTTTTTAACATGATGTGGACTGGGCAGTAAAGGGCTGTTTCACAGAGTTTCATCACACTTGTAGCCAGACGGCCAAAAATACGCGTGGTGAAAGGGAATTCATTCTTGAAAGTGAGTGAGAGGAAGGAGAGAGAAGATGAGAAAGAAGACAAATTTAGAGGAAAACAGATGGACTAACAGAGAGAGAGCATACAACAACAGGGAGCGGGTGAGACATAGTGTGACAAAAGGCAATGGCATGCCGCGAATTAGATGCTAATAATATGCAGATGATGCAAGCAATGAAATGTGCTGGTGAAGCAAAGAGCCTTGTCAGGAAGAAAAAAGTGCTGTGTCTGTGTCTGGAGTTTAGACAGAGTAGTTTTCTTAATATCACGCTTTGCTGGTGCCAAACACGCACGTACGCACAGATGCACAAGCATATGCCCACACACACACACACACACACACACACACACACACACACACACACACACACACACACACACATACACAGAGAGATAAAGCGCAAGTCGCGCTGATAAGCCACTGGATGGAAACAAAGTCAGCCACTGTAACAAGACACTGAGGGAATACCGAGCACTGCTGAGAGACTTCAAGTGAAAGGGAATGAGAAAGATAAAGAGACTCAAGAGGGAGAGAGGGTATTACAAAGTGGAGAGACAGGCCGAAAGACGCAAAGACAGACAGGCAGAGAAACAAATAAGTATGAAACAGAATGACTGAAAAGGCCTAAAAAGACGGATGCAAACAAGGGCAGAAAAGCAGCACAAGACGAAAGAAAAATGTTATCTAGAGACAGAGGGCCAAAAACAAAAACTTGAAACAGAATGAGAGAGTGAAATGGAAAGAAATGGAGATAATGAGTGGAAATGATGAAATGACTGTAGTCTGCTGGAAAACAATGAGTTGAAAATGAAATAAAACAGAGGGGATTTCCCTCCTCAGTGTCGCTCAGTCTGCTGAGATGCACACAAATACACACACACAGACGGACAGACAAAGAAAAGGTACAAAAAAAATGTCGAGCTTTTATTCTAAGGAGATGGTTTAGTGACTCTGCAGAATCAGAATAGACTGCTGCCATGGAAATGCTGGCAAGACTCAGCTTGTCACACACAGGGACAAAAAATTAATATAACTAGTCTGGCCGTGTTTTGGTTCTGCGGTAATCTTTCAGACAGAATATGGCTTAAGCAGGATTTTTCCTTATAATCACACAAACAGGCAGAATCAGAGCTCTGCGTGGTTTTTCGAAGTTTAAACATCTGTGAAAACCTTTCTTCTGTGGCACAAAATGGTGGAAATGGAAATTTCCTGTGTTGTTCCAGCATTTAAATAGCATATCAAAACCGCCTGGGGCACAGGAAGGTATTTCATTAGGCCTAAGATTCTGTTTCCTTCCTCTGCCTAGTCTGTCTGTTTTTTTTTTAAGTTTTTTATTTTTTTATTTTAGAAAAACTCTATGAGAGGCTCATAGAGATGGTTCGGCTTCTACTTTCTGTACTTCTTCAAAATACATCTCACAAAATCTACAGCAAGTAATTGACTAAACGACAGAAAGCTATGTTGACCATGTGTCTCACGGCACAAATGGCAAACTGAACTTATACATTCATTGTTTCTTCTACTTTCTATTCAGTTCTTCTCTGCTCATCCTAATTGGCCTCCAAACTGAAAACATCATTCACTGGAATATCTAAATAATCATGTTTCTTCTCTCTCTTTTCTCCTCAAGTCTTCCTCTGTGTCCTCTGCCTACTGGCAGTGCTGCTGCCGCCAGCCTCCTGCTGCCCTTCTCCCTGTCTCTGCTACGACGGACTGGTGGACTGTGGGGGCCGGGGTCTCTCGTCTCTGCCACCCCTTCACCTCCTGCCTGCGGGGAGTCGCTCCCTCCTGCTAGCCAACAACAAGCTTGCCTCGCTGGGAGCCTCTGCCTTCGCTAACCTCTCCTCCCTGGAGGTCTGTGGCCCTTTGTTAACTGCTGTAGTGAAAGTTTTGAACGTGTTGTGTGTGTTGCTACATGCTGTTCAAGGTGCTGTGGAGAGTGTTTTCTGCCCCCAGGACAAATAGTGATATGTACATTGAGACTGATCTTGAGCCCACTGCAGATCAATCTTTGCTCTCATTCTGCAAAGTTAAGAAAAGTTGACCTTTTCTACTTTCTATTTGCATATTATGTGCAAAGCACAGCCAAGTTGGTATTTAAAATATAAGAGCAAAAAATGACAGATAGTACTGCAACTGCCAAAAATGATGGATAATTACAACCTCATTAGTTTCAACCTCTGGCTGTTGTTTACTTCCAGACATAAATATCATTACTGTTTGTGATTTAGTACATCAGATACAAAGGATTGTCAAAACTTAACAGTAAAACTTATTCATCTTATAACTTGTGAGTCTATTCTTAATCATTTGATTCAATAAAATATACTTTATATTACTACATATGATATACCGTATAAAACAAAGGTAAACTCCCTGATTAGCTGAACTGAAAGAGAATTTACTTACTCTACAGTATGTAGAATTGTACACTTATTCTACCATTGCACTCAATGTCAGTTACTCTAAATGAGTGTCGGCTTAAGGTACAAAATCTGCATTAGAGTTTTGAAGCACTTATTCTATTTTAATAGATTCCTCAAGGCCCTATGAATAAAAGTCTCTCAGAAAAGGTTTCTGATTTCAATTTCCCATTCTAAAATCCTTTTTTTTAATAAGAGCATCAGCTAAATTGCAAATGTGTATGTAAGTGAAAATTTAATTTTATTGTGTGTATTTCAGGAGCTGGATCTCTCCAATAACTACCTGGACAATTTACCAGCTGGATTATTCAGAGACATGTCCAACCTGACGAGACTGACTCTGCACAACAACTCACTAACAGTCATGGACAGAGAACTCTTCCAGGTAGCCGCTAAAAACTACACACCATACTTGGAACAGTCTATAATACAACTCACTAACAAGGCCTTGAAACTCTTGTTTGTCTGTAGTGTAATGTGCGAGATACATCAGATCAGTCAGTCCGCTAAAATAGAGACACCACTGCTGATACACTATTTCAATTCCTGGGTGAGGCTCTGTTTAGGAGCAGAGCCAACCTGAGCTCATATACATGACTGGGCTCCCGTCCAGGTGGTAAATTAGTAATAAACCATTTGCTCAACACTTTCATCCACTTTTATCTGAACCAACGCAGCCTGCAGGATGAACTTGTGTCATGACTTCACTGGGGACCCTAAATTATACAAGATTAGCCCATCAGGTGATGCTATCTGTGCCTTTTGGCAGCAATTAAAGAAGCCAATAATACTAATATCAGTTCTGGGAGAAGTCTACTGTGTAGTGCTGTATTATATGAGCACAGATTGATAAATGAAAAGCTTGTTTTGATGTTTCTCCAGGGTTTGGGGGGTCTTCAGAGTCTGGATCTGTCCCTGAATGGTCTGTCCTCTGTTCCTCTGGGGGTACTGGACGAGCTGCAGAGCCTCAGGTAGACATCAACACACACTCGAAATCAATGTTCAATAAAATGTTTAAATCATCGTGCTAATGTAAGTGTAAGATAACATTATGAACACTGAGTGGAAATACATTTTCTGAGTAGATGGAGTGATCACAAGAGAGAGACTGTGACTTAGCAAAAAGGCTATGTGAAGATTTTAAGAGGTTGAATGTTTACCATCGAACTAGCGCAGTGTCTCACTGGAACTAATTAACCGGTGTAGCTATAGCAGAACACAGCAATAAGTCCAGGGTATTGTGGCAGAAATCAGTATATTTAAGTGCCAATATGTGAGGAATTTGTTTGCGAATGTTAAAAGAGAGTAACAAAATTATCAACAGAATGCGCATAAATTGCAGTTTTGACGTTATGTTTATGTATTCCGTTGCACAGATATATAATGAAGTAAGCAAGCTAACCAGCTAGCTCCCGCCCGTTCAAAGCTCCTGTGCTAGTGGTGTAAACATTTTCATGCAGTCCAAACCGCTGGCTGCACAGCTAACTGAGCTAGCTAGCTATTTGTTTTGAGTATGAAATTGTCAGGGGGCTTTAATATTCATATTCACAAAAAGTACCTTGTAAATCAGTTTACAGCATTTTACAATATGGCAAATTTATTTTTAATTTAGCTTAGATAGCTTGGAATAATTTTAATGACTGTATTTTGTAAAATGTAGGCCTGCCATGAATATATTTCTTGCCAATTAATCTGTAAATTATCTTTATGATTAACTGTTTATTTGTTTGGTCTATAAAATGTCAACAAATAGTGAAAAATGTTTCCCAAAGATGACGTTCCCAAGTGTCTTGTTTTGTCCACAACCCAAGAAAATATTCACATTAAATAAGCTTAAAGACAATTTTTACTGTTTTTGTTTTATTTCTTAATTTAGATCACAACAGTTTGCAATTAATTTAATAGTTGACAACAAATGTATTAATCCTTGCAACTCTAGCACAGTGATAAATCATTTAGAGCATATCATCAATTTACGAGTAAAATGAAATTCCACTGATGATAAAGTTGAATTATTGCCCAGTCGTTGTAGTACAACACACATATTGGCTGATATTTTGGGTGTGCCACAAGGGTGAATTCTTGACTTCTGCAAATATTAAATGACTTTTATTCAAATTATTTCATAGGTGGCTGTCTCTAGCGGGTAACAGGCTTCATGGCTTGGAGAGGGCAGCATTTGAGCCGCTTGCCAACCTGCAACACCTGGAACTGGGACACAACCCCTGGGAATGTGACTGCAACCTCCGTGATTTCAAACACTGGATGGAGTGGCTACTGTACAGAGGTAGATGTTTGATTTATGTTTTCGAGGAGCTTTTAAAAGCAGCTTCCAGCGGCAGCACAATATAACCGTGTGTGAACGCGCATTACCGTGCTCATTGTGTGTGTTATCCACGTGTCTCTGCTGGCTGTTAATACATCAGATAACCACAGCTGCTCTCCGCTCTCTCTTCATGTGTAAAAATCTACATTCACCTCAGCGCCTCAGGCCTCAGCTGTCCCGCTAATGAAGCATCTCTTCTCTTTTCTGTTCCATTCTCCCCTTTGCTTTATTCCGTTCTCCTCTGCTTTGCTGGTTGCTACTCCCCAGCTCAGTTCGGTACACTTCAGACGGAGACCGACACACACCGGACGTGATAATTTAATAATCATCAGAGCAGCAGAGAAAATTACATGGGGGCTTTTTTCGTAGTTGGACACGAAAGCATGACAGTAGCCGCTAAAAGGGTAGATGATGCACGATATGTGCAATAGAAAGTAATACAAAGCGCAGAACAAGTGTGAAATGCTTGTCGACAGCAGCTTGTGTTGACTTTTCTCTCCTGCAAACCACTTCAAGCACACGCAGCTGAGATATTTGGAGAGCGGGTGCTGTTTGCGGAGGGGATTCTTTTGTCACACGCTGTGATAAAAGCATCTGGGGCTAAATACCACTTCTACCACTATCTCCGTTTTTTTATTATCCCACGTCTTTATCTCATTGTTTCTGTTGCTTTACGTATCCGAGGGCGCAGATCAACGTCTTCCAAACACGTGACCTGGAGAAGAATAGTATGTGCAGAGACAAATGCGGCACGTGATGATAACACAGTAGATCCCCCACCCTCATGCCGCCTGTGGGAATTAGTGACTCAGATATTTCTCTCTTCCACATATACAGTAGAGCTCTGCTGAAGCTAGGCATGTCATCTCATGAATTATAGAAGGGCTTAGTTGAGGCTATCTCCAACTTAGTGTTGAGGGCACAGCAAACTCTGCGTGTGTGTTAAGTGATGTATGACTCATCCTCGTGTTGGTTCAACCACCCCCCTCTCTCTCAGTTAATTGGTAGTGCTTTAGAGGCATAAGGCATTTTATAAATGACCTCTCCCTGTCCTCCTGTCTCTGCACCTCTTTCTCTCTCCGTCAGGGGGGAAGGTGGACGCGGTGGAGTGCACACTACCGAAGGATCTGCGTGGGCGAGACATCCGTGGCGTTCCAGTGGAAATGTTCAACTACTGCCTCCAACTTGAAGATGAGAACGGAGGAGGAGGAGGCGAGGGTTCCCGTTCTGGACAAGGGGGCGTTCCTCCCTGCAGCAGAAACGCTCTTAGCCCCAGTGGGGCAACACCAATTTCTGACAACAGCAACACTGCTGATGATTCCTCTTCAAACACAGGAGGAGGAGGAGGAGGCGGAGATGCCCCGTCAGATTGCGTCCGCGCCCGTTACCGGCCTGTGAGCGTGCGCCGCGCCATCGGCACAGTGGTGATTGCCGGCGTGGTGTGTGGCATCGTTTGCATCATGATGGTTGCAGCTGCAGCTTACGGCTGCATCTACGCCTCGCTGATGGCCAAGTACCAGAGAGAGCTGAAGAAGAGGCAGCCACTGATGGGAGATGGAGAAGCAGACGGGGAGGACAGGGAGGAGAAACAGATCTCCTCCGTGGCCTAGGGGAGTGACGGGATGGGGGGAGGGTTGGCTTTTGAAAGGGTGAAGGTTGGAAGGGGCGAAAATTAAAAGGGCTTGAAGAGGGGAGAGATGGAAGCGCTTGTTTTATGCACACAGACAGTTATGGTATCTCTCCCTCTGACTCTCAAACTGACACCTTTCTCCCACTTTCTGTCTTCCTTTCTTGGTCCTCTTTCTATTTTTAACCTTCTCCCTCTGTGCCCTACTCTCTAACACACACATATACCTTATCTGTTTCCTGATTTTTCTCCTCCATTTGGAGGCATTCTCACTGCAGTATTTGTTACTAATCATCCCTCCAACTCGCCTACCAACCACCTACTGCTGCTCTTGGCTGCCGCTAAATTCACCATCATATTGGCTGAGAAAAAGAATTATCTGGTACTCTCTCTAGCATAAAACATATCATTTAAGCTGTTGCAAGACACTCATGGTGTGCAATAGGTCAGTGATTATTAGACTAGATGGAATTTTCAGGGATATACAGCATGTATGGGGTCGACTGGACCAAGATTCAGATTGATGAGCAGAATTTGTTGCATTAGGTAGCGCCCAGCTCTCATTTTGTTTGCATTTTATCTAAAGCCAGTTCCTCCAAAAATCAAGACCCCTGCCCAGATTCCTTCACCCTTGCCTGGCCTAATGCTCCTCTGACGTTCCTTTGGACCTCAAAAAAGAAACAATCAGTGTTGGAAACCTTAGGGGCACTGAGGGAAACGTGGATGAACACTAAGCGATGTCATTTATATAACCAAGGCCTCTCAAGTGCTTTGTTGCAGAGAGAATACCGGGGGTTCATACGGATAATATGTTAATAGGAGATCAAACACAGAGCCTCCTGAGTCTGTCGTCTCTTGAGACTTGTTAGGGATGTTAAATATGGAACGAGATACCATTTGAATTGACAAAATGATCATTCATTGATGAATAGACCTTTTAAAATAGGTTGTTGGTGTAGAACGGTTACATCTGGACTAGATGTTTTTCTTCCTTGATCTTCTATGGACCAATAACATCCTCCAGGCATCACAGCCTGGAGCTGTGTATGAGATTCTACAATGAATCTTAACAATTAGTTCAACACGGAACTTACCATTTTAACTGGAATTGGCTGTGTTTGTCACTTTTCCTCAGAATGACGGGAGGCTCTTGTTTCCTTGATCCTTGATCTATTTCTGGACAGACCAAAACCCTCTTATTGGGGTGAAAAAGTGGTCAAACTAATTTTCTGGTATTACTTTGACTAAGCTTCCAGGCTGGTTCAGAAATGTATTCACAATGGTTTTAATGAAGTTGTATAGATTTTATGGACCACAGACTTTGCTTTAAAGCAAATATTCTTTGTTCAGAGCAAATTTTCAGACTGGTTTCAACCCTCAGAGGTGAATGTTTGCTACTTTGGCATGGAAGCACTATCTCAGAGAACCCTGTCTCCTGGAAAGGACTACAGAACTTCATCTAAGGACTACAGACTTCAGACTTCCTGCACTTTATTTCCTTAATCAGATCCCCTCTGGCCTCCCTCTTCCTCCTCCCTTCCCTGTCTTTCTTTCTAAAATGGACGTTTTTGCCCAGAGGGATTGTAACGAACAAGGGATTAAACAAAAAGACGCTGCTATTTCCCCCCCCCCCCCCCCCCTACTTATTATCCCTTTATCTCTCCATCCATCTTTCCATCCAGTGCTATTTATGGAAAGTTTTTCACGCTTCCTTCAAGACTTCCACCTAGTTTCTCTCCTCTCATCCACCCCTCCTCTCGTACTGTTGTCCTTGTGTTTTTCCTGAAAGGTAAGCAACATGCAATGGAGGTCGTGTCACCTTTACGTGAAGATTTTGTTGCAGCCAAAGAGTCCCTCTGTTCATCAAAATGAGCACTCTTAATGCATTCACAAAAAAGGTTTGTTTGTTCGTTTGCTACACACAGTTTCTTTATTTATGCCCTGAAATATTTATTTCATCTTTAACATTTTACAGTTGTGTCTTTGGTGATAAACAATCTAAAAAATCTGACTTTCATTGCATATTGCTCCCCTACAGCAGGAGGACTATTGTTCCCTCTCAATTTTGAATTGGCTGGAAATAAACTTATATTAAACATGTGTTATGTTATACCCGGATATGATGAAGATAAATATTATTATACTAGTCTCTAATATGATGTGTTGGCCCAACAATCCCCAAAATGTTTTTTGATGTAACTGTTTATTGTTTTCTGTATGAGCTCATGATGTATGTCCTTTGTTGTGTTAATGACTTCTATGTTTTGTTTTAGGTTTTAATATCTCTGTAATGTTTCTTTATTTGTCGTGTTCATTTATTTGTGTTCGGTAGTTTGTAAAGTTTCTGCAGGAGGCATAGAGAGAGTTTGGCCATTGACAGTAAAAAGGGCCCCATACTGCTGCCACGTCTCTGAAATATATCACTATAACATTATTTAGCACAGAGTTACGTTTTTGTTTTTATATGATTGTTTTAGAGATGCACTGATCGACTGTCCAGGGACCGCAAAAGGCCAGTTTTCAGCATGATTGGCCGGTCAGTATCCGATGTATCTAATTCTGTGCCAGCCTGATTTATATACTTTCCGCCAGGGCCCCAGTGGGACCGCCGGCCCGTACTGAAAGGAAGGAGCTAAATATTTTATGTTATTTACTTGTTTCATTTTCAGCAGCGCATAAAGACAGACTCCTCCCATTTTTACTTTTCACAATAAGAGTCCCAGATATACCAGTATACATGCGTGACTGCTTTTAAGGTTAAATTAACTTAGACATTTTATCAACAGGCCATTAAAATAACGTTTTTTTATATTAATTATTCAATAGGCAATGTTTTAATGCAAACATACAATTGAATTTTCCTTTAGAAAGAGCTATATTTGTGTATGCTATTAATTATAGAAAAATGCAATCAGTGCATCTCCGGATATTGTTCATGGAGTTTTTAAAGGACCAACTTTATCTCGGACAAATAATTTTTCATTAGCATTTATGGCGAAACATGCAGCCTGTATTGTAGCAGTCAGATAGCAGGCAGTACATTGACAACATATTGTGTTTGAACCATCTATCAATTGGTTAATATGTCTACAATATCCAAACATGATAGCTAGTATGGTTAAGCTTTTGCATTGATATGACAACTAAACCAAGCTGGAAAATCTTCAGCGAAAGCTTATGTAATAAAAAAGCCAAGGTTAATGCCTTGTATGAGATGGGACATGAGAGAAACCAGTATGGAAGACACACTATTATCTTCCACCGAGAATTCCACACAAATCACACTACTTATTGCATCAGAATATTTGCATATAAATATTATTTGCTGGAGCTTGAGCTGGTGGGAAGCCAAGATGCACAAAATAGATGGATTTTATGATCCTTCAGTCCAGTCCTCATCAAGTTTGCATTGCAAATTAAGGCTGGAAGCACTTTAGCAACATTGTACAAAAGGAAAAATGTCAAAATAATTTAGAAATAGATCTAAATTAATAATTGGCACTTCCAGGGCATGTGTGACAGCATAATAAAGTGATGTAAACATGACAGGTATAAACATAGCCATGAATTCTAAAGGGACTCCGGGGCAGTAACTGAAAGAAAGGCAATGACTATACTCTGTCTATGAATGTAGAAACATCGTCCTCTCACCTCCTGGTCTGCAGGTCTCGTGTTGTTGGTAGCTAAGTATCTTAGCTAGCTGAAAACCTGTTCCTATAGCCTGTGTGTGTAAAGAATAATAAATTCTAGTTTGTTACGTAAAAACTGCAGCAGCCATGATGACTGAGGGCCTCAAAGACTATATTGCCCAGAAATCTATGGTGTGTTGTGCTATTATGATGATTGTGATTATGACGGTGATGATATGATGATGGTGACGAAGCATTTCCTGCTCAATATGCATTGATTTAAATAAAAACATATCACACTTATGTCAAATTTACATCCACCATGAAGCTTCGACAGACTACAACATCTATTTACCCTTTCAAAAGTATCAAAAGCACAAAACTAAAGTGGTGTATTTCACATAGTTGCAAGTCAAATACAAATTACATTAATGGTGATAGAGAAAGCCAGATGTTGTGAATGTGTGTGTGAATATGATGTTGTGAGAAAAAAGCAGGACCTGAAGAAGGAATAAATGCACAGGGTCAAATGAGATCATAAATCAGTCATGATAACATCTCACCTCTATGCTATATACCTTATCTCATCTTCTCTGTTCCCATGCCCTCTACCTCCTCTCACCTCTCTCTTATTTCTCATCTTCTCTCTCCTCTCACTTATCATGTCTCCATTTATCTTTCTGTCGCCTCTCCTCCCATCATTTCTGTAGTCTTTTCACCTCCATTTCTCTCATCTCTGCCTTCATTATCCTCTGCTCTGTTTGGTCCATTGTGTCTCTTTTTCACCCCGTTTTTATGCTTATTCCCTGCTTCCTCTCCTCCTCCCTCATGTCAAATACCCTCTCTCTATCCTTTACTCTTTACATACTCCCTCTCTGTATGTTTTATTTACCTCCTTATCTCGCTTCCTTTCCAGTCTGCTTCTGCACTGTCAATAGGAGCGCATTAGGTTTATTTACATACAGCCTGTCACTTCTGCCACAGAGATATACTAATCCATTGCTGAGCCTTGGAGCAGCATAAACACAGTCTTTTTTGTAGTCACTGTTGAGTGATTTTGGATCAGCCACTGAAATACCAAATCCCTGGCCTCCATCACCAGGAGCAAAAATTAAATCTGCCACCAAATCAGCATGAAAGCTAAACACAGACTGCAACGAGACACTGAGGGGGGACACTGACCAGATTCTGTTCAGACAAACACTGACACTCAGTGGTCAGAAATGGAATTAAAATCTTGGTAGCTGCTATGCAAATGTTGATTATTATTTGCACTTACCAGAAACTCAGCCATTTTCACTGAAACAAAGCTACATTGGATTAACTAGCATCTTCCCATCTGCGTTCCTCATCAAGTGGGCGTCTAATGATTTAAGAGGAGACACGCTGCTCCACATAACTTGTTTCCGCACAAAGTAACTTCAGTGAGAGGGTAGGATCACAGCGTTACATACATGTCTACTGCAAGATACAAGTTTTCAACACATAAGATTGTTATGACGTAATGAATTTTGTGTGGGATTTGTATTTATGATAGTGGTGTTGCTCTCAGAAAGTGTGGGGGGTGCCAAACTTGCCAAAATGATAATTTCTACATGATGTTGCTTTAAGTTCAGATTTTTTCAAATGAGTGCTGATTTAATAAGCATAAACACATAACGTATCTAAAAACTTGTGTGTGAGATAATCCGCTGTAGTGTCTTATGTCTCAATTCAGAAGGTTTTTACATAATTGTTGGTTTATCTATCAATCACAGCCTAATTCATATAACATTTTATGCCTTAAAGCATAGCAAAAAATACATATTTTTGTTAAAATGCTACAGTATTATTAACTACATCTGCAAAACTGCACATGGTAGTGTAGTTAGTCATGTCAACTGAAGGATTCCAGTTTCAATGATTCTTTTGTCCTGCTTTTTACAGTGTAACAGAGCTGTTTTCTGTGTTTTTTTGTGTATAGTGTTTAAACAGCAATTTCTGATTTTTACAGCAGATGCTAACTCATTCAAACACTAAATGAAGGAATTTGTAATACACATACAGCAATACAGTAGTCATGCCAAAGGTGCGTACAGTAGAGCTTCCTGGTTGTATGCATGTGTGATGAGGCAGTGCTAGAAAATCCCCGTGCTCAGAAAGTAAACCTGACCCGCACGGATGCAGTACCACATCCATGTGAAGAGGAAAGTAAGCGTCAAAAAGGGAAGGAGAGAGAGTATGTCACGACAGGGAAAAAGAGAGTAATGAGGAGGGGAAAAAGGCTGAGCGAAAAGTGAAGCGAGACAGGTCTGACAGTTTCCGTGGAGAGAGGCCGAGAAAAGAGAGAGATGTATGTGAGGGTTTAACAGGGTGAGGAGGAGTGTCAAAGGGTGAAACACGGTAAGTAGTGTGCGAATATGTGTTTGAGTGTGTGTGTGTGTGTGTGTATTCCTGTGTGAGGGTGCGTTAAAGAAAGTCAGACCGAGCGAGCCCATGAAACATTGATACTGCTTTTCCCTCTATGTTTTTGCTAAAGTGGAGCTGCTTGTAGGAAAGCTGTCCCACTTAACATCCAGTGATGCAGCGGCGAAGACAAACTTCCACGTCCTCATAAAGGCGACCGGTGTATGACAATGTACCACCAACGTACATAGAGCTTCCAAGTAAATGCTGTTTTTAGATATAATAGTTAATTTATATGTAACTAAGGAGGTACAGTAGGATATAGCAGAGCTCTGGATTCAACATACTGCGACGTAAACGTTTCCAAAAAAGCAGAGAGAGAAAAGTCTGACGCAAAATGGGGAAAAAAGAGAAAAACTGTTGAAATGAGAGGCAATGAGATTAAGAGAGCGACAGAAACACATCTATTTTGAACTCTTTCTCACTTCTCCCTGCTCTCCCTGTTTTCCATTTCCAAACATAACATGATTTTCACACCTGAGACAATTTCCAGGAAAGCTGTGAAATACAGATAAGCGCGCGTGTGTGGAGGGTTTTTCTGTCTCTCTGTCTGCGTAATGAGACACCAAATGCATGAAGGTAGACACTCAGACAGCAAACGTGCGCACACACGCACACGCACACACACTTACACACACACACCCTCGGGATGCAGCTCTAGAGAGCCCTGTCTCACCCAGATGATTATGAATGATGAGTGTGTCAGTCACAGATGGGCCTCCCAGGACAAAAACACACAGTAACACACACATCAGGAAGCAGTGAAACAAAGCCAGAGACTATGAACAAGACAAAATGCTCTCAATTACAGCCCCATAATCCTTTAAGAAAAGATGCCACACTCGACAACCAGTAATGAATCCATCAATCAATCAGCAATGGCATTAGAGCTACTGAACAAACCAGACACAACATAGGTACAGTACTCTCCAAGCAACTCGGGTAAGTTATCACAATAAGAGCTGGCTCACTGCATCAGCAGGCAGATATTATAGGCTGATGTCTGGCTCAGATTCATCTCGACCTTGGGAGGAGAACATTCTCATCCCAAGGAGCAGTATGGACCTCTTGATCATATCACACAATCTTCATCAGCAGATAGAGTTTGCTCAGTTGTCATGGAATTACATATTTCCAAATGTCCCATTCATTAGTGCAGTTTAGGCTGTTAAACTATCTACAGATGAAGACTGTGAGGTATGATGAAAACTCATCGTGGTAAGACTGTTTTCTCAAATTAGAAATGGCAGCATTTTGGAGTAAACCTGACCTAAATTTTGCTAGTGATGTAGATTATTGAAATGAATTAAAATTTTCGAATAAGCTTATATTCGATCATGCCGGTATGTTTGAAAGAAGACAACTGCACTGTTTCCGTAAACCTCAGAGTAGCCACTACAAGTAACACTGATCAAGTATGGTTCAAATCCTGATGACTGTTAAAACTGTTTATCCTGTGGTGGAAACCTGTGGATCGTCACATCTTAGACAAATTCTCACAAAATCCTCTTCACCTCAAAATACATTGAAACAGTAGAATAAGCTTAAAGTGACAGAACTGTGAATCTAAACAAACTAAATTTGTTCTCTTCTCAACAATTTCAACGACCACAGATACCAGTAGTTTGTCTCAGAGTTCATTCCATTACCCTTCACAAGTCTTACAGACGCATCAGCACATCAGTGCTCAAATGCTGATTGCAAGGTGACGCTACCATCAGTCTCCCTCAAATCAGCAAATCATCAAAAAATCAACTCAAGGACAGTCAATTTTATCATGTGAAACCACAGGAGAAGACAGACGCAGACAAGAGAGCCAAGAATGAAAGCACAGAGGATGCTTAGTGCTTTGCAAGAACAACGTCACAGTTTAGAAAGAGAAAACACTGCAAGTATGTGTGAGGGAAAAAGACGCGTGAAAGAGCGGGAACAGTAGTATAACGTGTGTAAAAGACAGTGTGTCTCTAAAAAGAAATGATCTCCTTACCTCCAGCGATGGCCGTTTTCTTGCCCACCGTGACAGTGACAGCAGTGGTGGCAATCAGTATTCTCCCTGCTGGTAGAGCAACACACCATTAGCAAGAATTTACAGGACCTTATCAATACAAGCATGTGGAAACATGGGCGCATGCAAGCGCACATCACAAGAATACACTCATATTCCTTCTAAACATACACACATGCAGTGTGAGTGTGTGTATATGCATGCACAGGAACTGAAAAGGAAAATGATCCCAGAATTATTCACTTTCTCAAGTACTGAACACATCATTTGTAAGTCTGCGAACACTATCTGTGATAGTGACAGCTGAAGTGTTAGTACAGATATGCCAAAATGTGTTCGAAAATATGCGAGTGACAGATTGACTTGGACCCAGTGGGTAATATTTAATAAAATCATGCATTTGTCTTCTGTGTGTCTAATCACAGCCATCCTGCCAACTGTCACCAAGCCACGCATTCAAGCCAGAATGTCATTTTTAGCATTCCTGTAACACAGAGTATGAGAGCTAATCGACTAACACTCTCATAACAGAAGGCCGCTGTGTCGTGCACCATATGATTCATGTGCCCCATATTTATATTTCTCTGAACATCACTGCCTCCATGACAATAATGTATTTAGGGAATTCTACGATTCTGATGACACTGAGATTCAATTCTGATTATTGTAAAATAATGTAGTAATAGAATTACAGATGCAATAGAGCCAACAAACTCGATGAAAGCATATTTTCTTTCTTGAGGATTCGTCAAATCTGCGTTCAATGCAAATGAACCAGACACCTTACTGGCAAGCCAAGAGGGGAGAGGAGGTTCTTATAGAGAGAAGAAAGAGCAGGAGAAGAAGAAAGAGTAAGAGGGCAGAGCTAAAAGACTGCTACAGAGGGAGTTCGCAGCACTCATCATGCTTTGAAATCAGGGGTGAGGAAGAACAACATGAGGATGAATAAAAAGAGGAGGCATGCCAAGAAGATGTAAAAGTTTTCCTCTACCCTCCTCCTCCTCAACATCATCATCATCCGCCTCCCTCCGTTGCCTCCCTCCCTCCTCCGCTTGGAGCTCCAGCTCCAGCTCCTCTGCGCTCAAGGTGGCGCTATAGTCAGCCTCATAGTCCCTGAATATATCTGAACACAACAAGCTGTATCTAACATCAACCTAACACACACACAACACCATTCTTTTCACATCTGTAGAACTCAGAGTTTTAAACTTTCTGATGTGTTAATATTCCATACTGCAATAAAGTTGCATTTAACTCTGCATGTAGTGAAGATTAAATTCCTGTTCTTTGATGCCTAAAGCACTTTGCTATTAACTCGTATTTCAAAAGCACTTTATAAATATACTCAATTTTAAGGAGAGCTAAAAAAGAAAATTAAATCCCGAGGAGGGGACTTTCATGTCTAGACTATATTTAAAGATAGAGTTATGTGTTAGTATGATGTGATGATAAACATGATGGTTGTTAACTTCATGATTATTCTTCACCAAATTCCCAGAATATTAACTTTGGTGAAGAATAAAACTGATTAGAATAACAAATCAAGACTGAACTGCGAACAAATAACCATTTTTCAAACCTAAACCTACAAACTACAGAAATATACGAAGTAAACAGAAAGGAGCAGTTGTAGCCTGCAGGCTGTAGAGAAATGAACCTGTCACTGAGAGATTTCTGGCTCAACCTGCTGAACACGGCGGAGAAAATTGGAAATAAAACAGTACAAATAGTGTTTTGTGTGCCCGTGTGTGTGGATGTTTGCTCAGTAAAGGTATGTCCTCTACCTCTAGTCTCCTGTCTGGGCATGTAGTATAGAAACTGTCCAGCTGGGTACTCAGCTGCTCTGCGATACCACACTGGGAAATGGTCCAATGTGAACATATTCTCCTTGTCTGTGGAGGTCAGGAAAGACCTGCGGAGAGATAAAAATAAGCTTTAAGAGAAAAAAACTCTACTATCTACTGGCTAAAAATGATAACAACAGCAAAGACGGATGAATGATGAGAAGATAAAGTGGACAACTGAAAGATTTGGGGATATTTGAGGTAAGAAAAAAGAATGTGAGTAAAGCATAATATGATAAGAAAAAAGCAGTGAGATGAGTTGGACTAAAAATAAAAGGGGGAGGAGAATATGAGGAAATAGAACAGTGGAGATTTAAAACGTTAAATTCAAGGGAGAAAATAGTCAACATCATCTCCACTGACGCTTTAATATCCAAGGGAGTAGCTGAAAAACAAAGAAATACTGAAAAATGCAGTTTTGTACATAACCCAAATACACCAAATGTGTCATGTGCTTTATGTATTTTGGGTGAGTGTAAAAAATTTAATCAGTTGCATCTTTAATAACCAGACTTTATCTGAGATTCTTTAGAGAACACCATTCCTTCTACTGACCACCAGAGGGCGGATTCCCCCCATAGCGTACTTTCAGCTTCATTCAATCTCTTTAACTGCTTAAACACCTTATTTAACCCCAGTTTGGACTATAAAAAATAGAAAATATGACCAGTCTGGTGTGAAGATATATATATCCTTTCAATATTTTTCCCTTTGTTATTAAGTTACTGACAGTTCAAGATGAGCAGGAAAGGGGGAGAGAGAGGTGGGCATGCAGCAAGGAGCAACCGGTTGAAAATGAAACCTGGGCTGCTGCCAAGGACTCGGCCTTAGTCGAGGGTCTGGGCACAGGAGCCTCAGATGAGCTACCAAGGTGCCCAACGGTGCGACGATTATCAATGTAAAAAATAATGTGTTTTTCTTACTCACTTGCCAATTCGTTTCTCAATACCAGTGTATCTCTGGAATCTCATCAGGCCTGAACGGGTCCCCAGGAACACCGTCTCTACCCTGTCATCCATGCTGAAAGAGAGAGAGAGAAAATGAGACAGGATACAGGGAGGTGTAAATAAAGTGTGTAATCAAAGTCCGTGTCTTAATTAAAAAGAGAACTTATGCCGGCTGATGTTTACCTAGATGTGTTGAGCATCAGAGCTGTCCAGTAGGCTTCCATGGGAGCCGTGACCACAGCGTCAAATAGGGTTTGTTGCAACAACAGCGTATCACCTGTAGACAAGCAAACAAGCGGTGTGTTTGAGATGAGTGCAAGTTGTGCGAGTGCGTTATTGTCTAATTTCTGATGTTTGTGCGAACGAACAGTATCCATCTGCGAAAGAATTGCAGGAGAAAAGTGTGTGTTAGTTTCCCTAAAGCAAACGGTGACGTGCTAAAATGAAAGTGTCAACTCACATTCCAGATCTGGTTCTTTTCCAGTGAGGTATCCCACCACAGCCTGCAGCTGGCTCAGCTTACGATGGGCCGGGTCAATGTCTGTCTCGCAGTAGGTCCTGCGAGCACATGCAAAACAAAACAAAACAAAAATTAAAAAACACAACAGTCATATTTTTATTTAGAGTTACCATCACTAAGACAGGTGGGAATAATATGAGGTCTCTGTTCTGTTAGTAATGCAGCACTCACCATTCGTTGGCTATGGTCAGGTCTGGAGCCAGTAAATCATGGAGCCCTGAGGCAAAAAAAGAAAAGACGGCGAGTGAGACAGGAAGATACAAATACAGAAAACTAAGGGAGGAAGTAAAGACTTACCCTCCTCGACAGAGACGTTTCCGATGAAGATATATTGTCCATATCCCCTTGTCAGCACTATACCCAGACTGTAAAAAACAGAGATGACAAAGTCATTTTACTACTTTTATATCATATGTCGAAAGGCAGAAACAATCATGCTCATAAGAACATTATTTCCAACAACATGTGTTCTCACTCTGAACAAATGTGTCGGCTACAGCTGTGTTAGGCTGCTATTAAGCATTGTGTGCAGGTGCAGGCGCTGCTTTGTTGGACATATAACAGTTTAAAGGCTAACACGTCATGTAATCCTGTTGAGTTGAAAAGGGTCAGACAAACCTGAATGGCGTCTCATTGATGACGGTGTAGGAGTAATCATTCTTCAAGAACATCACTCTCGTCTGTGAGAGACGGAGAGAGCACCGAGGGAAAAGAAGAAGACAGGTTTTACTTGAAGGAAAACATGGAAACAAAACGTGGATTACACAAAAGAAAGACAATAAAACCCCAGAGGTAGAAAAAGAACAAAAAAACGAATCTCTGATGTAAAAATTGAGACAGCTCCTCTTGTTGTCTTGACACACTATTAAAGCAAAAGTACTCACTCCTTTATCCACTGAAGTTCTCACGTCTAAAGACATCCCTCCAGTTTCACCTTTAACCATGGCTGTCCTCAGCTGAAAACACAAACATCAACACACTCACAATGACGAACAGAAGGGAGAAAACAGAGAATTGAGAAGGACTGAGGTGCGTGCCAATCTGCACTACTCACTTTTTCCTCAGTGTCTTCCCACTCCACCTCTGACAGATCAACACTGTTATAGTTGGGTTTTGGCTTCAGCTTCTTCCCTTCCTTATACTGGCACACACAAAAACAGCACACCAAGTCAACAACAACCCGATCTGATTGCTCTGCGCGTAGTGAACGGCAGTAAATATGTCAAGCACGGTTACAAGGTTTCTCAGTTTTGTAAATCACTGTATGAGAGAATCTCCGTCTGTACCAGAGGCCGTAGGTCGGGGTGAGACAGGATGTAGCCGTTGTTGGTGATGAGGTAGGCATAACCGTGGATGCCGAGCTGAGGAGACACATTCACATTAAAACATGAATCCAAGATGTCACTTGCTGGCTCACTGAGGAGACAATACTGAGTATGTGTATGCAAAGTACATCTCATGGATGGTATACCTTGTATCTTGGAGCTAATCTCATCAGTTCTCTCAAGGCCACATCAGTTCCTACCACTCCCAGCAGTATCCCATGAGACAACTACAGGAAAACACACAGCAGTTTATTGAATATACACAATTTCAGGTGAAGTCTGTTGAGGGCTAATTGTATTATTGTTGATTAAAACTAATACTCACAGTCTCTTTCTTCTTGCTGAACACAGGCATGGCCACTGAGGTCATCAGGAGCAGGCTTTGAGCCTGAGTGTTGAACAGCTGCAGCACACACAAACACAATAACACGATTTTGTACAAGCTAATTTAGTTAACAAAGCTAGTGGGAAACAACTGTAAATTTAAATGGAGGTAGAGGAAGTCATTCTGGTTGAAAGGTGGGGAAATGACGTGAAATGGAGTTGGATAGGAAGACAATGTTTAGCTACTTCAGTAACGCTAAATCAGTCTAAACAAGCTAACTTTATCTAGGCTAAGCTAACGTTTTCCAAAGGGGACGGTTAAGAGAAGCTAAGGAATAAGTTAGCTAATCACACCAATTACATAAGTTAAGCTTCTGTAAAGCTGGTTAAGTGAAAATGGTGAAGAACAACTCTGAAATAAAACTGAAAGCTAGTTAAAATATCAACGCAGTGTCAGGTTTCAAGGGGGAAAACTAAAACTGGCTGAGCTACTGTAGGCTAGCGTTAGCTAACTAGAGGAGCTAAGCTAACGTTAGCATTAAAAGCATTGGTGGCAACATGGAAACTACTGGACACCACTAGAAGCTTTTAGCTATTGAATGTGAGTAAAATGCTATACAAAACAATACAGATGGTATATGCTGAATTTTACATGGCTACTCTACTTAAAAAAAACATTAAGAACAATAAACTCAAAGCTCAAAGTATGACTCGCATTACCTCTTGTGTGTTTGGGAACTGAAGGTGGAGATGAAGGGGATGAAAAACATGAAATGGCAGTGAAAAGATATGCCACATGGTACAGATATTAAAGGTAGGCAGAGGACAAGTCAATTAATTAAATTATGTAGAAAACAGAAAAACAAAATGGCCTGGATTGACTTTTTGCTGGTGTGTTGCTTTATAGTTAGTGCATTGTTGATTGGATGCTGTGTGCTACCACAACTGTTCAGTTACATTACAAACACTAATGCTTTATTCATTTCAGGGATATTTTTCCTTTTCTTTGCTCTCCCTTGCATGAGTTTGCCATGATCTGTCTGGATTGTTGGGGGGGTGGGCTTGGTGGCTTAGCTGCTGCCATCAAGAGGAGGATTATGTCCCGTGGTTAAGTTAAAGATAATGCTGTGGTGGTCTGTGTGGTGGCTTGGATGCAATGGATGGAGGGATTTGGATGTTTCAGCACCACGGAGAGAGGCGCGGAGATGAATGGGGCCCGGCTTTGGAAATGCTTTGAAATGACACCAAAACTAATAGCGCAGACGTCCAAAATGAGTCTGACATTTTGATTACAGATGCTGGATGATGTTAATGCGAGATGATGGTATGGTTCCCAAGAGAAGCAGACTGACCACGCTGTCCATGTAGGCCTCGGTCCAGATGATGTCATGGTCGTGGTTGATGACCATCGGCCTGCTGAGAACGTGCAGGTACTCCATAACGTTTTCCTGGACGTCAGCCAGGGTGGAGACGTGCGTGTAGTAACCTGAGGCACACACACAAGTACAAACGCCCCATATATCATGAATTACTGTACTCAGATGGAGAAACAAAAACAGGACCCATTAATTTCAGCAAAAGGAAAATAAGGCCCATCGCATTATTTTTATCTTTCTGCGCCTGGCCTTTGGGGTATTACGTTTAAAGCAGCAAATTCATTTATCCGACTTCAAAAAAAACAAACCTGGTATTCCCAGAAAACACTCAGCTATTTTTTTTTTTTTTTTAATGAAAAAACAGCTTGAATCTCCCATCAGTGCAAATGTGCTTTTGACGTTCCCTTAGAGCTTGGCTTGGTCTTAAGGTTTATGGCGGGGTTTTTTTTTGCAAGTGGTGAGACGATGACGTCAATGGTGATACCTGCCGTGAAGCTGCTCACTGACAACAGGCCACTGAAGCGCTGCCAGGCGTGAATGTGTGAACGTATGCAACCTTTTCTCCCCTTGGTAACGACTCCCTGAGAGTGCCTCGGTTAAATATTATTAACTGGACCTGCTCGCTCAACTAAAACTGTATCGAGAAGGTATTTGCAGGAGTGTGAGAATAAGCATGTTTAAGTATTTTGTTGCTGGCAGAGGCAGCGACCAGGGTACGCAACAGAAGGGAGTGCACCTGTTACCCATCACACACACAGACACACGCGCGCGGATATGATATTATTTTGGCTGGCGATGTGTTTACAGTGTATCTGTTCTGATAATCAGGTATTTAGTCAGGGTTTTTTTTTTTTTTTTAATGTGCTCAGAGCTGTATAAAGCGATTATTCTCAGCTCTGAGCTGCTGCATGACCCCTGTAATTCACAAGAGGGCAGCACCTGATACCCACAGCACCACCTGGGAGCACCACGGAGGGCCTGCAGACCTCCTTTCCATTTTCTCGATCTTATTTTGTCGAGAAGTAGTTTTCGCATCGACTGCTTTAGTCCTCGTCCTGCGGTGACCCACACTTTAAATTATGTGGGGAAACCAATGATCAGACTAGCAGCTTTTATGTCACAAAGCAGATTCTCTGACCTTCAGGCAAATGATTAATCTCCAAATTTTATTTTGGTTTTTTTTACCCTTGTTGTTGCAGGCAATCCATTTAACGTTATCAGCAAACGTCATCTCTCGTCCTATCAGATAGGTGAACACTCGAACCTGGAGAGAGGATGAGGTGAAATGAGCGTGAGCAAGTTGTGAAAAACGGCAATCACCATAAACAGCTCGGTACAAAACGCTGTCGCTGACGTGCATTTGTTTGCTCGCGGTACATTTCACTGGTGTTTGCGGATGTGCGTGTCGTACCCGTCGTTCTGGCCAGTTGAACTCTTTGAAAACATCCTGGAAGTCCTCCATGGCGCCGTCTGTTATCAGCATGATGGCCTGGTTACACAGGCTGCCCTGGCCGAGCGCTGCAGCCTAGACACACACACGCACACACACACAATGTACTTTCATTGCATATAACGTCGTCGTTGTTAAGACCCAGCAGTCGATGTTGCAAAGGGGGCACAAACCTCGTTGAGGACCTTGAAAGACTCCTTCATTGCTTTTTTCACTTTGCCCTCTCCTTTGACATGCAGCTCGTCAACCAAAAGCTTGAAATGCTGCCGAGAGACACACGACAACAGTCAACAAATAGACGTCTTTTTAGCCATGGATCTAAATGCAGGTGAATGCCACCGCAGAAAAAGCAGAAGAAAGAGACTCTGAGGGAGGGAGTGAAAGAGTATAAAGAGTATAATAGAGCCAGATCTTCTGGAAGAATAAACACCCAGAGCCCCTTCTTATTCAGCTCTGCTCCGGAGCCATTTACAGACGGGAGGTGAGCTCAGAGCTCATTTGGATTAAAAGTGGATTTATCTTCACTTCCGATCTTCACACCTGGTGTTTATGCACTGTCATGTTGTCTGCGGAATGGAACTGGAAGGGGTGATGTGCCGTAGGGGAAAAAGAGGAGAGAGAACCGGAGTCTCCGATGGGTGCTGAGTTCAGTGATTTGAAAGCTGATAATCAGAGCGATTTTAAAACACACGTGTAGGTCTTTTGAAAAGTTTGTGTAAAACTCGCTCTAACTTACAGTCGGAGTAAACAAGATAAACAGTTGTTCCAGAATGTGTGTCTTACATAACAGCCACTAAACTGAAGACTGTCCTCCCCGTTTGTGTGTTCGACATGAGTTTGTGCGTAATTGTGTCAGCCAACATCTGTAAGCCCGTTCTGTTACAGCCTGCCTCTCTAGGCATTCAACCAATCAAATCCCCCGCTGACGGGTCATGTGGCCTACTTAAAATTGTCAGCATCCAGCGACCTCACCTGATCTGCGATGATGTGAAGGGGGGTGAAAGTAGGGCATACATCCAGCAAATAACACACACACACACACACACACACACACACACACACACACACACACACACACACACACACACACTCACACACAAACACAAAGGCTGAGCAGGTGTTGGTATATGAAAACAAGGGAACAGATGAGTAAAAAAAAAGGAATAGAAAGCAGCAATGAGACGATGAGATGTTAATGGTGTTGTGCATGCAAACTCACAAAAAGAGAGTGAGATGTTAAGAGGTGCGAAAGAGGAGAGAAGAGAAAAGAGTGTTGTGTCTTTGTCGAAGAGATGGACACAAGGAGTTGGAGGAGGAGAATGTACAGGGAAGTGGAAGAGAGGAGGGGGGAAAAAACAATCTGGATTCTAGTTGAGTCAGAGCACAAACTTTTCACCACACACGAGCCGGTCCTGAGGGTTTCCTGGCTAATCCCCCAACGAACATGTTGAACCCCTGATAACACACGTTACCCTGTGATGTTTGAACTGTGATGTGATGACAGCGTAAGCTTTGTCTTTGGAGGATTAGCGAGATGACGGTTTACGATTAATAGGTTACGGAGGGTAAGTGAGTTAATTAGCTGGGAGCTTGTTTGTGTGTCTCTTCTGTCTGTGTGTGTGTGTGTGTGTGTGCATGTGTGTGTGCGAGTGTGTGTTATGTGTGTGTTACCTCTCTGTTATCCAGATCAGCCTGAACCAGCATGCCCTTGAAGCAGGGCTCCACGTAGCGAACATAGTCACTGTACTGGAGAGAGAAATTAAATATAATCAATGGCTAGCATGATTAACAGTAAACATGATCAACTTTTAAGACTTGTGCATGTAAAATGTTTTGAAAAGGTTTCACAGTGGATGACAACTAAAATGTATGTCAAAGTTCTAGACAAACACAACTTCTAAAGCAAAATGAATCATGTTATTTCTTATGAGAGAGTGTGATTTAAACACATTTTTCCTACAAAGGACGTCCCGTTGCGAAATAAAAACTGATTTTTCATTTTTCATTTTTTTCATCATTGCGTTGAGGGGAGTGTAGCTTTAAATTCTGTGTAAAAAAAAAAAACAGCTTAAGGGCAGCGGATTTGCTGCAGGCGTATGATTACACACACAGTAATACCAGGATAAACCATGCTTATTACACCGATTTGTAGTTGTACGGCTGCACACAGCCAAAATCCTGAAAAACCTCAAAACTAAATGAATTTTGAAGCACTGACGTTGCCGAAGATGAGTGAATTGCATGTTCAGTGCGTGTTTTTGTACTTTATACCTGTTTGCATGTATTCCCCTCAGTCTCTGCAGTGTATCTGTATATTAACTTGTTCTGAGTGTTTAGGATTCGTGTGTACTCACAGCTATTATGTTAACAAAGTCATTTTCGCCCAGTGTGTCCAGGATGGTGTTGATGGTGTGTTTGGCTATGGTCAGCCTGAGCCCCTTCATGCTGCCGCTGACATCCACCACGATCACCACGTCTTTGGGAGACGTGGCGGCCTGGATGTACCTAGAGAGGGACAGCGTGTTGAGGCAGGAAGCGGCGACGACTTCATGATAATGTCAACCAAATACCACCCAGGCATGAGGAGACCAGACGTTATTTACCAGTAGTCTAGCAGACGGACAGAACAAGCAAAGGTCAGTGCTTATCCTTTTATTTGTTCCTCTGTTCTTCCATCCATGCTCCTCTTTATCCCCTTATTATTATCCCCTGATTTTCCAAGCTCATTAGCATTAATGAGATTTCCACTACAGCCCCTGTGATTTGCATCTTCACAGAGCTACACCGTCTTGCCCCTCGGTACCAGCCGCCGAGGACACCGCCTGCAAACCAGAAACAGCTCCTGGAACAAGTAATCCAGCACTTGATCTCGTCAACACGGCAGACATTTTGATGTGCCACAGTGGTCAGGTAGATAGGTAGTAGATTTCATTTAGCTGCTTCAGGGTCACCGTTACACTCATGTAACATGCGACTTGAATATGTCCTGACGTACTGGGACACTTGAATCAAACAGAATTGTCGTTGTTTGTAACACCTGTGCTTTTCCAAGCATGGCTGACTGAGAGACAACACTTAACGGGTAAAGCCTCTGATTCAAGAGGCCGAACAGCCACTCAGAAAGACTTCCTCTCCCACTGACTGCCTCTGCTGCTGATTAAACACGCTCAACTGGCTGAATGATCCTTGATATAGGCGTGAGTGATGCCAACTTGCCAGATACACTTAAAAAAAAAAAAATACAGCCACAGACATCTACTAATTGCCCAGTGGCGCCATTGACTGCTGGCTTTAAGTGTTTTGGGGCCTACAACTTGGGTTTAGGCACTTCAGGTTAAGATGAGTTGTCGTGGTTCTTCACATTCATAAAGATAGATTGCATCCTGAGAAGCAGTATCCTGCGCTTGCAAACTATATAGAGAACTACAGGCATCAACAGGGAAGTAGAGCCAACGTATATGGAAAATGGCCTCACCAGTTTCTGTTCCTGGAGTCAAAGGTGACCACGCCGTTGTCATCTGGAATCCACTGGATCCCTGGAGGGAGAGAGCAAGACACAGAGAGATCTACTGAAAAGCTGACGGTGCTCGGCTGATTGACGGATGAACAAATGGATGCATGGATGGATAGTGACAGGCTTGTCAAATGAGGCAGAGATGGATGACGGTGGCAGATGAGCAAAACAAGCTGTGTCACAAATTCGCTGCTAATTACACACACACACACACACACACAGCGGACACCCACATAGGAGAGCATTCACCAGCAGCCACACCGCCGCTGAGACTGAGTCATCACGTCTGACGGACAGCTCCCTGCCTTGTCAGTTGCTGTGTAAGTGTAGCGTTTGGCTTGCGTAGCTGGATGTTTACTACAGTTGTCTAGAGCCCCAATAATGTTGTCTAAACACTGTGCCGACGCAGGAGAGGCGTGCAGCCGAAGACGGATTCGAGCCTGCAAGGAGACTCGGATGTGCACTGACCTGGGTACAGCCTGAAGAAGCCCGTAGAGCTGCCAAAGTACTGCCACGTGAGGGTTGGATCCTTCTGGAAGTTATCAATGAAGACTTCATTCAGAGCCTCAGACATATAGACTCCATTCAAAATGTCTGGATCTAGAGAAACAGAGAGGATAAAGAATGACATGGATATGTATTATACAGGATATTGAAGGGGAATACAGGCTGCCCAGCTGTGTGTTTTCATGCATCTGTACCCCTGTTGTAGACGTTAGTAGGGACTTGTATGTTACTCTGTTGCGTGTTGACTGGAAGCTTATTGAAGTGTTCGTTTTCCTCCAGTGGAAATTCTCCTCCCAGCGGCAACGCGTTGCCGTCCTCGTCCACCTTGTTGATCAGCAGGGAGTTGTAGTAGTCAAACTGGAAAGAACAGAGGACGAAGAGACCTCAGAAGATGGGCACTCCACAGAACGCAGCCAAAAACAAAAAAGCGTGCACGTATATTGAAGCGCATTGTCACGTACCTCCATCGTTTCATTGTAGTCGTGGTAAAAGTCAGCATCCTCTGCTGCTTCTGCCAACCTCTGTGATGAAATACAGGAGGTTAAGGACACACTCCGCCCGGTATAATTGTTCTTGTGGTAAAGATTAGTAGTTCCGGGATCACGCAGATGACATTAAACGTGTCATTGTTACCTTCACAGATTTCATCTTCCTCCCAAGCATCTCCTCCATCTCTTCGGCAAACGTTTTCACCAGCTCCGCTCCGTCCACCTCCTCTATCTTCACCACACCCTCCACGTCCTTGTATTTCTTCAAAGCAGACACAGTTGGCTCATCAGTCCGAACCCTTTTTTTTTTTTTTTTTTAATTATAATACATCACATCCAGTTTGGCTACTGTCTGATGTCAAGTACAATATCTTTCCTTGGATGCACAGTGGAAAAGAAGAAATACAAAAACACAAACACATAACCAGGGAAAAGCAGATCCTGGTATTATACAATTACACACACACACACACACACACACACACCACACACATATTTCCAGTTTGCAGTACAGATGAGGGTCAAGCCCTGACTTCATCCCGTCCCCAGACCCCTCTTATAATCTGCAATCTGACAGAGTGGCAGCAAAGAAAAGCATTTATTGAACACTGTGCCTCCTGACTGACATCTATGCATGTTTTCACTGAATTGTGTTTTTGCGATGTGACAAACATGAAATTGACTTCATTAAAGTCGACACTGAAGGCATTAAAAAAAATCCTCATTTTTCTGACGTCACGATGGTGAAGCAACGATTTGATACACGAGCAAAACAAAATAAAACTCTTATTCTGACGCTGATGTAAATACACTGCACAAAAGAAGAGAACATCCATAAAACACAGAGAGAAAGGAAAAAAACCCCGAAAAGGACTAAAAGCTCTCCTGTAATGTTGGGGATGGAATCCTCATTTGACAAAATTAGTTGTTAACACATAAAGATTACTTCATCAGTCTCCTTTAAGAGTCTTTGATTGAAGTAAATGTATTCTTCTGGGTGCATGTGGTCAGTGGGTTTGTTCACTGTCCCAATTGGATTTATTTAAGCAGCTATATAAATGTAATCAAAGGGACCCTTCACTGTTGTTGTCTGTGGACCTGAAGGTTAATTTCCTGAACTGGTGATAAACGCATCAGTTGTGATGGGAGATGACAGATTTGCAGCAAATATTTGTTTTGGTGATGGACTTATGTTTAATTACTCTTTAATTACCCTCCCACTGCACTTTGATATGGTTGGTACACTGGTTGAGAAATAGACTTGTTAATGGAAAAAAGTCCCCCAGACAGGTGTGAAAAGGCCCTTTCAGTCACGGATATGGTAACGTGTTAACTTAAACATATTCTGACAATGTAGGCGAAGAAAGTGCTCAATTTGTCATTCAGAGAAAGATATAAACCATTTCCACTTTCACAGATGACGCTTTTCAATTGTCGACGCCTGAATAAAGCGGATAAGAGAGACAAACATGTAAAATGAGAAATAGGATGATAAAGACCGGCTACAAATAACCTTTTCAACAAAAGCAAAGCTACGACATTCGTTGTTATCGTCGTCAAACACTCAGCGTCCCATTCGGCTTACTCGGGCGAGAGGAGAGAGTCACTAAATGTACCACAGATAACGAGAAAGATATCGATCAGACAGAGGCGGGTGATTAATGGCTCCGTGTTGCCGAGTAAAAAAACTACTGTGCTGGGTGCTTTTTACACATCGCTGCCTGAATAAGAAGATAAAGTGCGCAACTAGGAGGCAAAAAAAAAATTGAATAGAAATACTGCTATTACTGCAACTGGTACTACTGCTGCTGCGCCACCAAGACTGTTTCGGCTGGTCAGTGTTTTACGTCCTACATGGTGCTCACTCTGGAAAATTGTTTGTACCAGCGAAACATCGAGGTTATCCGAGGTTAATCCAGCCAGCAACACAGCCGCAAACAAACAAAACTACACACACGCTCTCTTGGATTTGGAAGAAATTGATTTTTGAAGTTACGCTCATACGCCATAAAGGGAGATGGGTGCATGTTTCTGTGAACACACAATTTATGTGTGTGTGTGTGTGTGTGTGTGTGTATGTGCGTGTGTGTGTGTGTGTTTGTGTATGGCAGATGGTGAACGGGCCTGCTAGGGATTCTACAGGGTGGCATGCAGAGGAAGACCGCACATCCTAATTACTAAAACACACACACACACATACACACAAACACATACAGGCATAACCGCCTTTGACTGCTGACGATAAATCACGGAAAAATTGACACAGTTCAGTTAAATTCAGCTCAGTTCAATTGGTTCCAAGATATCCAGTATGAGATTTCACTTCATGCATTGTTAAAGCACCATAATGGTTTTAAAAGATGAGTCAAAGTTGTGTGTGTGTGTGTGTGCGTGTGCCTGTGCATGATGTGTGTTTGAAATAAGTGTGTCATCACATTGGTCTCTGGGCCATGTGCAGATGTTGTACAGCAACTGTATGCCAGCCAGTTGTGCTCCTATTGGCCGACGGAGCGGAGGGGAGGGGGAGGAGATGCTGACCCCGCCCGTCCCAGGCTAATGTGATGATGTCATGTATCCTACATCTGACTGTGTCTTACGACTGTTAGGTTCATTTGTATTTCACCCTTCTCTGTTCACTGTTTTTATTTTCCTGCAGAAAAATTATGAACTGGCACATGTTAGCTCTGGAGTTTTAATCAGCCATCATTGTGAGGGCCAAACGCACTCTGTAGCTTCAGATAGATGGTTATATATTGAGACTAGGACTGGTGGATTGGGACGCCGGCCCAAGTCTATGTCCATGTTCTGTATGTTAGGGATGATCAATCAAAGGGGATTAAATCCTGAACGCAGCCATCGTCACCTCCCCCTCAACTTCACTGATTTGTCGGTCTGAGATGGAAAATTGAATAATATGATAAATCCTAAGTCGGCGCACCTGCTTCTGAAAACATTGGCATTTTGTGTGTATATATATGTGTGTGTGTGTTTCTGTGTGCGTTTGTGTGTGTGTGCAACTGTTTACATGTATTTGTGTGCGATTTCTCACCTTCTGTAGCAGTTTAGCTCCAGAGTATCTGGTAGACAGGGCAGCTATCTCTTTGCCAAACGATACAGCCCACCCCTGCACACTGGACACAGAGAAAACATGACAGTCAGTGATAGAGAAGCAAGCTGTCATTAATATTGATGTAGGCAAAGCAATAAATGAAAAGGCAAGGCAATTCAAAGTGTATTATATCGGGCACGAACGCATTGAGATAGGGTTACACTTTCAAATAAACCATCCTTAAAAAGAGGTTATTGCCTTCTTTAATTGTTAACAAATAATTTCTTGAAAATATTGAAAATTCAGAGGCAATGGTGAACATTTTATCAATTACTGTTTTCAGTGTTTAATGTTAATGCTGCATAAATCAGCAACAAGTCATTAACAAGATGTTTGTCTCTCTTATATTTTAGGTTGCCAGGTTGTGAAACATCGGTTCATTGATTTTTTTTTTTTTCATCAACAAATGCAGCTCTTTTTATCTGGAAGGTGAGCAGACACGTGGCCCAATCCATCAAATAGATTTTTCATATCATGGTAACCTCAAAGATGGTCTTATATACTGCTTATGAGTGAAAAAAGGTATCATTTAAAATTGCTCATACTTTGGCAAATAAAGTTCATTAAAAAAAATATTTTACACAAGTAAACAAGAAAAACGTTAAAACGGATTGAAATAAGATGACAATAATCATCAATAATTGTGTAACAAATCCTATGTGAACCTTTATCATTGCCAGAAGTGGCAGAGTAAAACCAGCTAATCTGAGAAAGACGATAAAGCCTCTTTCTTAATCACCCTTTCCCCAAATTATCTCCATTTCCTGAGAAAAGGAAGAGCTAAAGAGATGGTCAGCGCTGAAGGTGACCATGTAAGGTCCAGACAGCCAATCGAGTTAAGAGGCTACCCTGCATTCACCAATAAGAGATTAAAACAGATTACTGTTAAGGTGACAGTAAAAGCTGACAGTCACAGGGTTACTCTGCTCTCAATAACATGCGGCCATTCTACAAATCCTCCATGTGAATGCGGCCAAGGTAACGTAATAGAGGTTAGAGTGTAGACAGGATGTGACAGATGGCTCAACCTATGGGGAGTCAGCCAGCTCGCTGCTAGTTAGCAGGCAGGGTTGTCACGGCTAGACAGCCTGCCAGCATCGGGTACTGAAAACTGGCTGATGATTGGTTGACTTGTTGATATGTTTAATGTGATATATGAATGTGGACTCATTCTTAAATGTGAGTTCAGTGTTGCACCGTTTATATTCTTCTGCTGTTTCAGGGCTATCAAATGCTCTCTTAACTTGTTTCCATGACATGAATCATCTCTGCAACTGTTTCAGGAAAACGTTTGGACAGATAAATGAGGAATTGATTATTTTAGATGGTTAAATAACCTGTAGAGGCGTGTGTTGCACAATCCCTGTCGTGCATCTAAAACCCTATGCTGTTGCCGTCAGGTGCAGCACAAGCAGGGCAGGCAATGTCAGATTAAGACAGAACCTTACGCAGACCAGCCTTGGGTCAAACGGCGTAATTAAACCTCTACTCTGAAAGGGCAAAGGGCAGCAACTGCTCACTGTGAAACTGAGACAAGACGTTTACTTGTACTCACCAAGAAACTGCACCAATAGGGAATTATAGCCTAGGATTGTTGTCAGAAAAGGTTACTCGTTAAAATTGCTGCTCAAAAATATGTCATTGCTGTTGACGTTGACTTTTTTCCCCCCATATGGCTGCAGAGCAACGTTCCATCTCAGGCTGTAGATTTGACCTCCTTGATCTGAAATGTTCTGGTCAAGGCCCACTAACTTCCAGTGCCAGAGGGGCCCTGCTGCCAAATCTTCCCCAGGCACAGTGAAGCACTTTGGGCTCGGTGACCTGTGTTGGCCTGCTGAACTCTGTTGTCCCTGGAGCTCTAATCTCTCTCAATCACACCAGCCTGCCTAGTGACGACAGCACACACTCCCTGAGCTTCAGAAGTACAAAACTCACGCATACCCAAGATATATCCTCGAACAGCAAGATGAGCTATTGCTTTTATGGCACTGCTCGATTAATATACTGAATTGACTATTGACTATTTTACTGACGCACACACACAAACGCAGACCCAAAATGCTGTGTATTTGTCTCTGTCTTTTTCTGTCCCTTTCTAGCCCTTCCATTTTAACACACTCACACACACAGAAACACACACACACACACACATTTAATAGGCTATTGTGGACTGACAGCACGGTATCGATTGTTGGTGTTTTTAGTCAGCAGGAGGTTTTGAAAACTGTTCAGGGAAAAGAGCTTCGTCTGGCTTTTGGAGAGCAAACAAACGCAGCGTTGCAGTCCCAGATGAAATATAAATCCAAGTGAACGCTGGTCAGGGAATGAAACACACTAGGCATCATGATTTAGGAAATTTTGACTGCTTCGTTTCTGATCAGCGCTGTTATTTCAAAACAAAATGTGCAGACAACCTTATATTTCACATGGTAAAGATAAAAGTTGTCTATTACACTGAACCTACACAACCTCTACGTATATGAAAACAGCAAACACTAAATTAGAATGAGATGAGACGGAAAGGTTACTCAGAGAATTGAGCTGATTTATACACACGGGCCCCATGAGGTAGAAATGAGAGCTGGAATTACCATCAATTGGCACCTTGCACAGCTGACATTGTGAGGAATGAGATAAACAAACCAGTAAATTAATGAAAAATGTTTTTAAAAAATCCCCGGGGAGAGATGGCTACCCTTCAAAATGGTACAAGATGTTGATGGAGGAGCTGGTCCCATCACTCCAGACCTCTTTTTTAATTAGATTGAAAATAAACCAGCAGATGGGCAGAAGCAATAATCTTAGATAAGGACAGTTGTGTGAGCTATTTTGACCAATACCAAAACACAGAATCTAAATTGCGTACTCAAAGGTTGCATCATTTTATAGCAGTAATAAAAGGCGGAACAGGGTTCGTAAGAGGTCGTCAAACTCAGGATAACTTGTCATATGATAGAACAAGCACTAAAGGAGAAACAAACTAATGTTTTAGTGAATATTGATACCGCTCTTCATCCCAAGCCCATTGGTTCCAGTTTAAACCCACGAGATGTCGCCCATTGGTTGAGGGACTACAGATTTGATGCCTGGCAATTAAAGCCATCTTGATCTTTTGGAACCAGAAATGACCATATTTGGAAAAGAGGGCAGAGCAAGAACAAGCCCTGGTATTATAGTCGGACGTCATACCATCGCTGCCAGACTGCTGCTTCAGCATGATTATCATCATTAGCATGGATAGCAATAGCATGGATAATAGCAGTGATAGTCTCCCAAACATGAGGTCTTTGGTATTAAGGAGCTGTAGAGTTTATTCAGGGGCAAACTGTGACCTGCGCTGTATGTTTTCCGCTTACTAGACATCTTCTCTGCAAATCTTTCCGTCTGCTCCGGTGGCAAACATCTCTCAGCGGTATTTCAAGCTTGAAATATCACCTCCATTTACTCATTGATTCACTCATCTAACAGCTAAAATATCGTTTAATTCCGTCATCGAACGCTGGTATGTGCGATTCATTTCATTGAAGTAATCGCAAAGCTTGTTATTAATTAGATAAATTGTTTTAATCGCATGACAGCCCTAATGTTTAGTCATTCACAAAATGAAACATGCTGTATTGAAGAAGACTTGAATCTAGCGATCAAGACCATTAAGTCATTAGAAAACTGTTTCCTGAGGTAAAACATCAAGTAAGAAGGGTCATTTTCTCATAAGCTTACATACAATCAGATTCCTTTTTTTGCAACCAGTGGAACCAACCCCCTGCTGGCCATTAGAAAGAATGCAGCTTTGAGGCACTTGAGCATCAGTTTCACTTTTCAGACGCAGAGGCTCAGACATCACAGTCTGCTATGGCAAAATGTTAATTTGTCATATGTCGAAAAGATGGTGGAGGGTAATCACTACCATCATCTTTTAAAAATATATTTTGTACATGTTTTATTGTACTTCTAAAGTCAGGGCAGGAGCCAAATGCATACGTCAACTTCAGGTCATTTGGCCGTGGCTGTAGCGAGGCTGTAGGACAGTTTGGCAGTTAGCTATTCCCCACAGGTGCCCATATGGCCCATATGTATCAGTGTGGAGTAGCCGGCCAAAATAGAAAGAACACCATTGACTCATCCATCGGACATGTGGATTCCAGAAGGATCACGGCGCACGGAGACTTGCCAGGGTGCCCACAGGGAAACGACCTGGTACTGTACCCTAGTAGAGTGGTTGATGTAATGTCTTAATAAAGCGCCCGGTCGGCGGTCATCTAACTTGTGTTTGTCCCGCTAAATGTCAGCAGGTTGTGTCTCGCTGCAAGTGAGGATGCAATCATAGTACACAAGGTAATGCATTTGTGCCCCTTCCATATAGATGTCAGACTGTCTATTTTCATTTTATCCGTGCATACATTACTTTTACACTGACTGGAACGGTTCCTCCTCATGGTTCAGACCGAAGAAGTCAGTCATGGTTTCCTGGTGTTAGTCTGACTCACGTTTCTGGTGAGATCCTCAGCTGGCCATCCACCATCAGGCACAGCGAGCTGGAGAGGATAATCCACAGCAGCATCATCAGCTTCCCTCTGTGCGGCCCACTTCTCTCCGATTTACTGGCATTCCCAGCGTTTCCCCAGCTCCAGCCGTTCATCCCTGCAGCTGCCGCGATCTGCATCAGTCCAGCTATTGTTGCGCGCTGGCTCCAAGAGAGAAAAAAAAAAGATGAAATTGGGACAGCGCAAAGTGAGATTAGAAGTGCTCAGGTCACAGTGGCAACACACAGAGGGGGGAAGCGTTAAAGGTGCAATCAAGTAGCTGGTGACCGTCATGTCAGTCAGAGTAACCCACTGAATTCAATCTGTGATGGTTTTAGAGTGTTCAGAGCAACAAGATCTATGCTACATGGCCTGTTTAGATGGATATAATTCACAGACCAAATCAAAAACTTTACATATGTTGCCAGATTTGCTAACATTTTTGTTCAGAATAGGACTGAGCAACTGTCAAAATGTTCAGTAATAAAATATTTTTTACATATAAATGACAGATTTCTGAAACATCGACACAATCAAACACACAAAGTTTCCCAATCAAAGTAAATGGCGTCTAACAACAAGTTTACACAATATCCTTGGAAAAACACAAATGTACCCATATTAGCTGATATTTTGGCTATATCTTCAACGTAGCAAAAAAAGAGCTGTAAACAATACACTGACATTTATCAACTCAATCAGTTGATAAAACAAACTTGCAATATCGTCCAGCTTCCATAAGGCGACAATGCGTTCTTTGAGAGTCATCTTTCCAGCCAACTGGTGATCAGAAGTCTGATATTTACTCTCTTTTAGCTCCATTTTTAGTGTCCACCAGCTCCTGATTAGCTCTTTGGCTGCGAAATGCTCCACTGGTGTTCACCAGCTTTTTGCTAACTTTGTTCTTACTGTTGTTTGGAACAGGGCAGATAAGATAAAGCAGGTTTTTAGAGGCCACTGTGAGTGAAAGGAAACAGTATTGCAGCGAGCTGTAAAACCAAAACCTTGTGCTAAAAGAGGCTAATATACTCAGGGGTAGGATTCAGGGTGATCTGGTCTTTCATGGAGTCTGCCATGTTGCACCTCCATGTTTTTAGTGACAGACTTTTGCGTATCTTCAGGTTCACCTACACAACTGAAAGGGGCGAGGGGAATTCAGCTCATCCCGAGATTTCAATAACTCCAATATACTGGACTTTTCTATGAATTGTTGATGCCTGCTGGTACCTGCTTCAAACTCAGGCATCTTTTTTTGGTACTACAAGGACATTTTGATATTAAAAGGGATACCTAACACACACACAGGAACACCTTTTGTCAACTTGCCTGGTAGAGTAATCCTTAAACTCAAAAGCAAACCGCAAAACGTAAAAATGTCACCATCAGAGCGGTCACAGTGTTAAGACACCATTAAGAATGATACTGAGAAGCCACAGCCTTTGAGAGGAAAGACTTAAGAGCTGTGAGACTTAAGACCGAAACAATCCCATGTGCTCTCCAGAAACGCAGCATGCTAATTTCAAAGAAAAAGCAAGCCGGAGCCCAAAAGTGGGTTGCAGCGAGATTAAAATACTTCCTCAAATCATTATAGACAGAATGGTAGCGAAGATTACTCACTATGTCATGTGGTCAGAGCTTTAAAACCATTCCCTTTGAGACACGTGGGTCTGGAAAAGAAAGTAAGACATAAAAAAAAAAAAAGTGTCTGGTTGATGATTTGATGTCAGCTCAGCTGCTCAACCTGGCATACAACAGAGTCTAGAAAGCTCTTGTCTCCGGTGTCAAAGGTCACTTCTGCACGCCAGGAGTCACCATGGAGTCTTGCCATAGTCCCGCGCCTCTTAATCCTGCTTCTACTGCTCCCATCATCCACCTCTGTCCCCCATGCTCCCTCTTTGGGATTCTAAAGGGGAGCGATGAAGACTTGAGACGTCCCGGTGAAACTTCTGTCCTCACACGAGTTCAGTCCCTGTCGTCAGGCATCCTGAGCCAGAACACTTATATATTCCCAAGAGAGTTCAGGTCCTGGATCCTTGAATGATTCCCTCTCTTGCTGACCTCACATCCTGGTGGATCCAGACCAAAATCGTGCAGCTCTGGGACACGACTACGCTACCGGATGGATAGTAAAATGGATGGAGGGATGGAGGGATAGTGGGACTTCCTCTCTCTCACTCTCCATCGTATCTCTTCCTGCTCCACGGCACCAGTTTATACCATAATCCAGGCAGGATTAAACCCCTCCCTCCCTCCTTTTCTCTCTCCATCCCTCCTGCTCTCTCCCTCTCTCTCACGCACTCACACACACACGAACACAAACACTAACTCTCTCTTGCACTCCCGTATCTTTTCTCCAACGCTCTTTGACCTATTGTCTTTCTAGTCCCGCTTTTCTTTTCTAGCTGTGTTTTTTTTTCTCCTTCGTGTATTCCCCCCCTCTCTTAATCTCTCTCATCAGACTCTATCACACCTGCCAATTTGCCATTCTTCCCCCCTTTTCATCTTACTTCGATACTTTTGAATCTTTCTCAATCTGCTTTTCAGTGAGAAAGAGAAACAAATGAGAGGAAACGGTGGCTGTAGTAAAATGAAGTCATTCATGAGGCGAGGAGAAGGAAGGAGAGAAAGAGAAAAAGAAAAGAGAAAGGTGAAAGTGGAAGCAAATGGGAGATCAAGGTAAAGAGATGAGGAGCCAAAGAGGCGGAAAGAGGAGAGCGTCCCAGTGGGAGGGCTGCAGTTGGAGCAGAAGGAAGTCGTGATTGTTGGAGGAGGACACACTTGACTGACACAAGCGCATAATGTGTAAACACACTGAGACACCTAGTGGACTCTCAGTGACTCACATGCATGCACACACACACACACACACACACACACACACACACACACACACACACACACACACACACACATACATACACACATACACACAGACAGTGTACGGTAAAATGTTTGCTGTATGTAAAGATAAACAGTCTTTCTGTTATCAGTTTTAGTAATTTTTCAAATGTATTCAGGAAAAGCTATCAGGCATCTCTGTAGCTGGTTGAGGACGACTACAGTCTTGCACCCATCTCTCATCTTTTTAAAATAGTAAGAGTATAATTTCCTGTTTAAATGTTCTGTGTGTCTCTGTGTCTGTCTGCACCAAACTTGCTTAAAAGCTGTAAAGACATCTGAACCGTATATTCATCTTCATCATTTTTACTTGTGTGATTTCACTGCTGCTTTGTCAGAGTGTGATAGGACAAAATTGTTTGGCAACAGTGTTGTGAAGAATTCAGCTCAACTTCCCCTTGATCCGCTCCAAATGTCCTTACCTCGAACCAAATGAGAACCACATTTTACAGCTGCCTGCTGGTTCAGTTATGCGAAACTTTTTAAGCTGGAAGAGCTTTCATTTGAACAGTTTATATGCCCGCCCTAAATCCTACAACAACCAATGAGTGATGAAGACCAGTGACCCGCTCTCTCTTCTTTCTCCTCCCTCCTGAGACACTTAAATGCCAGCCTCTGGATGACTGATGCATAAGGCAGCTGGTGAGATTTCAAATCTAGAAATATATAGTTGATTACAGTTTCTAAAGCACTACACTTGGAAATTATGGAAGTTTATGATTTTTTTTCTAATGCATTTTCTCTTTATACAGGCTGTTTTTCCACCTATTTGAAATAGACTGAAAGATTAGAGCCCATTGTGTTTTCCAGTTAATAGGGGCAGTTAAAATTCATCTGCTGGCCTTCCATCGTTGCCACAGGCTACACACTGTTTTGCCCATGTTTACAGCCGAGTGTGAACTATTCAAACAAGTAATCTCGTGTTTATTGCTCGGCCTAAACGACAATGATTAATTAAACGGTACGAGAGGTACAGCAGAGACATGGCGGCGAAATGACGTCTGGGGCTCAAATGGTGTGTCTGCTGCTGGGACCATTAAGCTACATTTAGCTAAATAACAGGGACACACAGTGAGACTTACACACAAACACACACGACCGTAGAGTGTGTGGAAAGTACAGTGCACAGTTACCAGGCCTTATAAACACACGAACACACACACACACACACACGCTGTTATGGAAATTAAAAGGCAGTAAAATACACACATACATGTAATACTGCAGTGAACACAGGAAGAGGCGATTACTGTAAAGGGGCCGACTAAGATACAGTGACGCGAGCGCACACACACAAACGCGAGGTTAGTGAGGTTAGACATGCACGCACATGCTACATATGCATATCCGTGTACAAACACCAGCCGTGTGTAACAGCTGTGGGACTCCTCCCCCACTGACCCAGATCACTGATGATGGGGATGAACACTCAGTCCCCCTCCTCCTCCTCCTCCTCCCCCTCCCCTCCCCTCCCCTCCCCTCCCCTCCAACGTGAACGAGGAACTTTTCTATCAGCGAAAGAAGGCTTTTCATGCCAAATTCACTCCAGACGCACAACTTCTCCAACAAACTGAGACTTCAAACAACTGGAATAGACCGTTTGGATTAATCCGAGTAAAAGCCTTTAATTTGATTTTTCTTATCATATCTTATCATTCATGTCATCTGTAAGGAGATGAGTTATAGGGGCAGGAGGATTTCGAACTTCACTCAGGCATTAATGGAGGAGGGTGGACGCCCAAATGCCACACAGGAGGGCTGGATGATATCAACATCATTTTAGGCTGCATTGCAATTAATAAACTGTATGTTGATATGTTGAAATAATAGTGGCACTTTAGAAACACTTGTGCCGACGAAATCAACACAAATCAAATTGACGAAGAAATCCCATATCAATTCGGCATAGCTGTTGAACAGACACCTCGATATCGATGTTGCGACAGTATCACAGGTATGATTGACACTTACGATAAACATCACCAGTAATGTGGGTATAATGATTAAGTGGGTGAAGACAAGTATTAGTAAGTAGAACGGCCTTTATAACCGAAAAAGACAACAATTACACAACGTTAAAATATAGCTGAAACTAAAATGTACGGTAATATATAGTGCTGCAAGGAATTTTTTCCTTTGACTGTTTGTGTGAGCTCCATGATGGACAGCGTGGTTACCTTGATCTCCTTCCTGATGCATGCTAAGGTTAGATTGTGTGGAGAAACTCTTAACTTTTTAAAACAGTCTGGTGCCCAAAAACAAAAAAAGTACAGCAACATACGAAGGCTTATAGTTATTTGCATGAGGCCAGGTTGAACCCTTGCCGCTTTGTAATTTTTCAAAATATATTTATTTTAAATCAGCAGTTGTGCAAAATTTCAGCAAGAACAAGAGTTCTAACACAAGCTAAGAAAAAGCTGCAAAAATGCTCTTTAAAACAGGCGGAAATATTGCGGACATTCACTACTAAAACAAGGATGTGGAGTAAAAAAAAACAAAACAGTATGTTTATTTTATTTTCATAAACTCTTTTACAGGTTTTCCTTCTAATTAATTATTTTTAGGGTGCAATGTTTTAGCCAGCTTTTTGTTTTTAACCTTTCTTCTTTTTCTTTTGCATGAGCAAACTGTCTTATCACATAAACACATTTATGAATACACTAGACTGTGATGCATCGATCCTCAAACACCATAAAACTCCACTGTGGCATAAACTACCAAATCACTCACCTGTGCCCCTGTAGAGCACTGCTACGGATCCAACTTGTCTTCTCTGAGTGAAGGAGACCAGGAGAAAAAGAACCAGACATAAAGAACCTCTCTTAAAATGAAGTTTGGGCGCAGGACGACTCTAATGTGCATGAAGAAATCATTAAAAAAAAAAGATGAGAGGATCAAACCCTAGAAGAGTTCATCAACTCTCGGATTTCCAAAGTGAAACCGGACGACATCCTCCATCTGAGAATACAGTGGCAACAAAAGTGGTTTGGACTCCCTGTGCTGCACAAACTGAAGACCCCGCCTCTCTGGGCATACACAAACACACACACACACACACACACACACACACACACACACACACACACACACACACACACGCACACACAGACACACACACACACACAGACACACACACCAGAAGTCATTGATTAGTATAAGCCAGGGCTAATAGTCAGCCTTTACTTTTAGCCCCATCAGCTAAACCAATGGTCTGGAACCTCCTGGTCTCAGAGGGAAAAAAGTGTGTGTGGTGTGTGTGTGTGTGTGTGTGTGTGTGTGTGTGTGTGTGTGTGTGTGTGTGTGTGTGTGATTCCTGAACATTTCAATGCCCTAACAATATTATGAAAGTGCATTTGGGCCCTCAAAAAAAATATTTCTTTCGTTCTTTCTCTTTTTTACATACATGTTTTGGATGTAAATCCTCCGCTCCTGTAAACGTTGATGTTAACTGCTGTGTAAGACACCATAGTGCTGATTGGGGGGGCAGGAAGGAAGGGAAAGGGAGAGGCAGCCAAATTCCCACAGAGCGCCAAGTAAGTGGGCAGTAGACTGATTGGACTCTGATCACTTCACACTGTGTTTCTCAAGGAGCCATTACCAGCTCTGATAACAACACTAATTAGTACTAATGGACCGATAAAATAATTTGTCACACACAGACCACAAAACACAACATCAATTTCATCAAAGATACCAGCAGTGTTGCGAAACGTCGATATGCATGTGTGTATGCGTGTGGAAACAGTGAGTGACAGGTCATTATCGCCACTGTCCAGAGAGTCTAGTCTGCCACAATAGACCAGCTGATGTCTTCATCCAGAGGGGCCACTTTCGGTCAATGAGGTCGTCACTGAATCAGGCAGATATCATGCGTGGTTTCTCAGGGAGTTCTTCAAGTCAGAGTCAGAGAGTGTGCGATGTATTGGGATCAGTTTATTTGTTGTCTGAAAAACACACCTGTTTTAGATAAGCTTACAGTGGCTCACATTCGTTACGTATGTTTTTATTCAATGTTCATATTTTACCATGTGTTCTGTATTCTTAGTCTGTGTCTTAGTCTGTAGCAGAACAGTAGTTTTGCTCATAATGACACTGCAAATCAAGTTAGACTAGAAAAACAAACAGACCATGCATTAGCTCATTGAATACGTATCTGTGGTGTATTCAGGTTTGTAATGATTTAAAATGCAAAGTAACACATCGATCTGTGTGGATCTATTCAGTGAGGGAGTGTAGATGAAGACTCCTGACTTTTGAAGCAGCAGATGAGAAAGAAATCCCCACCCCAAAGTCCACGTAGGAGCTGCCCTGGAACTTTTAATCATATCAAACAATCTTCATCAGCAGATAGATCCTGAGACTTTGTCACTGAAACTGCTCAAGTTTCCATTTTCCGTTGAGCACTCTGAAGGCCTTCTCATCCATTTCAATTGAAAAGCTGAGGTACATAATGCGTACTGACCAGCTGCCTCGTGCCGATGGATGTCAACTGGCTACAAGATGTTTTCTGAGCGTACAGGCTGTTGCGTCACCCGTGACCCCCCTGAAAACTCCCCTGTTCGGTCACATTAACACCACAGTGTCAGCACCTCCGCTTTATTGGTGTTGTACCGTGTGCTCAGTCGAGCGCGACAAAGACGGGGTCTGATATTGGAAAGAAAACGCTGTATAAAATCTTTTAGAATTAATTAGGCACGGCCTCTCAATACTGCCGGGCGTGTAAAAACAGCTGATTAATCACTGGAGACATATTGTTGCACTATTGATAACGAGTGTACCTGTGCTGTGATTAGTGTTACTTGAGGCTCGATCAGTCTCGAATAATGATGATGAAAACCATCATGATATTAGAAAGACACGCGGAGCCACCGAGAAAACAAAAAAAAAAGGACAGAATGAGACAACAGAGGCAGTTTGAGAACATTTAATATCCAATTAAAATATATTCCAGTTTCTCGGCAAAACATTCCTGACATAAACAAATAAAAGGTGTAAAAATGTTTCCGTTAACATTCCAATGTCTCGTCTTGTCTCAAAATGACGACATTGCGAAAAAAGAAAGATTATGGATGACGGCTTTTGAAAGAAAAAGCACAAAGCCGCATAAAGAGCTGTGGATATGTTGTATAAGAAAGAATTACTGCCTGTAGCTTAGCTGTGATGTAACATGCTGGTTGTTTGTACTACGAGAACAATACATTTTGCTTCATGAGTACAAAAATAGGGAGAAAAATATTCTCTTTTTGTTGTTGCTGCTGCTGCTTTCGTGTGTCCTCTGGGAGCTACTGTATAGTCCGGCTGGGAATGAGTTTAGCACGGGGGCTAAACACAGACTGCACACCCTGACCCCGAAAATTAAACATTTTTATTAGTGACTGCGACCTCTCTGCTGTACTGTGGGAAACACACAAATCATGAAGTGTAAGAGTATTTTTCTATCAAATTTTCTACTACACTTGCTCTGAACAGGCCTGTGAAGTCCAGATATATTTATCTATATACCTTCTTTGCAATGCCATAAATCACTTATCTAACATCAATAACAAACCGTTTGATCGATAATCTGTTTTTAAAATTCCTGAGAGGAGTTTTTTTCTGTTTGGCAGAGCGAATGTTCAGGAACCGTGGCACAACTGCAAAAAAAAAAACCAATGCTACCATGTTAAGCAGTAATGGAAAAGAAAATACGGTTCTCGTTGTCTTACTCTGATGAAAACCCTTTAGGTAAACTGAAACAAGAGTCCTGACCGGATTATCTAACCTTAAAAATGGTCCAATCGCAAAAGTAAAAACACAGGTTACGCCTCCGAACTAGCGCTCTGTGAGGTAGTGCAGGTTGACAATCTCCTGTACTTGAATGAATCTAGATAAGATACCATGTCATTTTGAATTTTTCGTCACAATGGTGAGAGGAATAAGACTAATAGTGCGTGTCCACAGGATCTGTTCTTTCTGTGCTTCCCGTTCCCCCTCCCTCTCCGAGATTTGCATTTCTGCTGACGACAACTCTCAAAAAAAACATGAAGCCTTGTTGCTGAGTTAAACTAAAGACAGCAACAACAAAGCTTATTTCTCAGATGAAATGTTTAAAGAAACTTGTTTTTGTGGACCATTTGAGACTCCAAACAAGCTGCCTTGTTGGATTGGTGTGAAATCCTACAGCAGACAGTCCACGAGTGGCTTTCGTCCAATTGGGTGCAGCCAGTAAGTTTTGCATGGCTGTCAGCTGGAGGGTGTAGCCCGATTTAGTCAAGCACCTTATCCTGGGAAGCATCGCGCGCCCTTCGGTGCAAAAGCGCCCCCTGGACATGAACCATAACAAAGCACTAGTAGTACACACAAGCTTTAAAGTGCCGTGAAGACTTTATCTCACCTGAAAATCCACCAGTTGTCAGAAACACACTAAAAAGATATATCTCGATGCAGACTTTACTCACAAAAATCTTGACAAGCCCGATGACAACGTTTAGTTACTGTTACTAACATACCAACACAGACATGTTGGAAAAAAGAGATCAAAATGACAAGGTATCATTTTAATAACTTTAAAATAATTTGGATCATAAAATATAGTTAAGATTCCTTTTGAAAGCAAACTTAATTTAAAAGAATTGTAAATTCAAATCCAACAAATTCTGATAGCATTTAAACATACTTTTTCCAAATGTACAGAACACAAAAACATGTTTCACATGTTTTACACTTCATTTTACAAAGTGAAGTCAGTTTCAAGTCAGTTTGAGCAAATAATCCTTCAGCACTAGTTCTTTGACTAGGAAGACTTGTTTGTTACAGCCAAGAAGGCTGGCTGGTGTTAGACCAGTGAGTCCGAGTAAAGACTGCAAAGACAAAATAAAAGAATTCTGCTACATTTGATGAAAAAAAAACTAGTGCACTTTTCAGCTAAATCCAAACGCCTGTGAGGTTGCAGCATAATAGGCTACATTTCCCATTAACTACAGTTGAGGTCAAGACTGTGCGGCTATGCCACATTTGTGCATTAGTGGACCTCGGCCTGAAATGAATTGAGTCAAAAGATGTTATTCTGAATTTGAAAAAAGGACATCTATAATATTTAACTGCTTTTTATGTTGCAACCAGAGAGACTTGTTTTTGAAGAGAAGAATGTCGGGTTTACTGGCTAAACAGTGCATAGGTGTGTGTGACTGCAGTGGGGGGGGTTAAGAGGAGGAAGTGGTGCGTCCATCCTAACTGTAAGACTGATCCTCACTGCTCTTGACAGGATGTTTGAACAGACAGAGGGTGTGACGAGTCATCAGTACTGGCTGCTGGAGTCGTTGGCAAAGCGGCTGACGTAGGCGTCGTAGATGGTGTCCAGGAATGAGCTGTCAGTCTGGAACACACAATTGCGAATCAACAGCTTGGAATAAAATAACAAATTGACATTGGGGAAAGATGTGTCTGTGTCAGTAATCTGATTTTTTTTTTTTTTTTTACCTGGATCAGTTTCAGCAGTGTGGCTTGAAGCTGGCTTTTGGACAGAACTCTGATCTCCTCCTGCAGCGGGAGAATGGGCAAGGCTGAGGGGGCAGGGCAGCCCTCCTGGCCACCCACTGTTAAGCTGCCACTCGACTTTGCCTGAGTGAACACGCTGGGTGAGAGGAGCAGGTTGGGGGCCACAGTGGCTGGTATCCGCTGTGGGGAGATGACCTGGACACAAAGGGACAGTTGTTAGTCTTCCTTGATCGTTGTTCCATTTTTAAAAAAAACACACAAATATAAGAAAGAGGCTACACTGCTCACCTGAAACTGCAGTGCCGCCTTCTGACCTGCGGTCGTATTCGGGACCGAGCCTCCACCTTGACCTGGCGTGGGCCCCAGAAATCGAGGGGCCAGAGTCGGGAGGAGTCGAGGGGGATCGTGGGAAGCCAGGCTTTGCTCCTGCTGGACCAGCTGGAGCTTTTGCAGGAGCTCATGTGGCGACACCACACCTTGCATCTGCAAAGACAGACCTGACAAGACAAAAATGGTAAATGTTACTGAAAATGAGTTAAGATCTAGAGGTAAACAGAATTACAAAGTAACTAATTACTTTGAGGAACCTGATACCTTGTGAAGGTTGAAGGACTTGGTCATTGGTCACCTGAGATGGCAGCAAACCTGGAAAAAGAGGGAAAATATATGATGAGTGTTGAGTTTTAACTCTTTACTTATGGAATAGCGATCATTTTTTATTTCACACATTGTTTCCAAGTATTTTTTACATAATTTACTCTTACATTTGCCAAATAAGTGTATAAGGTACACTAATTCAGAACATGGTCATACTGCTTGCATACTGCTAGCATCACAGATGTCCCCACCTGTTCCCTGTATGGCTGAAGCTGATTGGCTGTGGTGCTGTGCCTCTGGCTGAGGTTTGGAGAGGTTAAAAAACATTTGCTGGCTTTGTTGCGCTTGAAGGTGGGAACATGACACAGAATCCACCATTATGGGCTGGGAGGAGAGATGGGGGTTCTGCTGCAGGGCAGGAGGAGGGTTGGAGAAACAGGGGGCGGCAGAGGTGAAGGGGGTGGAGGCGGGAGGAGGAAGTGGCTGGATTTGGAAAAGTCTCTTGATTGGGTCCTGTTGAAGCTGTTGCTGTTGATGATGATGGTGGTGGTGGTGCTGCTGATGATGATGGAACAGATGGTGATGGTGGTGATGCTCCAGTGGCACCCCGTTGTCACACAGCCTGTTCTCGGGGGACTCGGACAGGGTCTGAAGAGTTCCTCCGACCCCTCTCTGTCCCTGCATTAGCTTCTGGATGGCTGGGCAGTGCTGAGGCTGGTTCTGCTGCTGCTGCTGCTGCTGCTGCTGGTGGTGGTGGTGCTGATGGACAGTGGTGGGAGTCAGGCCCACAACATTTCCACCATTGTCCCTGACCATTTGTCCTCCGATCACAGCCACGAGCCCTCGATCTGAAAACCCTGCCATGGCGATGTTCCCTCCCTTGGAGGTCACAATCCTGCCAGAGTTCATCGTCTCCTCGTATGTCAGCGTGCGGGCTACAGGTGGTCGGGAGACTCTTCCTGCAGATGCCTCTGCCAAAGGGGTGGCCAAAGGAGAAACTGGGTCAGGTTTGGGTGAGTGGTGATGTTTGGAGCCGAAAAGGGTGGCCAGAGAGAGAGGCTTGGGTTCAGCACCTTCACTGTCCTGGATGAGGCAAAGAGAGGCGAGGGTGAGAGAGGGAAGGAGGGCAGTAGGTATGAGAAAAGAAGATGATGCAGTCATTTCTGCAGTATTCTTAAAACATATCAGTTCACTAGAACCGCCAACGTAAGCCAAATGCTAGCTCTGGGCTGGTGCTAGAGCCGGTTCGGAGTTGGTCCAACCTGCCGACCTTTGTGCTGCTCATCGTGTTAGCTATAGACTGTGATCACGTTCAAAAAGAGAGGTAATTGCCTCCCATGTTTTCATTCTTTTGAACACTAAACATAAAATTTTAATGTTAGCCTTCCCTAGCCTTTAGCTACCCACCTAGCGTCGACATGTTAATAATCAAATTGATATGAAAACGGCAGTCACAAAGTTTTAGTTGGTCATTTTAGTCCCGATAATCCCTAGCTTCGACCGACAAAGTGTTGGTGCTGCTCTTGAAGCAGGTTTGCCGTCGTTACTGGTTCAAGATTGGGCACCAGCTCTGAACTGGCCCTTGCACTGCCTTGGTGGAAAAGGGCTACAAATGACAATCGAATATAAGAAAAGGTTAAGAACTGGAGTTTGTAATGGCAACAGTTCTTGTTTCTAGTTGTGCGTACAATCTAATTTAGACTTCTTGATTCCCTGCAGAGGACCAGATAGGGCCTCTTCCTGTACACCACAAATGCAACCCTGGAGTGAAGTAGGAGGTAGATATGGGGGTTTTACCAGAGTGTTTGGTTTAACAGGTATTGGTTTGATCAGATTGGGGTTTCCACAAAGAACACTGCTGCCACCAATCTCTTTCGGTTCTGATGTAGACTGCCAGAAAGAGAGAGCGAGAGAGAGACATGTGGAAAGAGGGATAAAAAGACATAATGTGAAGCAAGGAGTATGAGACGCAAGCACAGAGGAACAGCAAATGTATGATAAGTGACATAAAAGTAAACATCTTTTGGTGTTTCTCTACCTTGTCATACTCTGTTCGTGCTTTGGTCAACATCTGGATGATGTCCACTCCCTTCGCTTCACTTCCACTTCCTCCTCCTCCTCCTCCTCCTCCTCCCCTTCCACCTCCTCCGCCTCCAGCTATTCTTCCTGCTTCTCCTCCTCCAGCTATTCTTCCTCCTCCTACCATTCCTCCTCCTCCTCCAATTATCCCCCCTCCTCCAATTATCCCTCTTCCTCCTCCTGGGGACAACCATCCACCCTGAGACTGAGCCAGGGCCTGCTCCTGCTGGGTAAGACTGCGCACACACACACACACACACACACACACACACACACACGACACACACACACACACACACACACACACACACACACACACACACACACACACACACACACACACACACACACACACACACACACACACACACACACACACAAACATTAAAAATTGGAGTACTGTTGTCAGGAGAGTTCTTGTTGGTCATTTGTTGGCTCCAAGTTTCAGACACAGATCCATTAATAAACACATGTAGTCTGTCATGAATTTGTTTTCTTTAAGCGCTGTATAGTATATACAAAGAGTCTGTGGTTAGAGAAGCACTTACATCTTCATCCTCTGGGCAATGCGTTGACAGTCCTCCTTATCATAGAACCAAATCCCATGGATAACCACTGGGGGAGTGAGAGGGAGGGGGACAAATGGGGGAAAAGGAAGAGAGAGAGTTGAACTTCTGAACATGTTTCATAAACAACAATGTAACAAAGGGCCCTGGGTCTGGAGAATGCTGGAGTTAATGCTACAAATCAAGTTAGCTGCTGATTAATGAAACTATTGAATTTTGAGATGCAGCCAGTCAGGTCAGCAGACAACTAAATGAGTCTTCTGACCCTCACAATCAAATGAATGCACAGACATGCTGCCGCACATCTCTGCTGTTGTTACATCGGAGTCGGCCTGGCAGACACATGTTTACTGTTCATCATCAGCCGGGCTGGTTCTAAACCCAGAGTTTAAAATGAGTCATTTCCCAGTGGCAAGAGAAGCCAGCAGTGCCATTACGGGCCCCGGGAGTCTCCCGATCTACGTAAACATGATCAACATGGGAGGGAAAAGGCAACACTAAGACCCATTCGTCACGGGACTACACAGCAGTAAGTACTGTGCTATTTTCATTTGTACTGGCTCCTAAAAGCATAGAGGTAACTTTTTTACATAATTACTCAATTTCAGACAGTCAGTATGGAGCGAGTCATAATTTTGCCCAGAAACAAAATTTAGTACCAGGAAACAAAAACAGCAAAGGTCCATATAAAACGTCCAAATCCCACGGTCCTTGACCTTCTTTTATGTATCCAGTCAAACGAGATTTTGGTGCGAAAGATGCAAAACAATTCCTTACTTTCAGGAATATAAACATGTTTTTCTTCTGCAAATCTCTGTTCCTAATACATTTAGAGCTGCACCAATTAGCCAAATAATCACAGAGTTATTGCAGAGAAAATTAATTGCCAACTCTGGCAATTAACGCTTTTGATTTGTTCGTTCCAGCTTCTTAAATGTCAGGATTTGCTGCTTTTCTCTGTCATTTATGTTCGTAAATGAAGAGTCTTTGGGACAACAAAAGCAATTTGGCTCTGGCAAATTGTGATGAGCACAGTTTTATGACATTCTATAGATTTAATGATTAATTATGATGCCTCTTATGATTAACCTGCAGATACATGAAAGAACATGCAGCATTAAAATATCTACAAATGACTCAACCTTTCTTAGACATTTTGCTGAGTTTGTACTGTCATTTCCCCAAATGTTTCGAAGAATGTTCACAATCAGAGAAATACGTAATTCTACTCAAGGGAGCCTTTCATCAGACAGATTTTAATCAGCAATGGTGACAACGAATCCAATGATCTCATGCTTCTTACATCATTTGTGTTGTTGTGACTGAGAGACCCATAAGTGGCAGTCCAATTATAGATAATACAAATAATTGTGACTTGCAGCCCTGAACACATTTCAGTTGGTACCAAGACAGAGTTGAGGCTTGACATCGAGGACAACATGCTTTAATAATGTGGATCTCAAGAAAAGGCCAATCCCAAAAAGGAAAAGAGGCAAAGTGCTCGGAAAGCAAAATGCTTATGAATGGAGTTGAGAGGCGAGATTTATAGCCAGCCAGAACAGAGTGCGACACAGACAACAGAAAGTAAAGAGGGATCGACTGTACATGGTGGACAAAGTTACCACCGCAGTCTTATCAAAGACACACACACACATTCCTATGCAGACAGACAGGCACAAAAATACACACACTTGGCTACAAGCAAGGTTGGACAGGCCACAAGGGTCAGCATGGATGAGGGGAACAGCGAGAGGGAGAGGCAGAGACACACAGAGTTCAGTTGAGCCTGGGAAAATCAGCCCTGTACCAAAAAAGTAAATGCACTGGGGGACTGTCTGGTGGAGCCAGAGCCACTTAGTGCTCACTGGGGATGAGACTGTTTGACAGAGACGGAGAGACGCGCAGTCAAACGCAGAGGGCTGGAAAATTGAGAAAAAATGAGCGAGGCGGATATAAAATAGGAAGAAGTGAGGTGTGTTAGAGAGGAGATTATCAACAAGTCCATCAGGAGGGAAAAGATCTAGTTCTGCCAGCAGCTCCTTAGCTGTCAGGAAGCGGCGACAGAGTTTTGTCAATGAATGAAAAATGTTGAATTGAATGAAGTGACGAGGAAGACACAGAACAGGACAAGAAGCCGTGGTGCTGCAAGACCAAGTGCTCGCCTCCAGAAGAAAAGGAAGACAGAAATAGTTTGATAGAGGAGATTCTAACAAGATTTTTCTGCTGTTCTGAACTACCAAATGTCTAAACCCTTAACAAGATAGAAAACGCCTGAGAGGGACAGAACGAGGTGGAGAGAGAGAGAGTGGGAGGAGGACTGCAACCAGTAGCACCAACCAAAAAAGGTTCCCGTGGCCACAAGGTTGAGCTTTGAGGGTGGACATTAGAAGGAAAGGGGTTCCAGTCAACAACACTGGAGGCTGAGCGGGAGAGGAAGAGAGGCACTGAATAAGTGAAGCAGAGTTCCTGTACCAAGGGAACTGGACGGCCACATGGGCAGCTAACCAGGACCAAAGACCGAGACCACTACTAGGAGCGTTCACTAAATGGGAAATGTCTGTTATGCATGTGACGCGGTGCCATCCCTTTACATTTTGAAGGAGCAGTGGAAACGCTATTGAAGTTCATAAGTGATCCAATGCTTCAGCTGTGTGGTCCTCTCAATCCCCCTGTGACTACGACAAACCACGTGTGATGTCTGCTGGAGACCCACAGTAACTCTTCGACGAGAATCGATTGAGACTAGGAACATTTTGAATTTCAGTAGGACCATTTTCTTTTAAGTCCGGGAGGCAACAACTTGTCATTGTGTTGTCTTACAATTTGGGACTTTACTTTTAGTTGTATCAGAACACATTTCCCAGGAGGTTAAACTGCTTTAAGTACACAACTGGGAATATTCAACGAACATTTTTTATGTTCTGTTTAGCTTTCGTATTGTCAGACATGAAGTGTTGAAGTGTTGTCCCTTTATTGTAGTATGTGATCAGCTTAGTTGAGGCTGGTTTAGGTTGCTGGAGGTCAGTTAGCAGTAAGTGCTCTTACAGTAACACACATGCATGCTTGGAATTATTGTTGTCTGAGAGGAACCATCACTTCCTTTGTTTGTGAGAATGGAATTCATGACATCGGAGGAGGAGTAAATATTGAGACTTCCAGCTAACCAATGCTCATCTAAGAAGCAGGTATTTCCAAATTGCATTTTTGGCACTGCCACAACTGCTGTCTTAAGTCTTAAGAGACGTTTACACAGTGCTACCCAGTGTATAAATATCAGTACATCCTTTACTTCTGGAGAAGAAAAATCTTATGAAGGGAAGATTCCATATCACCTTTGGCATCAACTTCACTGAACTTTGCTAGATAAGGAATTACTGAACTTTCCATTCTGAGAGGGATTCAGACCGGTGGAGCCATGCTGAGAGGCCTGTTTCAGAGGAAACCTAAACATGAGAGGCTGGAGGAGGAACCCGAGGTCAGATTCAAAGGCTTGATGGTGTCAGAGAAAGACCTGGGATACACATATGTCCGACCTGGAGGTAAGACTGTCTGTACACCTGGCATACAGAGCGCCTGTTAGGGGAAGTGCCAGCGTTAGCCTCGTCTAAGGTCAGATCCACATTGGTCTCAAAATGTTATGGTGGGTTATGCATAAATTAGTGCCACAAGTATTATTTTTTTCATTGTCGATAATATGATGATTTTTTCGTTCGATTAATAAAAAGAAAAAACAGTACATAACACTTTTCTAAAAGCCAAAGTAACGTCTTTCAAATTGCTGACTGTTTGATCAACAGTCCAAAATAGAAAGATGATCTATGATCTACGTTAATTTATCTCATTATCTCTTAAATTTAAATAATCATAACAATCTAACACGATAATAACAACTTCATAGGATTCATAAGAGTGGACCATGACATACACACAATGCTCTGTGTGGGTTTGGAAGTTTCAAAGCAAACCTTTTCAACTTTTGCTATTTGCTGCAAGAATGTTTTCCCTAGTGACTTATTATGAGAGTACTTAGGTTATGCCTTGTATACAGGGGACAAGGTAAATCAAATATGTTACTTTCCTGTAATTGTTGTAACTGTAAGAAAAACTGTTGGCCTAAGGGGAACTGGAAAAGAAACTCGCCACATTGGTGATTTGAGTCCTATAATAAAGAAAGTACATAAATAAGGTAGGATTGAAGTACAGGCTTCTGCGTTGGTCAATAATTGGTACTTCAGTTTTCAAGATGCCGTCTCGGCTGTTCTGATCTCTAACAAACATTACAAAGAAGTAAGCCGTTTGTTTTTCTTGTGACAATTTGTCGATTATCTTGAGATAAAAAAAGATCTCGAGATAACGGCATTAAAAAAACAATTGCAAGCTTCGCCACTCTCAGCTTCCATATGGTACAGAAAAAAGTAACATACTGTCATGACTTTAAAATTGTATTTATTATCAAAATAGTTGCCATTTTATGGATTATAAGATTATTAAGAGTTTCAGCCTTTCAATAAATAAAAAAAAAATCGATAAACTCTTAAACATCTTTAGGCTCTGTGGAAAAATTAAACCACTTCACAGCGACTTCAGCTCTCAAACCCTATACGGTACTATCCAAAATCTGTATGAGAGAGTCAAAGGCACAGGAAGACGGATACGACTCGCAGTGTCCTGCGTATGAACTATGAGTCAAACTCAGAATACTGTAAACTAAACTTAGAAGCATGTCCTTCATCAAATAAGACATTTAAACGAGTTGTTACCAGAACATAGCGCGACCACAACACTGCTTGGGTGCTTGCAGGAAGGAATGTAATGGCCTTCAATCGCAACATTTGTCTGAGGAATAATGACTCGCTCTGGCTAAAATTCTCCTCCCTGAATCTTGCCCTGTTCTGTGGTATATCTCCACAGTTTATTTTTAGCCGTGGGTGCCACTTTGTGCCAACTGCCATTCCAGGAAGTAACAGCAGCACTGAGAGCTACATGTTTGTCTAACGATAAGATTCCACGACTCTTGCACACAGAGGTCATGACACAGTGGGATTGGCAGCATTTACCAACAGCCTGGAGCCTAAACAGTCTCAAAGATCTGATGTTAGCGAGTGACAAAAACAGCTTTTTTTTTGGAGGCGGAGATGAGTTCCTTTGTTTGTACGTTTTTTTTTCTGGAAGACATTCCTCCTCCCTCACATGCCATCATCCGGTAAACGCTCATTAACTGCTGGCCTTCTCATGGTGGACTTGGGAGGCTTGACACTTTGATGTCTCTTGGAGCATCTGAAGTTTCTCTGGTTATGAGTAGATGTGTTTTGTTTTGTTATTAAATCTGCCTCGATCTTGTCACATATCCAAAAATCATAGTAAATCACAACAGCCATGGTGATAAAAATCTGTCTGATCACAAACCATGCTCCACCTCTCCTTATTTGGTTGCTTTATTATCCATATCCAATCAGTTAAATCTGCTGGAGCCACTGACCATTAGCTTTGCTATGCTCCCACTCACACAACTGTTGCCATATTTCATTTTTATCAGGGGAAATAGTTCTTAACTGAGCTGTGCTTACTAATCTAATGTGTTTTTAATCTATTTTCTTTCCAAGCCATGCCTTAGCAAGTAAGGCCTTTGTCACACACTTTAAACTGTAGGAGTTTACTTTACAAACAACAAAGAGAGGAAAGCGATTACTGCAGGATTCCAAGTAGACAATTCAATTTAAGATGAACGAGCTGAAGAGGTTTAATAACTTGAAATTATTCGTCTACTTTACTTGGTAACTTGAAATAAATCTAATTTGCAACTACTTTGATAATCGATTCATCGTTTGTAGTCAATTTTTCATGCAAAAATGTCAAATTTGCTCGCTCCATATAGTTGGAATCTTTGATGAGAATTTTTTTAAACATTTTTTTTACTAATTGATTCATTGTGAAAACAATTGTGAGTTGCAGCCCTAATTGTGGGATCTTCTACTCGGAGGACACTATACAAATCTGTCCGGTCTCCAGACTATGTTTTGTCATGAAAACACAAACAAGAAGCCACATAGGTGCTGCTTGTGGTTCCTGCAATGTTGCTTGACTCAGTGTGCTCAGACATTTAGCCTGCCATGATGATGCCTATGAACAGTTAACACATAGAGATCGAGCACCAATTTGTGACTGCTGAGCGAACACTGATCCTCCCTCTGATCTGGGAGCTTTTGCTCTGGGATCTCAAAAAACTGTAGACTGAAGATAAACTTCTAAGGTGAACTCAGCATTGGCTGTTCACTTACAATTTGTTCCCCATTACCGATGCTCTGACAATCTCTCGAGGCCAGTACCATCACAGATCATAACTTATGTGTCCAGAGCGCATTTAAACCTGGCGTAAAAGGTGTAGCGAGGTCACAGAGAAACGTGGATGTCATGCACATTATTTCACTGATGTCAGTCAGACTAATGAGGTACTACAGTAAAGGGATGAAAGCAGTCTTAAGGAATTCACTGGTATCTAAACAGAAGCATTCCACCTGCCTCCTGCTGAGCGTGATGGAGAGTGTGAGACCCTGACAGCGAGGGAGGGAGGTCTGTGTGTGTCAGCGATTCCTGAGTGAGTGTGTGTTTAAATTATCAGTGACTGTTGTGGTGTATCTAATCTCGGCTGGCTGGTTCTGTAGTGCTGTCAGGCTCCTCTCCCACAGGCACACTCTGCAATGTGTTTGTCTGTGTGTGTGTGTGTGTGTGTGTGTGTGTGTGTGTGTGTGTGTGTGTGTGCCTAAACCAGATGTAGGTCGCAGAGGCAGACAGGCTGATAGAATTGGAGTCACCACAATACCTCTGAGCCTTATATGGAGCTAATGTTCCCCACTCTAATGAACAGCATGCTGCACACTTCGGTCGCCATATCAAATCATCCGTCTTTTATCTAACTTCCCTCCTGTGGCTGACGATACATCTGTCAATTTGAAGTGTGATGTGATCACGCTACTAACAGGTCTTCAACGTCACAAAGATAAGAGTCCCATGTGGATTTTGAGGTGATTATACACAATCCAGTGTGTATAGTTTACATGCTACTAGCAATCTAAAGAGTAAGAGTTCACAAAAAGTGACAAAGAGACAATTTTAAAATGCTGTCCCAATTTATCTCACTGTCTATCTCTGTTTACACAGGAGGGCAGTACACTTAAGATTCCTGACACCGTTTTTCTGTTTATCCTTGTCTCCATCTTTCAGTAAATGTGTCTCTCAGTGTCTGGCTGCTTATGTAACTATTCTCTTCACACTTCTATGTGGCTAGTCCTGGTATTCTAAGTCTGACTGCATCTATGCCTGCACAGTCTTACTACAGCAGACACAGTCACTTGGTATGTTACTGACCCCTGCATAACTAAGGTTTTTCACAAAATTACATCACTTCTTTAATGTTTTGATGATATCTAGCATTAGGATTGAGTAACAAACTCTGTAGTGGTAAGGGTGAGGACCATATCATGTTGATACCAGAGACCAGAGCACAGCTTCATTCATTGGTTCCAGGCAGCACATTTGGCTGAGAGTACAACCTTAAGTATAGTAAGACTAAGTCACACCTGTAGCTTCTTCAAGACACAGTGAGTCTGGGCAATTATGATCTTAAAGAAGTTGCCTAACTTATTACACTTAAACTCAGTGCAGTAAACAATATTAGAAATGCAAAGCTGTCCAGGGCAACCCATCTAACCTGAGGAACCACCTGGCCAAACACCATAGACCCCACTCATAGCATACAGTAAGCTACACTGAAAATGTTTGGGTAAATGTGACAGCTAAGACATATCACTCTGACACTGATAATTATGATTCAATGTAATACATATCACACAAAAAAAAAATCTGTATATACATATTGTGCTCAAACCAGAATTTGTTGAGAATGTGCCAGAAAAACTGAAGGTAACAATAGCTAACAGGCAGACAAGAGGTGTATCTGCGTTTATTTCCACTTACATCGCGCATTGCGGTACAGCAGAAAGGGATGCTGGAGCTGGAAGTCCAGGTCTTTGGTGATTGGCTCTGTCAAATTCTCCATATTGAGCCTGTTCATGATGGTGAAACCATGTCTGGGAGATGCCAGTCTGACATACGCAGAGGACAAAAAAAAGAGTCAATGATAACTTGAAACAAGTGGCACATCTACTACGTCACCCTCTTACATATTCACCATCATGTATTACACAGATGTGCAAGGTATATAACAATAAAGAGGTAAACAATAGAGGATATTCCGCATACTAGTATATAATATTATTATTACAATATGGCTGCAGCTTCAATATGAGCTTTAATGCATTCTCAATAAATATATACTAAGAACAGTACTCGAGGGAACGTTTGGCATTGAATATCTCCAAGCTGTCAGCTTAAAAATAATTTACCTCGTGTAGATAAAAAGGGTGCCTTCCACCTCGGTCTTCTCCTGAAACACACAAACACAAAGGAAGAGGACATACTGTTAGGACAAATCTGTTCAAGGATTAGGTGTGTTATTGTGTCAGTTACAGGTCTGCCTACACTGAGCCAAGCAAAATCTAATATTTTCAACCCTTCAAATAATAACGATTTAAAGGACTGATCAGTTGAATTTAATTGACGTTAGGCAGTCCTTTAAGTAACACAAGGTGACAACATTCTTTACAAAAAATACGTGTTTATTGCTGGGGCGGGGGCATTAAAATCTATAGGTGACGTTATTGTCTAAATGTAATGGTAGAATATTTAAGGGAACCGGATAATATAGAATGAAACTTTTTCTTTTATGTGGAAAATAACTATTTAGACCTTAAATGACCATATCTGGGGTTAGCAGTACAGGTTTATAACTTCACTGGAGGTAAATCTGTGTCAGTCACAAAGCGCGCCTATCAGGCAGGGAGAATGACGAGGCTAAGCTAAGTTAGCACACGATATCCTCAACACAAGTTCAGGCTTACCCACTCATTTGTCCTGTTGTTGTAAGTGTACAAAGCGACTTGGCTGGCCACGTCCACAATGTTATTGATGTACGGGTCTTGTCGCTGCAGAGCAGCCAGACTTATGTCCAGTCCTTTAGCGGGGTGGCAGCTGCTGCTACCTGCAGAAGTCGCTGTCATTGTTCCCTATGGAGAAGTTAGCTCGCTACCTAGCTTCAGCGGCTAGCGAGCCACAGGAAGGTAAGATAAAAGTCAAACCAGCAACAAGGTAAACAAGGTAATCAAGTCGGTACTTGCACAGTAACTCGTTTGGCAAAATAAGACCTGTGAATTTTCTAAAATCAGAAGTTATCGGGCTCTAACTGCCATGACTGAGTTCGTCAACGGCCATGTTTAGCCAGAGAGATTGTAAACAACCAGACATGAGTAGTTGCGCAGCAGGATTAGAGATTTCAGCCTAATCAATCAAACTTGGAAAAATCGATGGGACATTTTGCTGTCAGATGCAGGGAAGTTCAGTGTTACATTCCTCAAGCAGTTCATGATATGTCAGTAAAAACATTACCATGTACCAATAGGTATTTATCTAAAAAAATAAAATATGTATTTATTTTTTAAATTACGAGAATAAAGTCATAATATTACGAGAATAAAGTCATAATGTTACGAGAATAAAATAGTCATTTTATGAGAACTCTTACAAGAAAGAGCAGTCTTCCCCCTGCGTTAAATTGAGGAATGTTGAGCATCTTGTGAAGTTATACTTTGGTATCGGTTTCACAAGTTAGGAAATACTTAATCTTTTGGCACATCAGCATCAAATTATCATCATTTAGCTTGTATTTTAGATTTTTAAAATTAAATTACACTTCATATTAAATCTTATAGTTTGATTTCATTGTCAGCCAGTTTGATTTCGTATAACTCTCGTCCCTGTCATTTTTCTGTATACGCGTACACAGCTGATGTGTAGCTTTCTTTTTTTTCCCCCCATCTCTGTATTTATCTGACAGTTAGACAACATAGATTCTGATGCGGACTGACATCTTCAAAGTCACAGTTACATCTCTCATAAAATTCACTAGGGGGCATCAAAGGGATGGATAAAACACAACCGTCCCTGCTCTGTTCATTTACTGCATGAGCTGATCTAAAAGCCAAAACTAGTATGCATATGTGTGTCTGTGTGTATGTGTGTGTGTGTGTGTGTGTGTGTGTGTGTGTGTGTGTGTCTGTGTGTGTGTGTGTGTGTGTGTGTGTGTGTGTGTGTGTGTGTGTTTGCAAGTATTCCTCAAGGGAGGAGAGCCAATGAAAGAGCACTTACACAATGTTACACAGACTCCCAATAGAAAACAAAAATTCACTCATGTTTTTTTTTCATTGGTGGTCATTTCCCTTGCTGTTTGCTATACCTCTGCCAAATTCAGCCATCTAAACCTGTAAATTTCTAGTTAATACATATCTAATTTTCACCTTTCACAATGCTGCCCTTCCCATGTGCATATTATGAAACCTTCTCCTCTTGTTCTTATCCAGATGCGGTAATTTAGATACAGGATCTAATGCACCGGCTCGAGGGTTCAGAAATGCGACACATCCTTCCTGAAATTAATACTCAAGGACGATACAGTATCTGATACAGGAACAGGACTTTCAGGACTTTAAGTTCTCAAAATCCCTCTCAGCCATATCACACTATATCAGAAGGATCATCTGAACGTGAATCTCCATATTCAATTTGAAACATCCTGTTCTTTTTGCAAGGACGTATGAGGGAACACAGACACCTCACACTGGACTCACATAAGCCCCATTCAGTTCATTTGATAGTAGATTACCTCTTGTATCATCTCTCAGTGAGTTGGATTTACAGACACTAATAGAGACATCATACATGGATTCCCCTTGGTCAGCCCTATTTAATATCATACTTTAATATATGACATAGCCTCTGCAGTGTACTGTAGTAGTTGTGCAGTAATTAGATTCATTCTGTCACAGAGCTACAACAGCTGGTGAGCATCCATCAACAGCCATGTCAGAGTGTCCTTGAGAAAAACAATGGCCATCCAACTGCTCACTCAGTTTAAGCAGCACTGGATGAAAGCATCTGCTTTAAACACTTCAAACAACTTCCAGGTCAGACTATGACATGTCTGTCTCCCCATTAACATGGAAATAGCTGCTTTGTGATTCAGCATTGGCCCCATTGGCAAGTATGTATCTTACCTTGTCAGGGTGGCAGCGTGCTGTATGTGTTGTTCAAGGTATATATTTCTGTTTGTCAGAGGGAATGTGTGTTCGTCAATGATGGGGCTAATGAGTTATCCATCAGCTGGTCAATATTGTCAATAACCTATTCAGCCGAGATTGAGTACTTGTCTGTGATTGGTGGGGACAGGCCAAGAGATGCTGCTGATTGGCTCACGGGCAGGAAGGATAATGAGATATAGCCAGTAGGGAGTTTGTTGAAATGTAACAAGGGGAGAGTATGCATTGGATGGACGGCGTCACTTACCGACCACCTCTGTAAGCACCTGCACACATTTTTTACAACAATTTGTTAATAGATGGCAGATCATGGAACACACTGAGTTATTATTGTACTGCAACTGAAAATGAAATGAATAAATAAAGTAAATATTACACATTTGATTTCAAAAGCATGTCTGACATTATCCTGTATTAAGTGAGAACCGAACACAGATCAGGGGATTGTGTAATTGGTGGGAAACAAATCTATGAGGATACGTTGCATAATTTCAGTTGTCCTGCTGAAGTCATCCATATGGATGGACATGGGCCTGAGGGTAGAGGGACACTATGATTGGGTGATAGATGGCTGCTCCAGGGTGTTCAATATGGGTCCAGGTGGAGACATTTTATCCCAAAATTGGAGCCACTCAACACTGGGTGAGATTAAAGCAACATTATGTAACAGTTTTACCTTTAAATACATGTAAAGAATCACGAAGAAGCAGTAGTTTTCCCGTGAATACAATTTTATTTATCTCACCTGTCTTATTTTCACACTTTCTTCTCGAACAAGCAAATTTCTCAGATTACGTGAAAACTTTACAGTCCCCATTTTCCATCTGAAATGTAAAAAATGACTCTTAATACTGAACTGTGCTTGACATTTTGCATAACCATATGCCACAAGACATTACGTAAATATGCAAAATTAGACTGTGAAACACATTTCTTAGCTGGTGAAAACCTCAAACCTCTTTGCTAGTGTTCATTAAAATTGATAAAAGTCTCCCATTGTATAACTACAAGTAGCTCCCTCTGTCATGAGGGGATTCCCCTTTGACTGACCAGCAGATAGTCGGTTTCCCACATGGGATGCGTCGAATGTGTTTGTCTGTACCGAGATTCCCAGAGACCAACTGAGCTTCAGAGTCACACACGCACGCACACACACACGCACGCATGCACACACACGCACGCACACACACATACACACACACGCACACACACATTCGCACGCACACATACACACACACGCACACACACATTCGCACGCACACATACAAAAGGGGTTGGGAACTACAAATATAGACATTCATAAATAGAGTAGATATTCCATGTGCAGGCTGGATTACAGAGGACATTTGTGTATGTGAGTCTGTGTGTGTTTGTGCGTCCCCTGGGCACAAGTGTCTGTTCCCACGACCTGCCCTCCATCCGTTCTTCCTTCTTTCAGTCCTTCTTTCCGTCTGTCCTTCCATTCATTGGCCAGTGTAATCAAACAGAGGCCGGCTTGGCATGAAAGTGAAAGGGAGACTCAGACGGCCGTTATGCCACTCAAAGTCCGTCTGTCTACATCTACAGTGGTGGACAGTATGAAGCACATTTTCTCGAGTGCTATACTTGAGTATGATTTTAGGTACTGGCTTGAGGCGTTAGACTTCCGCTGCGGCCGAAAACAAAAGAAACACACATTGAATTTCAGGAGAAAATGACTTCATGCTAATGAAATGATCTGTGCATGCACGATATTTATACCTCACAAAAAAACTCTTGAAATAAGTTGGTTCAGTCTGAATAAATAGGCACTGATAAGTGTTCAAAGGTTTGAAATAAGCAGAAAATTATGTTTTTAAGGTAAATCACTTGAGATTAGACTTGCTACGTAACTTAAAAAAACCCAAAAAAACCTCAAAATAACAGCACTAAAATCCTTTTGATGGTACAGTGTCTTGTAATAGTATAAACGGTGTCTGTCACAGATCTCACTCACTTGACTCTCTACCATGTAATTTCACTGAGAGGGTAGGATCGCGGCGTTACGTACATGTTTACTTCTACATACTCATTTACAACATGTAACATTGTCATGATGTGATGAGTTTTGTTTGTAGTTGTACCTGTACCTATGTTACTTCTGACAGGCTGTTACGGCCCTGGGATTTGTATTTTACAGCAGTGGTGTTGCACTCACAAACTGTGGGGGGGCGCCAAATCACACAAAATGCCAATTTCTACATAATGTTGCTTGAAGTGGAAAATGCCTATTTGATGTTGGATAACCCTGAATTCAAAGATAGGCATCAGTTAATCCTTTCTAAAACAAGATGAATGATAATCTAATTTTTCCGAATCTAAAGTTCTAATCTTTATTCTTCTACTCTATTGAATTTCAGTGTGAAATGTAATTTTTTGCTCCACTTAATTTATCTGTAACAGCCATAGTTAGTGCTACTTTCCTGATCCTGATTTAGATAAAGCATAACTGATGATTAAACCAGTGGCTTCCAATTTTTTCTTTTAGGTTTGTAGCCCCTTACAAAAAAGCTGGGCCCTTTGTCATGTTTCTGGTGTGGAAGGAGGATACTTTCATTTTCAGAGCTGTTCAAAGTCCAAAGACATGAAAGAACCCAATAGTTCACTAAAAGATACATATTTAGAGAAAAGTCCCCCAGAAAATGTAGACAATCTGTAGCAGACCTTGATTTTATTTTTATTCTCTGCTACATAATAATCTCACAAAACCTCAGATTTATCGCTAAACCGCCAATCAACATTATAAAGTAGCTCAAACTATCTCCACCTAACTTCAACTGTTAAATGCTACCAGTCTATCCATGCGTATTTAAGTCACGGAAGACATTTGACTGACTGCTGAAATCCAGCTTTTCTATAAAACAACATATTCATCATGTACAGCCAAGAACTCTGGGCGTGTCTCCATGCATTCATCAGTGCAGGTACTCAACAAACTTTCCCATACAAATCCACAGCGTATTAACATAACATCTGCATCACAAAGCACTATACATTGTTCCGACGAAGACAATCCGTCTGTCAAACGTCACCAATAGAGTCATTTATCAGCTGTCTCCCTGTCTTTACTATGTCTGCGGTGACACAGGGAGACAAAAAAAGCTTTCTTCTCTTACAGGGGAGGGTGGGTGGTGATTTTGCGCTATGGCACCGAACAAACGAATGCGAGGCTGGGTTTGAGTCATCAGATTCACCTCCTGATTATAGCCTGCGGCGGGATTGACATGAGGCCTGCGCATTGTGAAGTTCGTCTCCAGTGTCAAACGCAATTACATGGGACTGGGCCGGTGCCGTAATTAGAACGTGAAGAACGTGACAGATACCGCTCGGTAACTTCAACGCATCACCCGGTTCCGATTGTTCCGTTTCGTGAGGCATCGCCGTACCTTTTTTTTTTTTTTTTTATACACACTTCTAAAACTGGGACAGGATTCGTGTTCCATGTCCATAAAAAGACAGGGACTGCTTTTCAAAATAAGGTCAGGATTCGTCTGAAGACTTGAGTAGATGATGGGAAAAAATGTTTTCTGACTTTTTTTTTTTTTTTAATCTTTTCATATCAAGCTGCCTGTGGAGAGCTTTTAAGAAAACAGCTCCGACATGTTGTTTTGCGCGAGGCTCCATCCAGAAAGACTCGAGTCAGGAG